>CANSGD010000686.1:0-266573 GCA_947645195.1 Patellifolia procumbens | reverse complement strand
CGTGTCCGAGTAGACACTCAATACGTGTCTGAGTAACATAGATTCTAACACTCTAACCCACCTTCAAGCAATCCTTCTACGAAGCATTTTGGTGAATTGCTGTCGATGGTGGCGTTTTGAAATGTCTGAAACTTCAGGAAATATAGTGCGTAGAGGTTCAAACACATGACTAAAATTACTCTACTATTTTTTGCAAAAGCTTCTACCATTGTTGACCCAATAACATATACTATTTTATATGCTTTGGCATCAAAATGTGTTTTACCTAAAACTTGGGTAGACACTTGTTGACCCAAATTCCAACATGGATCCACCATGATGTTGATGGTAGCATTTTGAAATATCTGACAGTTCAGGAGTGAGGATAAAGATTCGTCAGGATTTTCAACTTACAGTATGTTTGGATGAAAAGATTTAGAGGGGGAGGGAAGAGTTGGATTAGGGAGAAGAAGGGAAGGAAGTAGGAGGAGTCATCTTCCTTTCTTTTATAATGAGCATATTCTAGCATATGATTGGGTAAATATGAAAGGAAATGGATCATGGATAAGGAGCAGTAGTAGCAAGTAGCCAGTGAAGTCAATGTGATTCTATTTCCTGAATGCAAGGAATGAAAACATAGGCAGCTTTTTTATTTAACAATGAACTTGCTTAAGACATGCAAGTTGCAAAGTGGCTTCTCACTTTCCTTTCTTGATATGGGATTTGTCGTCAGATTGTATCAGGGGACATCAAGGGTTTATTTTGATCTGATGGCTACTGTTTCTGCTGGGAGGGTTAGAACACCATCAGGTAGTAATTGTTAGAAGTCAGTAACTTGGAGAACAATTGTTTACTCCATTTTCCTAACCCTCCCCTTTCCTCCTCTTTCCACCCCTCTAAATTATCATCCAAATTCCAAACAAACTGCTTCTTTTCATACATACAAAAAAAACTCAATTGAGGACAATGAAAGGATAAATGGATATATACGTTGAAATTCAGTAATCTCTTATTTAAAGAAATGATATGGTAAGCTATAGAATTTTGATAACACTATCTCCAACTTCCCATCTTCCACCTTTCTGAGCAACATTTAATACTAGTTCGTCTATAATACGTTTTGAAATGTACCCCCTGATATTTTTATGTAAATTATAAGCCTACTGGATACAAGTTTGTCTCTGTGTTATAAAAAAGTGAAAACTACTACAATCTCAGTCTGCTAACTGTTTTTTCCTTTTCTTTTTGATAATTAGGCCCTGAAGGCTTTTAAGATAAATGCTAGTAAACTGCATTAAATAGCACTATTATGCTACTTTGGCTGGTGGTGGGTAGCATAACTTTTATACAAGAGGTCACTGGTTCAAGGATGTGTAGTGGCATAATTATGTTTTTTGCTTTTATTTTCTTCGCTTCGTCACCTTTTAAATTCTGGCTTCGCCCTTGGATTTGTCCCTGATGGATGAAGTTAGTTCTTCATCGTTGCTTTTAACATATGCTATGTACGTTTGTTTAGCCTGGAAAGTGGTTGCGTTGGTGCCTTAAAGCTTAAACGTCAATGTTATTGCTACATTGGAGGATTGGTTGGGGGGTGGGGTGGCTCGCACAGAGATGGTAGCGTAGAGGTGGCAGATGGATCAGGCCAGCCCGACCCACCCAGCCCAGCCCGTCTCGGGGTCTCGTGGGCGGGCCTGGACAACCCGTTACCCAGGCCAATTCAGCCCGTGAAAAAGGAAAACCGCACCGGGCTCGGCTGTTGTAACTCAGCCCGATAGTAACCGCCCAACCAACCGCATCTGACCGCCCACTAACCCACCCAGCCCACACCACCAGCCCACCCAGCCCTAACCACCCAGACCAGCAGCCCAGCAACCCGCCTAACCCTAACCACCTAGCCAACCAGCCCATTAAGCCCTAACCACCCAGCCCAGCCCGCCTGACCCGCCTTAACCCCCCACTGAAATCTTCCGTCTCTAACTTGGCGCTTCGGCTTCGAGCCCTCAAATCTCAATGATTGAAAAATAAAAAATAATCAATGAATTTGCTTCACGCCTTCGCTTATTAGATTATCAGAATAAAATCTTGATTTAAAAAATCATTGAATAAGATTAGCTGATATTGGTTTTTTAAAAAATCTTAAAATGCACTCACCCAGATAAGAAATTAAACGTCTTCCACTCACTTACTCAGATTAGATTCATTAAATTCAAAAATTCAGAAAGAAATCCTGCACAGTTTTCCCGGACCCCACTAAGCCCACCCAGCCCGGCCCAACCCCGTAACCACCCACTAAGCCCACCAGCCCACCTAGCCCCATTAACCAGCCCACCCAAACCGCTCCGGCCCACCGAACCCATTACCCGGCCCCGCCCGCCCGCTAAGCCCACCTAGCCCGCCCAATTAACCGTTTCGGGCCCACCCAAACCGGCTGTGGGTCGCCTCCCCGACCCAACCCACCAACCCACCCGGCCCGCTTGTTTTCCTAACCCGCACCGGTTCAAAAATGGCCAGCCCAGCCCGCCATAAACCCGCCTAGTCCAGCCCGGCCCACCCATTTGCCATCACTGTGGTAGCGTAATGGCCTGAGTGCCAAACAGAAAGGGGAACATTTCTTTTTGATCATGTTTATTATGATAACTAAGAATTCTTTAGTAAGTTATTCTGCTCTAAAGTGCTGAGCACAGCTCTATTATTTATTAGAAATTTACATTTGATTTTCTTATTGTATGTAGGACTCGGATGATGGATCTGTTTGCAGTAAAACACCTTCTGATGAAAAACCTGGGTTTTTACCTGTATTTCGCTCAGGAAGCTGTGCTGAAATAGGGCCAAAGCAATACATGGAAGATGAACATGTTTGTATTGATAATCTCCGTGAACATCTTGGTGAATCTGACGATTTTCCTTCTCCTGGAGCATTTTATGGGGTCAGTTGCTTCTCTAAACCTGTGAAATTTTTGGTTTCAGCTTCGCCATTTTATATTATCAAAGCCAGCAGGGGGTGGGTGGAGGAAACCTGTGATTTAGATGAAAATCGATCTCTTCAATCCACAGTTGCAACTTTCTGGTGCAGCTTCTCATCTAAGACATCAATGTTATGGAACTTTTGGGTCAGAGTCATGTGTGGTGTCCTGATGCCAATGTACCAAGTGTTTGGAGGGCATGCACTATTTCAACTTTGAACTTGCTTTGGATCTGGGATTGATTCAGCATAGCTTGCTATAGTTATGATTTACGCAAATGTTATCTTGCTATATTCTAAGTGGCTATGTTATTAAAAGTACAGCTGTCCTCTAATTTCCTGAAACTGAAATTCTTTCCCTATATGAACAGGTATTTGATGGTCATGGAGGAACAGACGCGGCTTCCTTATGTTTGTAACAACCTTCTTAAGTATATAATTGAGGATCCACAGTTTCCTGTTTCTCTGGAAAAGGCTGTTAAAAGTGCTTTTGTTAAAAGCTGATTATGCATTTGCTGATTCTGATGCCCTTGACATTTCTTCTGGCACTACTTTGTCCTTACTGCCCTTATTTTCGGAAGGTAAGCTCTATGGTTGCCCTGTTAATGGGGGATTGCTTGTCAATTTCATTTTATGTTTTCTCCAGTCATAATATAATAAGTAGAAAGCATAAGTGATGCTACTGCTGCAGACTTAAGTTTCCAAGCTGCTGTCCAATCACCTTTGACTTAACAAGCACACACACTTGCACTAGTATGTATCAACCAAACCCTCCGTCACAGGAGTCAAAATGGTCACTTACAGCCATGTCACTTTACCAATCTAAAACCTCCTAGACATTGTAATATTGACTCGTAATTTCTCTCTTTTGTGAAGGACAATGCTAATTGCTAACGCTGGAGATTGCCGTGCTGTGTTGGGGGAGCGAGGGAGGGCAGTTGAGCTATCTAAAGACCACAAACCAAACTGTTCATCAGAAAGAGTTAGAATCGAGAGACTTGGTGGGGTAGTATATGATGGATACCTCAATGGACAGTTATCTGTAGCCATGCTCTTGGAGATTGGCATATGAAGGGCCAGAAAGGTTCTTCTTTCCCCTTAAGTGCAGAACCTGAATTGCAGGAAACTGATTCCTGACTGAAGATGATGAATTCCTTTTATTGGCCTGTGACGGCCTTTGGGATGTGATGAGCAGCCAGTGTGCTGTGACAA
This sequence comes from Patellifolia procumbens, assembly GCA_947645195.1. Taxonomy (NCBI): domain Eukaryota; kingdom Viridiplantae; phylum Streptophyta; class Magnoliopsida; order Caryophyllales; family Amaranthaceae; genus Patellifolia; species Patellifolia procumbens. The sequence continues at coordinate 262,420 of CANSGD010000686.1, read as the reverse complement.
TTGCTAGGAGAGAACTCATGCTTCACAATGACCCTGAAAGGTGCTCAAAGAGAACATTTAGAGAGGCACTAAAGCGCAACACCTGTGACAATTTAACAGTTATAGTAATTTACTTTTCGGTAGATCCTCCACCTAGGATTGAGATACCTCCCACCAGACGGAGGAGCATATCAGCTGAAGGGCTGAATCTTCTGAAGGGAGTATTGGATGGTGTCTCATGAGTTTTTGCGCGAGGTTGTGATAATTTTAACAGAAATGAACGGAGGTTGTTTTATTTCAAAGCCCTGAATTTGATTAGGGCTTGTCTATAACAGCTGCAAACAACTGATATACAGCTATACAAGTCGATGAGGGAAGGACGTAGAAGCACTCCCATGCTGTTGAGGTAGGGCAATTGAGCAAGTAGTTTCGGGATCTGCGCCCCTTCCAAGGATGAGTTGAATTTCAATTTTAGAATTTTAGTTTTGTAGGATGTAATTATTCGGCAGTCATTTTTTGTGCATCAGGATATAGCACCAGAGTTTTGCTATGTTGTATAACCAAGATAATTCAATTATTTAGTGCTTGTGGCTGAATAGAACTAGTATATCTTGCCCCATCGACCATCGATATACACAAAAAGGGGGTCATAAGTGTTTTTTTTTTTTTGGGGGGGGGGGGTATTACTTTTTTACTATTCAGTTTTCTCCCTATATGAAATTATTGCTTACATTTTCTCAACCTTTCAAAATACCAATGACATGTAGATAAACAATTATAATATTTGTCCATCATGGCAATCCCCACCACCGTACCCTTAAAACAATTCCTCCCTTTCTTTCAATTGCTACAAATTGGTTTTTTCGAATACTAATGCACAACTTAAACCATTATTCCTAAGAACTGATGTTATGAAAGTAAATTTAGATAAATCTGGCAACATTTTACATGTTAACTTTTGTTTTTATATCTTAATACCAAATTATCGGTCAAAGGTAACATTAATAATGCAAGAACCAAATTATATCAACAACAAAGGGACTAATAATGCTGCACCAAATATGTACCTTTTCCTAATGAATAAGTTTATTGTTAACTTTCTTGGCAATTACACTAGATACTTAAGACAGTTGGGCAATTAGATTGCGTCGCCCTTATATCTTGTAAGTTGATTTTGGTTAAATCAAAAATTTACTTGATTACAGATGCATAATGCAGTCATTCTGGCAGCAAAACGTAACGAGACTAACCACTAATCAGTCAACCATCTAGGGAAAGGAAAATAAATGCGCTATGCTATATAGCACAGTAAGTAATCTGAAATCACTCTTGGGGTAGAAAATTTTCCTCCGATAATTAACCAAACTTTTATGATCAAGAATGGAAAAGGGTGAATCTAGGTAAACTATAATCTGGCTCTATGGATGTAATGGGCTCTTACATATGACAGCAAGATTTCAGTTTTCACTTGCTGGACCTTTGGATTATACACTCATCTCACCTGTGAAGCAATATTAAAAACTACCCTACAGAAGCTCCATAATCTATCGGACTACAATTCTTATCTTCCGACCGGATTTGGAAAGCAAAGGCCTCAAAGTTCATCCTCTATATCGTCATCATCATCATCGCTTCCAACTTCCTCTTGTGAGCCACTGCACAGAGGTAGGACAAGCTAAATTGATAAGGTTCGGGGTAAGATAAGTTCAGATGAATTTAGTTAATTTGGATGGATAAAATTCAATTCATGAAGTTCAAATAATGGTAGTAAAGTACGTGTTATAGAAATCAAGTTCACAGGAGTTCAAGTTAGTTCAAATTAAGGACCAAAAAGTTCAACGATAATACAACAAGTTCATATAAAAGTTCAGATAAAGTTATTGTAAAGAACGTGCCCTTCAAGTAATAACATGTAGTTGGTTATAGGTGCTCTAGTCTAAATATGAAAATGGAAAGAAAGGTCAGAGATGATGAGCGAGTAAAAAGGTCATCAACTGAAGTTTCTGAACCGCTTTGCCGTTTTGTATCCTTTAAGTAAGCAAGTGTAAGGGGCTTGGGTGAACAGCGAGAGTAACCATGAGGAATCCACCACCTTGAAATTCCAAGCATGAGGAAATGTGTTCGTTGGGTATTAGATTGAATTTAGAAAGAAGATATGAGAAGAGCCTGTCACACACAAGTCACCATTGCTTGTTCTCCGATAATCTCCCCCTCTTCACCTTCCCTCCACCCGTCTTTGCCATTGCCCTGCAGCCTCCATTGTCATTATTTAAAGGGTGCTACAGCTTCTAACACCTCTCCAACCCCTACTGCCTCTTCTCCTGCCAACCATGCATTGTCACCCTTTGATTGTTGACCCACCACAGTGTCCCAAGTCTGATATTCTAGTAGTTCACTATGGCTTATGCAGCACACAACTATAGATGTAAATACGGTATGCTTGGAAAGTAATAAGGATTTTATTAGAAAGCCACTAAGGGGATGTCACCTATATACAAAAAGGGAAAAGGGCAAAGGGCAAAGGACAAAAAGCCAATGCCCTCAAGGGTGCAGCTGGACAAGTAGTCTATCAACAAAAACCAAGAAGAGTCAAGTGGTCTATCACAAGTTCAAACTCATTTCCTGCTACACAAAAGGCTCTAGATGGGAAGTTTGGAGCCTTGACGAAGGAATCAATACCCTCAAGAAACCGTTAATTTCTTCCTTTCCTCCTCAGGTTGGGATCACCCCTTAAGGGAAACAAAAAAGCTTTTGGAGGAGCTTTTGTCTCATAAATATCAACATGGGGAAGGCATGTGCAAATATCTATCAAGCTAGTTGCGAAGCTTTAGAAGGACCACTCTTGCCTTGCCATCATCCAAAAAGCCAAATCATCTCGACTCAAGCGGTGATCACATAAGCAGTTGGGTAGAGGGCTGGGGGAGGGAGGCAGAGAGAGGCATGATAGTGATGGGGAATCAGGAGGGGACAATGCCTCCTGCTCGGTGATATGAGGTGGAGAGGAAGTGTTCCTAATTTACCCTGTCACATGCTCAATGACCAATCTATGTTACTTAGACACGCATTAAGTGTCTACTTGGATCTGGTTGTCAAAGTGTCTGACTTGGCCCTTGTGTAGAAAGAGAAAAAAGGAAGTCAAGGTTTTAGTTAAAAACAAACTATCGAGTGTCGTGTATGATATGACAACAAATGATTTTTGAGGTAAATGAGGCTGTCAAAATAACATAGCCACCAATATATATTTTTATCTAATATAAAGTCACATTAGTGATTGCAACACCATCCCAAATATTTTCTTAGCTTACCTCTTCAATCCCGAACATTAGCAGCCAGAATTATGTCGTCATGTGAACCATTTAGAAATAAGAAATATATGTATAATCCCGAACATTAGCAGCCAGAATTATGTCGTCATGTGGTCCATTTAGAAATAAGAAATCTATGTATTTTATAACATGGGGAAATATTTTCAATCATCCATGCATAATAAAAAGTATTTAGGACTGATTAGAGTTCTCACATGCACTCAGAAAGGACATGTCGCCTATCACTCAAGATAATGGTTTCAAATGTGTCTTGGAAACACTCCACAGCTCCCACTACAATAGCTTAAGAGCTATTATTGATTGCTCTCATAGAAATATGAAGGTGCAACTCTCCTAAATTATCCTAGCAGTGGACAAGCCTCTCTGCAAGTGCCCCCTTCCCTAAGTAGATTATATATGCTGCCTTCTTTTTCAACAACCTTTAGCAAAAGAGTTACTAATCACAACAATCACCAGTGCTGCAATAACTATTCGCGATGAAAAAGGCATCAAGCTCATAATTACCTAGTCTTTCTGCAGTGTTGGCTGAGATCCTGACATAATACCTTGGTCACAGCTGCTGGGTCAACAGACCCCCTTTTTATCAACTCTGCCAACTGCAACACCAATCAAAACTCAGAACCATCCATTTACAGTAACCTCGCATGAAATCATGAGCAATATCGAGAAGTGAACCAGAAACTTGCCTCATCTTCAATTTCCTCAAGCAACCTAGTCCATTATGGCACGCAGAAATTTGATTCCATTTCATCAGTCTAGCATTTCATCAATCTACAAACAGATAGGTAGAAATGTTTAATTTGTAACATTAGAACTGACCTTCCACAGTAAGATGACATATCTTTAGAATGTGCTCGGGCTTCTTGTTTCCCTAGAAGAACATATGAAATAATCCAGTTGTCTTTACAAGCAGTTTAGGGACCATATAGCCAACAGGAATATTCCTGGTATTTCTGCTAAATTTAGGGTTTGGTTCACTAACAATGAGAAAGAGAAGGGAAAAGAAAAGAGTAGCCGAAAACCCCCAAATTCCTTGTGCTTCGTAACGGTAAGGAATGGAATGAAAGCACTTTTTCAAGTGTTGGGCCAACACTTTTCGTAAATAAAGGATAGAAAAATAAACATCATCCCATTTAGCATTGGAATCAAGCTTATTTATCCTCATACCATCCACCTAAGGCTTGTGCAACTTCGCTACTTAAGTGATTTTACTGGGAAAATCGCTACCTCAAGTAACAACTTTCATAGAATGATTTTCTAATCCGTTTTTAAAAATTGGTTTCAAGTGAACTAATGTGCTGGAGTTGGGATAGAGCAAATTTGAAACCAAGAAAAGAGTTAGTCGAGTTGTCTGAACCAACAAGGTGGCTGTGAGTGTAAATAAGTTGGATAATTGGATTCTGGTGAAAAATGACATCTATTTATTTTTGAAGCATTTATAAGAAAACCCTTAATCTTTAGCATAGAATAATACAAAAACCCCTTCTCCCCCAATGTTATATGTCTCTTAGCACCTGCCACCAATACCATACTCCACCAAAACCAACTCATTCCTTAACTACAGATTGCAGCCATTACCCCTGCCAACCTTACTACAACACAGTTACTAAAACAGAGGCAGCCTTCGCCTATGCGGTTACATCTAACCACAAAAGCTCTCTGAAATTGAAGCTTTTATAGAGCGAATGTGAACATATGAAGCTCTTACTATTCAATATTCATCCTATGAGCAAGTATGCCCCTCTCTCACTCTCTCTTCCTCTCTTAGTGTTTGTCGGCTCTCTCTTGGTGTGTTCACGCAATTGTGGTGGGAATATAGTTGTTTTGTTGTTGGGATCAGGTTGTTGCTGGTTAGTGGTGGCATTGGTGGGGGGTTGTTTGTGGGGTTGGAGTATGACGGTTTGTGATTGATTGGAGCGTTCTGGTGGTGGCGATAGATGGATGGTTCGGGCTGTTAGTGGCTGTTGTGAGGGGTTGGATATGAAGGTGAGTGGTTGTGAGATTGTTTTTTGGGGGGGGGTCTGGTGATCTTGGTGGAGGGGTGGTTGGTGGCTGCTGTGGGGGTGAGAGGTTTGGGTACGGAGGAGGGGGTTGTGGGTTGAGCGTCTGATGGTGGTGGTGAAGGTGGTGAAGTTTGTTGATGGATGGGACTTGGGATGGTGGTTATCCCGTGATGGACTGAGATGTGAAAGCCCCTTCAAGTTCAAAGAGTGCGGGAATGAAATTACAGCAAAAAGGGGGAAGTCCAAAAAGAAAAGTGTGGAAACGAAGTCATAAACAATGCCCAAACAAACACCATTAAGGGTGTTAAGAATTTGAGCTCCCTTTCATAGTTTCCCCAATCAAACACCCCCTTAGTTGACGTTGACAGAGCCTCAAGAGATGAGAATTTAAGCATCAAATGCACAAAGCATTTTCTCTTTATCATAGCAACTTGGCAAGTAGCAAGATCTACTAGCGTGGAAGGTAGTTTGTTCACTTTGCTGGCATCTTACTTTGTATCATATCCCTCTCTCTCTCTCTTACTTTTTATCCGCACTCTTCAAGGTGTAGTCAAAACAAACATAATTAGCGCCACTTAAGTCCTTTCAAGTTAAAAATAAATATTGCTACATAGGTTAAAGTACTTCAAGAAAATCCACAACTACACAAGAGGAAGCAATTTAATTTGAAAAGCAATAGGAAAACGTAAGAACTACTACTGATGACAGCAGCTGTTCTGCAGTGAGAGTGCAAGTTAACAGAGTACATGGAATGAGCATCACTGAGCGCCAGCAATGCGTGCGCACTGCAATTTTCTGCTACAGCGGAAAGAAAGACCACTCCATCATGACACAATTTCCGGTCTTCATCATCTTATATGACCACTCCGCAGCCTAAAGAAGGGATAAGCTTTACCTTTCTGTAATAGCAACATTCCATTCGTGATTGCCTCATGCCACCTTCGATCAAAAAGCAAGGCAACTTAAGGATAAGAAAGTTTTCAGATAGGAGTTTTCGCCAAAAAGTAGTGTGGAGGTAGGAGCAGTGGCGGAGCCAGGATTTCAAAACTGGGGATACAATAGACATATAGTAGCACACATAAAAATAAACAGGCAAGCTTTACATATGCGATAGCAATGGTTGGCTAGCGCTAGTGGGCAATGGGTCATATAGTGAAATCAGAGGTAGATTCAAAATTCTAATTTGGAGGGACATTATCCATGTACCCATTAAATATTAATACATGAATTTGCTAATTTTCTAGCAAACAAACTGACTACTAGAAAGTAGCCTTTTACAAAAACAAATTTATCATGATAATACTTTTTTCACAAAGTCTTATATGCGGCCCGCCACACCATTGGGTCTATTTATTAACCCATACATTACTTTTTCACTCTCCAAACTCATCCAAAACTGTCGGTAACCCCTTCCCTTAACAGTCAATAACCCCCCTCCAAAATAGTCAATAACCCATGTCCAAAAAGTCGGGAACCCCTCCCCAAAGAGTTAGTAACCCCTAAAGCAGTAAGTAACCCCCTAAACAATTAGTGACCCCCTTAAAACAGTTAAAAAAAAACCCTAAAACAGTTAGTAATCCCCCTAAATAGTCAATAACCCCCAAAAACTTGGTGACCCAATAGAATAGTTGGTAACTCCCTCTAAAATAGTCATTGTGTGTGCGCCACACGGTTTGTTAATCATGCGGCAAGCCGCACACAAGACTTGCTGTACTTTTTATGGTTAGTACCTATATGGTTAGATTCATCACTAAAATTGTTAATCATAATATAGCATGTTAATGATGATTAAAAATGTATTTAAAAAAATATTATGGTTAGAATTGAATATGGAAAAAAAAGGTGGCTGCTATTATTAAGAAAGAAAATAGGAAAATGAGAAAAGAAAGAGAAGAGACATTAAAAAGAATTATAACATGAGAAAAAAATCAAGCCAAGGAAAGAGGTCGCACTTTATGAAAGAATACAACTCTTAATAATCTAATCAACAAAGCCAAAAAAACAACACCAGCAAGCGTCGAACAACGATTGCCGCTCCACCATGAAATGGGCTTTCACCACTGAGATACAAGCCAAGATATGATTTGTAACTGCTAATACATATATTTGACTTATGTCAAGTTGGATCTTCTGAGTTTTCCCCCACTTTGGGGATGCGGTGCACCCCTCCACCAGTGGGTAGGAGAAACAAAAGGCCGTAATGGGCTAGAGAGCAACTAAGGCCACAAATCTATAACTTGATAAAGCAGACGGCAATAAGGCATTCATTTTACTGCCTATTTTTACAGGAAGAATAAGGTTGGGAAAAGGTTGAATGAAACTAAGCATTATCGATACATACCAATTGTGAGGTTCTCCCAGTTCTTAACTCTAATCCATTTTTGTCTTTTGGAGTCAGTCTGCAGAAAAAAAAAAGGTGAAATCAGCCCTTTAACATCTCATTGCTCACCATGAGACAATTATGATAACATAATATACTGCATAAGTATGAGTAGGAACTGAAAATCAATCTTATTCAAACTCTTCATTCTACTTTGAATCCCTGTGTCAGATCCTCGCCGGTCCAACATGGGTGGACTATGAACGCTCCAAAACTTCATTATGGGCCACAAATCATGGAATTTTGCATAATATAGCTAATCAGACATGAGCACCAGAGTTCGAGTAAATATCATAAAACAGTCATAATATGTCTAGGAACTTAAACACAGTTGAGTTATTTTGCAAAGAAAGTTGTTGAAAGCAAATAGGCTAAGTTGTAAGTCAATATTGACTCACCTTCTGAAGCGTGTAATCCTGCATCTTCTCGCAGAGGCCATCCAGGAGTTCAACTACTCTCAGCTCACTTACTCTTCAAGAAATTGCAAGATATAGGTCAGTAACTCAGACAGGAGAGTATCATACAAAATTAGAGTGTAACTGGCTGCATACATAAGCCAACTCTAATGTTGAAAAGGAAAAATATATCCCATTTCTACAACTTAATCTGATAAGTATGTAAAATATTTCATGTAATTTTCAGATTAATAATTAGATGCAGGTTTTTCTACTGCAGAGACTCTAATTATGATTAATGACTTGGTACATGTCAGGTTTTGTGTTCAGGCAATGAACTAGCTAACGGAAAGTTTGACACCAAATTCAAGGAGATTATCAATGTTTTAAATATAGTCCTTTATAGCTTCAAGACACTTATTTGAAAGAAAAATGAAAAGTTCAATAGTCAATATATCTGGCAAATATCTTGATAGCAAGCTTAGCCCATATCCAAAATCAGTTAATAGAGCAATTCTTAGCCAGAATTCTAATAAATTTGGCAAAATATATTTCGGTGGGACCATGAGCCGATTACAAGTCAGATTTGTTGCTGGATCTTTAGCCAGAATTTGTTCATTCATCTAATATACTACAAACAAACCATTAGCCATTTTAAGGTTTTGTTGGTTGGTAGACATGTATGTCAAACATTGAAAACAGCCTGTCAGGGCCAGAACTAAACAGAACAAACAGAAGGGAAAAGAGAGGAATGGAAGTAAAGACAGGATATCTTCTCTAGCTTGGTTTCCCAAATTGGGCTAGAATTATGCAAGATATTTCCTTCGACTCCCCATATTGACTAAAAATCAAGATACCAAAATATCAATGTAGACGAGGTTGTGTTTTGGAGCATAGAGTACACCACCTACATGTGTCATATAAAATATTTACTAAACTAAATAAATAGTTTAATGTTAAAATGATGAAAATGATTCAATACCATAAGAAAATAAAGTATTTTTTCAATCAACCACTACAGATTACGAAGTTAAATAAAGTGATAAAACTCTTGTCACACAATTTAAAATTTTTTAAGCAATGCATCATTAGAATCAACTTGAAAACTACTACTTTATAAGAGTAAGATCCATTTAATATTTTTTAAAGTTTATAAAGTAAACTTAGGTTATTCATTCGTCTCTCCTGAAAAAAATTTCTAGGCACAACTAATAAACTTTTTCAACATTTATAAATAAGCTAATTCTTTTTTTTATCAAGTAAGAGATAACTATGAATTTATAGCAAGAGTAGGCCTATAATGTTATAAGACAAATATGGATCCTAGTAGGAATATTGAGTACCTATAATATAGACGACATGTACTCCTATATAAGATAAGCTACTTAAATTTTAGGAAAACAATAACGCCACATGAGTACCTTTTATGCTTCAGTTTCAACCTGTTGTGTGGATTTGAAAACTAGTGCTAATGATGATGGAATTTCCATCTCAATCTCCTTCCCACAATTCATATGACGCACCGACCAAAATGGAAAGAACTGCAACCCCTCCTTCAGTCCTTCCCCCAATGTCCTATTCTCATCATGTTGATACCTCCCATTCAACATGGAGTTGCTTTTAAAAAGAAGGACAATGATTCGTAGAGATTTCTATGGCAATGGGAAGAAAACAATCCGCTGATTCAGATAAGTAGACAAAACTCCAGAATGTTGATATAAAATTTATTTTACGGTCACGTATACAAGTAGTCTAGCAATGAAAATCACTCTTGTGAATAACAAGGGACCCCAGCAAACATATCAAGCAGGACTCGGCTATTCACAACTTAATGTGTTTCTTAAATGTAGCAAGGTAATGAGTCACCATTAAAACATCCTCTTCATGATTGGACATGGAAATCGGTATACCCCATACTTGGCCTCAAGCGTAGAGCTCATGGGAGGAGGAACAGGGTTGATGATATGGAATGATATTGTAATAATTACTCCCTCCTTCTCTTCTTGTTCGCCTCTTTTCCTTTTTCAGATGCCTCAAAAAGATTGCCCCATACTAAAGATAAAATGGGGAACAAGTAGTAACAACCACTTTCCTCTCACACCCACTCAATTTGGTTTACCATTTTTTGCCTTTCATCAACTCTGTCAAATCAAAATTTTGAAAACAAATAAGTACACATGAAGCATACAATAAATTAATTATTATAGTTGCGCGCCCCCCCCCCCCCACACACACACACACGTGGCAAAAGTGGACCAAGGTGACGCCTTAAAACAACTCTTTCATGTGTGATTAAGCCATTAAGGTGTAAAGGGTTTGCTATAAAGTCAAAGGGATTATTAATTATACCTGTAATCAATCACTTTTCCTCTACGTTGTCCTTTCGAATCCAAACGATTTCTCAAATCCAAATGATTCCTGGGTTTCTCCTAAAGTACATTTTTCAAAGAAATATTAGACACAAAGTAAAGACAAATGAGTATTACTGGTAATCTAGAATAGCAAAGTAATATCTTAATATATAAAAGTGCCATGCCACATTGACGCCCAATAAAACCTCTTTTGACATAGGGTTGAATGGAAAACTCAACACTCCATTGATCTGTAAGCATATTTACGACATCCTAACAGTGTTGATATGTACATACATACATTTATACACATATATATATATATATATATATATATGTAGGATTATGTGAACCTGTGTGTGTATGCGTATGTATATGCTTACAGAGATTGAGCATAAATGCATATATATCTTGTGAGCATCAAAAGCTGACAAGGAAGCAACCCTGAGATTCACCGAGAGAACTTAAAATTCAGACAAACCACATTTATGCATACCTGTTTAGCTCAAGAGTTCAACAAATGAAGATATGCAACAATGACCATTTTAGGTCAAAACAAGCCTCTTCGGTTGTCAAAATTCGATCAGGGAGCCAATCAAGAAGTGTGCCCACAGGGAAATAGGTTCACACAAGGATCATGGTGTGGTGATAAAAATTGTTAGCACAATTGAGAATATGGACGCCAACTTGCAGCATTAACTTGTTTTGCATCCTATTTCTCATCTATTTGCCTTGGGATGTCATAATTTGATAATCCTCATGGAAGCATATGGTGTCCAGCAGTATGGACAAAGATCCTATCCTAGATCATATCATGTGCCAATATAAAATTGCTATAGGTGTAAACAGCATGATACACTCCAGGAAACGAATAAGCCAAAAATGCAAAACATACAATCTGAGTAACTTCTATCCAAATCCCTTGTCCAGTTTAGAGGAAGTCATGTGCTTGGAAACTGGCAATGGCTTATATACAGACCTTTTTTGCAACGATTCTCGATGCTAGAACCCTATGTACGAAAAGATGTCCCTCAACCTCACAAGATTGTGGTTTAACTGGTTTACTTTATTACATAATGATATCTCATGACTTTCTTGTGGGAAGCTGCAAAAGCTTTTGAGCATAAAAAATATAATCAAAGTACAGCACAAACAGCTTGCTAACTCGAGCTAATTAGCTAGATGAGGCCAGCAAGGATATCCCAAGTTTACTTCAATAATTGAAGGGTTTTACAAGGGAACCCACATCTGTTCTGATGCCGACATTCATCCACATACTAATAATGCAATAGGGTTGCTTATGATGCGAGTCGAGCTAAGTTTTCTCATCACTATAACACTCCTGGTCCTAGTGCATTTTACTTTAGACAGAAGATCATAATTTTTTCGAGTTTCTCACAAGTTTTCAAGATGAGTTCCAATTTCCAATTACCTAACTAATCTCGACAGTATCTCACAGTTGGGTTTTGCCAAGTCAAACTAAGTGGCTTGCGATTTGTATCGTTTTGTTAACCCCCGAGCTTCAATTTGACAATTATGATAAGATCTTTAACCATGAAGCCCCAAATCATTTGTCAACAAAGTAAGCCTCAATTTGGTTGCTTTGCAATTAACACATATCATCCATATTCATGAAAACAAATTACAATAGGTACTTTGTCTCATAAACTACAATCCAGCACGACGTAATCAAATGTTAAATTGGCCAAAAAAATTAAATATCGTTTCAGTCTTTCCGGCTATTCAATCCATTGTGGTCTACAAGATACAGCACAGCATAGAGATAACAGAGATGCGGCCTATTATTTATTAGACATCATATGAAAGTATACTCACAAATTCAGCAAAAGAATTTCCCTATAAAATGTAAATGAACATATGAATTGAAAATGCTTACATTAGCAAGTCCGTGCTCCAGTTCTTCCTGCATAATTTAGACAATGTAATTTGATCAGTGATGATGAAATGTCACACATTCTTTCAAAGTTAATAAAATCAAAATGTAAGGCAGATCATTGATTGCGATAAAAAACGAATGCAGAATCGCAGATCTAAAGAATAAAATTGAAGCGTGTAAAAGATGAAAGAGTAGAGAGAGACCGCAACAGCATAGCAAGCAGCGCATTTGTCATCGATGGAAGAAGCGAATGATAAGAATAAAGTAAAGATGGCAAGAAGAAGCCATAACCAGGAATAGGATGATGCCGCCATTGTCGTCTTTCCTTCAAGCAAGAGGACTTATTCACTAATGAATGGTTTGGTGGTTGAAGAAATAGAAGTATAGAACTAAAGCAAATTAGATCCTACACTCGTCAGTACCATGCGCATGGTACTCTCGCTCCAAAACACAGCCTTTTTAAAAATAAAACGAATGAATTAAATTAATGTTTTGTATGGGATGTATATTGAAGCATTTAAATATACATCAGTTCAAATTCAAAAAACAATTGCCCTCACTAATATTCAGGATGTTCATTTATTTGACGTTATTATTTATTCACAAACTTAATATGTTCATTTACGGATACCAAATATACATTACAAAACTAACTTAATTTTTTTCAAAAATCACTTGTACTCACCATTTTCATTCAAAACTTTTCAAATTCAAAATTTTGCCAAAAAAGCGAGAATGTACATTGAATACATTTAAGTTGATTTTACATAGTCAGCCCAAAACCACTACCTACTCCAAGTTGCGTTTTATGGGCTTCACATACCAAACAATCCTTTTTTAACAGTAACATTCAACAACAGTATTAAAAAAACCAAAGCGCTCCTCACTTTCTCTCGAAGTTTTGTTGGTTTTCCAAGGGCCTCGACGCCTGCTGCTCCATTGCCATCGTAGACTTGAAAGAGGCTCTCCGGCAATAGCCTATCGCTGGCAATGATTGAAGGAGGCTTTCCGCAGCCGTTGACCCTTAACTCGCTACTTGGAGTAGCGAGTATAACGGGCAAAACTGCAACTCCAAGTAGCAAGTTTGAACTTGAACTCGCTACTTAGAATAGCGGTTTTGCCTTCAAACTCGCTATTTCAGGCAGCGAGTTTGTGCTGAAGCAAAAAAAGTAGGTCTGTTCTTATCCAATCCTACGTGGTTGGTATAGGGGTAATTAAATTTCAAAAAGGAGCAAACAGGAAATTTATTAAACTTTTAGCATTATTCAAGAAAAAAAATCGAAAAGAAACTGTTTTTTCATGAGAACTAATCAGTATTCACTCCGTTCTTTCTAGATTGAGGTAGAGTTTTCATTGGTTTGCATTAGTTTAGGCATGTATTGTTTAAGGCAAAATTGGCTACAACTACGGGTGTGCACAGTTCAAAACCAGATCGAACCGGACTGGAACTGGAATGAAAACTTATTTGTGGACCGAAGACCGGACCGAAAAAATTTTTGGTTATACGATTTTGGACCAATTTGTATGATTGTTTATTTTGTACTAGCTCCATAACATAATAGTTGCAACAATTGAACTAGAGAGAATTCCTAGGCAGAATATGTTAAGTATGGATAATGGAGGTTGATTAATAAAAGTATGAGAGAGAAATCACATGGGTTAAAGAGAGAAAAGGAGGGAAAGAAAACAACAACAAAAATAGTACAAAAGTGGGTGGGGACCAAAAAATACATTATCATTTCATGTGATAAAAGTTACCAAAATAAGAAAGATGGAAAATTGGTGCAAGTAATATGTTACACCCATTTTAGAAAATTGTTGCAATTATTATGTTACGGAGGGAGTATGAAAAAGTTTCTATTTCTTTCATCTACTTATAATATACTTTTATTTTATATTCATTTCAAAATATATACAAGTGACTTGTAGCTCATAAAAATAATAGTGTTGGATAATTTCATTATTTTTTATTAACTCCCAAAAAGATTATGTATATTTTTATGAGTTTTCAGTCCTGACTAGAAAATTCTGGTTTTTGGACTGGACCAAAAACCAGAATTTGTTATATTTTGAGGAGCGAAGACCAGTTGAAAATTTCACATTCCAGTCCGGTGTCCAAATTCCGGCCCGGATTGGTATGTGCATACCCCTAGATGCAACTACACCAACTATAAGTTAGGTATATAATACAGCACGACCTTAAGTGGGTCCAAATAGCAGCACAAACTCTTCCTTCGGGTGCATGTCAAAAGTATAGCATAAACAATATGAAAATCGTACAGGATTATCAAAAATCAGCCAAAGATCCAAAGACCATCAAAATCATGTGGTTTTTGGCAAAGAACTTTATAAGGAGTTTTACAATGTAAGAAATCTGATGGAGTTCGATTAATTAAGTAAACGATGGCAAGCATACACTCATCCCAAAAGTGATAGGGAGATGAGCCTGGAACATGAGAGTGATATGAATCCGGGATGGATCCAAGCTTAAGTCCTCACAACCTTCACTCAGTTATGATTCTTTAAGGGTTTTAAAACAAATTTAGGGCTTCACTCACCTTAAACTCGATTTAGGGGGATAGTATTGAGATTAAACAAGTTAGCTTCACTCACTAATTGTATTAACCTCGCTTAGAATTAGGTTTCACTCGCCTAATTACTAAGGGTCTTGTAATTAGATTCACTCTCTAAAAACAATAAAAACTTGGAAAGATGTACATCCAAATTCACAAAGACAATAGTCTGAAATTTCAATTCAAATAAAACGTGTGTGTCTCATTAAATATGAACGCCTATTTATACTAGACTACTTCTAGTATAATCAGGAAAACCAAATTCTATCTAGAAAGCATTTAAAAACTAATCCCTAAAATCTAGGAAAAGATAAAGATAAAGATAAGGAAGATAATCTAATAAGATTAGGATAGGGATTTCGGCCCTTCCCATCTTATTTACATGCCTATCTCTTCCCTTATCCCTTAACTAATCAAATCTTATCTAAAAGGGATTACAACTCAACTACTACTAGAATAAGGACTCTTAATAACCGAAAAATACAATTATTTTCGGTCCTATTATTGACAGAAATTAAAATGCTGAATTTAAATACTAAATAAAATTAACTAAGACTCTTAATGACTTATTTGAATCTAATGGACGTTTGCTTCATCATTCTTGGACCGGGCCTTCAATCTTCCTTAACATGGATGATAATGTTGTTGAGTTTAAACTCATAACTCCTGTCCTTGTTTTGAAGAATTAACCATACCCAAAAATTGCGAAGGTCATAAATAGTGATATCTTGGAGTAGCCTCTTCGCTCTTGTATCAGAGAGCGCGAGCCACATTAAGTATATGTTGGTGTTTATGTTCCACAAGACCATTTTGCTTGGGAGTACCAACACGAGAGGTTTGAAACATAATGTGTAATACCCCTATTTTAAAGAGTATTTTATTAATAGCTAAGTATGATTTATTAGTTTGTTTTTATATTAATAGTCCTCAAGTTTAATTAACGGAAATTAAATTTGATTATAGAGTTATTGAAAAGTTAATTATATTAATTTTGGTTAATTATTTTGACGTTTTAATGAAATAAATTCAAGAAATATTGAGTTTAATTCTTTTAACGAGTATTGGTTATTGTTGTTTTATATGAATTTGTATCATTAATTTAAATTATATTTTGAAAAGGTAAATAGATATTATTAGATATATGTAAAAGAAGAGGGATTTAAGGTAATTGGGATAAATAGATTAAAAGGGGAGATTAGAGTAAATTAGAAAATCAATTTAAGTGGAAAGAAAAAGAGAAAACAAAAAGAAAGAAAACAAAAACAAAAAAAAGAAACAAAAGAGCTTTGGGGGTGAGAATCAGAAGGTAACCAAAAGAAAAATAAAGAAGGAAGAGAGAAAATAGAGAGGGAGAAAGAGGAGGCAAAGAAGAAAGGTGAAGGGACGATGCTACGGGATTTCGCCGACCATAGACAAATGGTGACCACCGCCGCACAATCGACGGGCAACCATCCAATGATAACGTGAGGAAGAGAGTGAGCAAGGAGCTCCACTCTGTGGTTCGTTTGTGGAGTCAGGGTGCGATTTTAGGAGCGATTTTTGAAGCCTTCTTCATTCCCAATCTTGTTTATTAGTGGGTAAGTTGAATTCATAACTTAATTTGAGTCTTTCTCAAGCTTATAGAGTTAGGGTTTTTGTAGTGAAATTGAATTGGGGGTTTTCTTGAATTGAAAGTTTTGAGTATGAATCGATTGAGTAGAAGGTTTTATAAGGTGTCTAATAGTTAGTTTATATTGCTAGTTTGATTATTAAACTTCTTATTGTGAATATGGAAGGATTGAAGTTTGATTTTAATCCCAAATGATGTGTGAATAGTTAAGAATGAATATGGAGTAATTGAGTTCATATGAAGAGTTAGATGGTTAATGTTGTAAAGAAATACTGCTGTAATTCGTAAAAAGATCAGATCAGTTTCGTGAATTGCATTTTTGGACAATTTCTGGCCATTTTTAGCAAAAATACTATTTCACAAAAGTTGTTCGTATTGAAATGTTACTCAAGATAGGCTCAAGAAACGCTTGATTTGGACTTAGTAGGAGGAAGTTATGCTCATTTTAAGTATCTTCCCAAAATTCATATTTTGTATAGTTCATATTAGAACTTTAATTTTTCATTTAATTGTTTCACAATGAACTTTTAAGTATCCAAATGTGTATATGCTTCTTAAAGATCGATTTTATATAAAGTAAGAGGACTTTTAATTAATTGGTGAAGGGTTTTAGTTAGACGTTATTAATGCTAAATGAAAGTTTAAGTTAGAACATGATATGTTTGTTTGATGTTTTATGTGAGATTAGGAAAGGTTGATTTGCTTTGTGAACTAAAGTTAGTTGTATCCAAGTCTTTTATTTCTTACGAAGTATACACATTTATATTGTAGCTTTCGGTTTCACTGAGGAGTCGTTTAGACCGAGGTAGTTGTTTAACTGTGAGTCGAAAAGGTAAGATTTCATATTCAGATATTTATAGTTTACGTTAAAAGCTCAAAGAGGTAAGATTCTACTCGAACCTTGAATAGTTTATGAGAAAAGTTTAAAAAAGGTTAGATTTCATATTCAGACCTTTTATAGTTTAAGTGAAAAGTTCAAAAAGGTAAGATTCCTACTCGAACCTTGAATAGTTTACGAGAAAAGTTTAAAAAGGTGAGATTTCGTGCTTAAATGTTTTATAAGTTTACAAGTACAGTTTAAGATTTCTTATTAAAGATTTTATAGTTATGAGAAGAGTTTCATAAAGGTTTTAAACTCATTTTGGTTGAGCATGTTTTAAAAGATAGAAGTTTAGTTTCGAAAGGAACTTTTATAGTTTACAAGAAGGGTTCTTAAAAGGATTTTTATGTAAGTTTTGTTGAGAATGGATTGAATTGGAGGACGGTCCTTCAAATATAGATAGTTTGGTTTCTGAACCACAATTGAAGGAAAGTTTATTTGAATAGTTTTATGTTTTGAAAGTTAATGGGATTGCCTATGTGGTATCTCATGGGAATAGTTTTATGTTTTCAAAGTTGTGGGGATTACCTAAGTGGTATCTCAAGGAATTGGAACCTAGTCGGGTTTGGCTCGACTATACAGAATAGAATAGTTGTGGGGTACGTTGATCAGTACCTCAAGACTTTGATCTTCTGCTACGGTTTGGCCGTATGTAGGGTGTGCACACTAGGGGTCTTTGTCTATAGTTATCCGGAGGGCCTAGCTAGCCCAAAGGTAAGGAAAGTTTGTTCCATTCCCTAGATTTATGAATCTTTCTTCGTGGAAGAAAAAGGAAAGAAAAGATTGTTTATGAAAAGGAAAAAGGAAAGATTTGAAAAAGAGGAAAAGAAAGGATTTGATTTAAAGAAAGAAATAGAAATGATTCGATTTAGAAACAGAAAAGAAAGGATTTAGTTTACAAAATAAATGCCGAAGGTTTTATAAAGTTTATTATTTTACTTACATGTTTTGAAAAACAATGATTTGTAAAATATATCCTACCTGCATATATATTTGGCTTTACATTATGAAATCTTGCTCAGCCAGTTTGGCTGATACTACGTGCCGGTATATGCAGGTACATGAAGGTAGTATTGTTGAAGAAGACTCGAATATGTTATTCCTATTATTTGTATTACGGCGAGGACGATCGACTTTGTAATAGTATAGTTAATAGTTAACTTGTAATTAAGTTTAAAGAATTTGAGTTTGTTAAGTTTAGACTTGTTTGGGTTGCTGGATTTTGAGAATACAGGTTTATAAATGGACGCGAGTCCTAAATTAAGTTTTAGGCGGTCCGTTTTACAAACGGAACTCTGCCGGATTTTCAGTAGAATTTTTAATAACAAATCTAGTTGTTTAGAGTGTCTTAGGATCACTTAATATAGTTTATTATAGTTAAAGGTTTAAATATAGTCATTACAGTTTAAAAGTTTTAAAAAGTCAAGGTTTTTGAGCTCCACACTCGTGGTGAGTGTGCTGGTAATAGCCCGGATTAGGTTTTCCGCTGCATTTAGGTCTTAATTAAGTTGGATATAGATACGGGTTGTTACATAATGCCACGTGTATAATAAAATCCAACATACAACGAAATTCTGTGACATTATCACTCCACACTATTTTAACAGTTATCTCAAATTGGCGTTCAACCATAGCAAAGAAAGAACAGAAAACCTTATGCACCTATGTTTTATCACATAGTAAATAAACCCATACAATAGGAGAAAAATAATCCAACAATCTACAAAACTAAAGAGCATCACAAGAAGAGGTCGTATTATATGGACCCATAAGTCACAATAAATCATCTCAAAATTCGACTAGCCTTGTTATCACGGACATGAAAACTATCATTGGATTGTTTGGCTTGAGGACAAACTACACAAGCTTTATTCAATTTCTTCTAAGCAATACTATTAAGCAAAGCCAGAACTAACTGGACAACACGATCCAAAGGATGCCCTAGACGCCGCCGCCACAACTCAAAGTCAATCAACCCAGAAGTAGTCACAACATGCACAATAGGAACACCACGATAGATATATAGTCCATCTTGCCGCTCACCGGCTTCAATCAGGTTCCCCGAAGGTTGGTCATGTATAGCATGCAAAAAATTATTGAATTTGACAACACAATGAGACTCATTAGTTAATTAAGAAACATATATTAATTGCAAGAGAAATTAGGCACAAAAAAGACATGATACCACGGTGGGAGTAAAACATGACTCTCCGTGATTGCTACAACACTTTGCCCATCCGGCAATCCAACTGGACACGCCACACTATCATGAAAGTTAAGTAAACATGCTTTGGATCCAGTGACATGATGATATGCTCCGGTATCGATAATCCAAGATAAATAAGAAAGATCACATGTCATCCGATCACTAGTGGGTTTCTCAGTGTTTATCATGTTTAAAAGAATTTGAAACTACTCATGTTTGAGGTCTGATATCACGTATTTATATAGAGTTTTCTCCCTTATTTACAAGCTAATTTGTGCGTCATTGGAGCTCTTGGGAGCTATTTTATGCTAACTATCGTATGTAGTTGTGGTTTCGTGTTTTAGTATTGAATTGCAGGTTTTATGGAGTTTTCTCCTTATTCCCGAGCCTTTTGGAAGCAACCACGGCTTTACGAGATGTTACGAGGCACGTAGGATGGCTCACGAGCTTTATGGATAGTTTAGGAGGTCCCAAGACCCCTAAACGTGAAGATTAGAGAGCCAAGGAGTCAAAGGAGGTTTCCGTGCACTGATCGGGCAGAAATGGCCCGATCGGGCGAAGTATTTATGATCGGGTATGAAAGTTGCGGACCCGATCGGGAGAGGTTTGCCCGATCCCATCGGGCGAGCAAGCATGTCCCCAGACCCGATCGGGTGACCGCCGCCCGACCCAATCGGGTGGAGTGCTGCTTGGTCTCATTCTGCTGCTGCTTTCGAGAGAAACTTGCTGGCCCATTTCGTCGCCTGGCCCGATCGGGTGGCTGCCCAAGGCCCGATCGGGTGGGCCGTAATATTAAGCTGATGCTGCGCTGCTGCTACGCGAAGGCCCAAGACGCAAACCAATGAATTTTGTACCGCGGCCCGATCGGGTGCATGCCTCGGACCCGATCGGGTCTGGCGCTTAATTACGCGGATTTTCGCTTTTTGTTTCCGTTTTGAGTTAACTTGAGGGGGTATTATAAATACCTTCTTCCTCATTTTTGAGGGACATCTTTTATTCATCTTTCATTAGCTTTAGACTAGTTTTATTCTTCATTGTTCTTAGTTCAATTCAAACACTTTAGATTAATTTAAAGGTGATTGAACCTGTTCCGATTTCAATAAAAGTTCCTGCTTTCTGTCAATTGGTATTCTTCTCTACTCTTTATCTCTTTAATTACTTTGATTGCTTAGTTTAATTATTTAATTGTTCATGATGCAATTCTTAGGGTTTCATATTAGTTTTGTTGTTGCCAATTCGATTATGAGTGAGTAGTTCTCTTTCTAGGGTGTTAGATAGGAAAACCATGTTTATACCATGATTGTGATTTAGAGTCTTATCGATTTCTAGGGTTTGATTAGGGTGATTGTGATGTGATTTGTTCTTTATTGAGTAATTAACGTTATTGCGCAGTTTCGTTGGTTGCTTGTGGTTAATAGTTGTTTGCACAGATCCGTCTTACGACTAGAGGCCTAGGACACGTCAGTAGTTCTGATTACGTTAGTGAACATGCGGCGTATGTTGAACTATGAGCGTTGAGTCTTAACCATAGCTCAACATAGGCTCTAATTCCCGACTCTTGACCTAGGTTGTGATAGTAGTTGACCCTATTTGATTGGTATAAGCATGGTGGACCGACCTAATACCCTAGGTTTTTATTCCATAGTTTAATCCTCGATTTATTCCGTCTTCTGTAGTCTATTCTTTAGTTTAATTAATTCCTTCCTGATTTCATCTGGAGTAGCTGAATTGGTTGAATATTGATTTAGAAACTCTGTCTCCCTGTGGATTCGACCCTACTTCCACTGACTACCTTCTTTAGAGGATCGTAGGTTTATTTTTGATTAGGCGATACGACTTTAGCCTATCAAGGTCGATAAGAGAAGTACCGCCTCCTAGATAAGGGACAACAACCTTGGTGACGACATGGGCGCGTACACTGCTGCCACGGCCAGTAGAGTGAGAAGGAGCAACAACAACGAAGCTAGATGCAGCACCTGATCCAACAGAATCAACCCCAGCCGAACCTACTGATATCACGTATTTATATAGTCTTTTCTCCCTTATTTACAAGCTAATTTGTGCGTCATTGGAGCTCTTGGGAGCTATTTTGTGCTAACTATCGTATGTAGTTGTGGTTTCGTGTTTTAGTATTGAATTGCAGGTTTTATGGAGTTTTCTCCTTATTCCCGAGCCTTTTGGAAGCAACCACGGCTTTACGAGATGTTACGAGGCACGTAGGATGGCTCACGAGCTTTATGGATAGTTTAGGAGGTCCCAAGACCCCTAAATGTGAAGATTAGAGAGCCAAGGAGTCAAAGGAGGTTTCCGTGCACTGATCGGGCATAAATGGCCCGATCGGGCGAAATATTATGATCGGGTACGAAAGTTGCGGACCCGATCGGGCAAGGCGTGCCCGATCAGATCGGGCGAGAACACATGTGCCCAGACCCGATCGGGCATATTCCGCCCGACCCCATCGGGTCTAGTGCTGCTAGGTCTTATTGGGACGCTGCGGAGGAGGCGAGCTTGCTGGCACCTTTTGTCGCCAGACCCGATCGGGTGACTACCGCCCGACCCGATCGGGTGGGCCGTTTTTCTCGCCTTATTGCTGCACTGCTGCTGCCAGAGCCCAGAAGTGAAGTTGGGAGAATTTGTATGTGGACCCGATCGGGTACTGTGCTCGGGCCCGATCGGGTCTGGTGCTTTATCGCGCTTTTTCACTTTTTTGTTCCCGTTTTTAGTGAACTTGAGGGGTATTATAAATACCTATTCCTCATATTTTTAGAGACATCTTTTCATTCTAGTTTTTCCATAGTTCTTAGTTTAGCTTTATTTTAGTCTATTCACTTAGATTAGTTTAAAGGTGATTGAACCTGTTCCGATTTCAATAAAAGTTCCTGCTTTCTGTCAATTGGTATTCTTCTCTACTCTTTATCTCTTTAATTACTTTGATTGCTTAGTTTAATTATTTAATTGTTCATGATGCAATTCTTAGGGTTTCATATTAGTTTTGTTGTTGCCAATTCGATTATGAGTGAGTAGTTCTCTTTCTAGGGTGTTAGATAGGAAAGCCATGTTTATACCATGATTGTGATTTAGCTTTCTTTCAATTTCTAGGGTTTGATTAGGGTGATTGTGATGTGGTTTGTTCTTATTGAGTAATTAATGTCAGTGTACAATTTCATTGATTGCTTGTGGTTAATAGTTGTTTGCACAGATCCGTCTTACGACTAGAGGCCTAGGACACATCAGTAGTTCTGATTACGTTAGTGAACATGCGGCGTATGTTGAACTATGAGCGTTGAGTCTTAACCATAGCTCAACATAGGCTCTAATCCCCCGACTCTTGACTTAGGTTTTTATAGTAGTTGACCCTATTTGATTGGTATAAGCATGGTGGACCGACCTAATACCTTAGACTTTTATTCCATAGTTTAATCCTCGATTTATTCAGTCTTCCGTAGTCTATTCCTTAGTTTAATTAATTCCTTCCTGATTTCATCTGGAGTAGCTGAATTGGTTGAATTTTGATTTAGAAACTCTGTCTCCCTGTGGATTCGACCCTGCTTCCACTGACTACCTAGTTAGAGGTCCGTAGGTTTATTTTTGATTAGGTGACACGACTAAAACCCTATCACCTACCTGCACTTTACCACTTCCATATCTTTCTTCCACCAAGGTGCAGGACCGTACCATTTAAAACAGGACGCCTTCTCATGACCCGATACTTGCAATAAAAACATATAAGTTTAGACTTGTCGGGACGATTGGAACTTGATAAATCCTAGCAGCTTGAAGAGAAAAGGCGTGAACCTCCTCGGTGGCCATCTTGCCTCGGCGCAATGGCACGGGAACGTTCTTCTTGAATAAGATCCTGATAAGTTCGTGCTAGGATAGGTTAAGAAGATTATGAGAGTAAGTTCGATCGAAAGATACTAAAACGTTCATCATCGATGCAAACAAGAAACCGATGTAACTTCTCCTCCTCTCTATCAAGAGCAAACTTTCTAACTACATCACATGTACATTTACCACACTCACACGCATGTAAAGGTTTAAGCCGAGCAAGTTTGTCATACAAACCCATCAACATGTTAATTGTTATAGTATTAATCAATTTTCATGGATTTGGATAGCTTACAGTCCGTAATACCAAAGCGAAGTTGTTGCAGTCGTGGACCATTAGCAACATAAAACCGTCTTTTAAGCTACTCCCAAAACTGCTTAGCGTCATCGTGAAAAGGGATGGAGGTTGCAACTCGGGGTGTTTCACGGCTATGATAGGTTTAATGTTTAGCTTAGTTGTGTTAATCACGAACAAAGAGTATATATACATCCTAATAGCATGACCTTGGGCCCTAACTATACAAAACAATGATTAAGAGCCCATAAATACATATTAACCTAAATATTAACATAATATCTCCTAATAAAACCAAAACCTTTAATCCCAAGACACCTATATCCCCATGTTCCATACTCTTATATTTACCAAAAGTATTCGAGATCAACCACCTTGTGATGATACCATTTTGTAACCACCTATAATCATGATCATGCCTTGTGCCCAAATTGTTTTTAAAAAGAAAAGCATCCCATGATTTTAACTTGAGTAAAGAATTGTTTTTTACATTTTCTAGCTGTAATAGTTTGTTTACTGGTGTAATAATATATATAAAATTATAATAAATCATATTTTGTAATACACCTTAATACATAAATCTAAGCATACTTACATGATAGTACTTTTTTTATTAAGTCCAATACAATTAGTCATGTGTAATACTACCTCCTGTTTTAGTTGTACCATATTGACTTTTGGTACCATGCATGTTTCTTACTTTGAGCTCCTTGTGCTCTTTATCATTAGTCAAAATATAGTTAAGTGTGATCTTGTTATATTTGTCTCGGTATATAGTTTTTATATCTCAACTTTTATAATGTTTACGTATACACAATTGTAGATATAAGCCTTTGAAGTTTGCTTTGTCAAACATGCCTAGGAGTGTGAGCGATTCGAGCTGATATCGAGTTCGGCTCAGCTCGTTGACATATTGATGGAGTTCGAGCCGACTCGAAGCTCGTCGAGTTGACCAAGTTGGGGCTCAAGCTCAGCTCGGGCTCAGATCAAGTGTTCTTTTCGCAACTGTTGGTTGATACTTTGACAAACAAAAGAAAGATACAAAACAGTTCAACATAGATAAATTTAATGCAACTAAATTCCTTCGTGTCAGTTAACATTCAACAACCGAGAATATTAAGAAAACAAATAACTTAATATCATCTACTAGTTAAAAGCTCCAAATTTAGGAATAATAATTTTTCTTTCAAAAAGAGCCGCGTCAAGCTTAAATGGATCGAGCCTTACTAGACCTGAGCTCGGTTTCAGATTCAAAATTGACCAAAATCGAGCCATGTTTTGACCAAATCAATCTTGAGGGCTCTACGAGCTGGCTCATCACACCTTTGAAGGCCTTAACACGCCAATGCCTTTGATACAACTAAACAAATGAAGGAAATATATATTAAATATAAATAGCGCAGAATTCAAATCATTCGATTAAAGAAAGAAATACTTCCTTCATTTCTAAATAAGTGACACACTTTATGTTTTCACGTTTGTTAATGCATTATTTAAAACATGAATATCTGTAATTATCAGTAAGTGAAAATTATAAAAAGATGATGTTAAAAGATTCACATTGAGACGAATTTAACAAGATCTCACATTACTATATTTTTTCCTAAAATGTAAATCATCAAAACTAATAAAGTCTAAACCGTGAATATTAAATACTATACAAGTGTATAGCTTATTTTGAAATGGAGGAAATACAACGAGAAAATTAAATGGAATGGGACATGAGAAAGAGCTAAAATTGTGGGTCGTTGTTGATGTTGTTAAGTGTATTTATCAGTGTCCTGTCCTTTGTTTTTATTTTTTTTCAAACTTTACAAGTAATTCAAACTCTCTTTATGAAAAAGAATTCCACTTCCTAATATAATAAGAGACTAATTAGCAATTACTACACTTTCCCCCCAACATCGGTACCTTCCCTTTTATCATCTTGCAGAGCACCCACCTCTTACATCTGTTTGGATCTTCTTCTTTCCCAACAAAAACAATGAAATTAACCTAAAATTTCTACTCACATTTCTTCTTCTACTTCACCCCCATTTCATTTTTGAAAAAACTCCATTTTTATCAGAAGTTGCTGAATAATAATGGCATGGCAATGCTTTTTGGTGAGTTTCTTCTTATTCTCTCTCATTTAATTGTTGAGTCTTTGATTTAGAAATCCCAGGTGGGTCTTTTTATTTTTAGTTAGAACTATAATGGGTCTTAATTTGATTTTGACATCTGATGATTTTGAGACAGATCTGGTTATCATTTTGTCCTATCTACTTTTCTTTTTTTCTTGTTTTTATTTGTGTTTATTTCTAATGTGAATCTTATGATTGGATTTTTGTCGTAATTAATCCCCCCTGCAATTATTGTTTGATTACTTTTGTTTTGTGGGATTATTTCTTGTTTTAAGTTGGTTGATACCATTAATTATCTGATGCATTATCATTTGCTGAATTTTCTGAATTTGTGTTCTATGATTTAATTACATTTTTGTCATCATTTTTCAAATCTTTATCTGATGCTTTTAACTGGGTTCAAAGCCAATTATGTATTTTTATGTTAGGCTAAAATAATTGATTCTTGTATCAGCATAGGTGTAGTTCGTGTGGCATGTTGTGAATGAGATGGGAGACATGGGGTGGAGTTTGAGAAGGAGAGCATTTCAAATTGGGGTATAGTAGCTGTTAATTTGTCGTTCGTATTCAACATGTTTGCTGATAGAAATATTGTCGAAGAATCTCTCCGCCACGATTTGGAGTTGCTGAGTGTATCGAAAAAGCTTGTTAGAACTGTCAGCCAGAAATTACGGAAGAAGAGAATTCACAGAAGTGTTGGTGATGAAGAGGACACTACGAACGGGTTCTCTTTGAGATGTCTCACTTTGTATGGAAGAGGTGGAGGTTGTAAAGTAGGGGCCGACACCAGTGAAGAGCTTGGAGATTCAAGCAATAGGAGAAGGTCAAGTGCTAGTGAAGAAGGAAAAGGATATAAACCCATGTGCGGGGCTGAGGAAACAGGAGTAGACTGCTTCTCATACGGAAGGAAAGACCGGTTTTGGAAACGGAATAATAGAAAGGCGTTAGAGTTTGAGGAATCACAAAGAAACAGTAGAATGAATCTTTCACTTCCTGATGATATTTTAGAGATGTGCTTGATGAGGCTTCCTTTGTCTAGTCTCATGAATGCGCGCCTTGTGTGCAAGAAATGGAATTACTTGACAACCACTCCTCAATTCATGCAGATGAGGAGAGACGGTCTGTATCAGACTCCATGGCTATTTGTGTTTGGTGCTGTTAAGGATGGTTATTGTTCTGGGGAAATTCATGTGCTTGATGTTGCCCTTAACCGATGGCATAACATAAATGCTGAAGTTCTTAGAGGAAGGTTCATGTATTCTGTTGCCAGAATGCAGGATGAGATTTTCATAGTTGGTGGTTGTTCTAGCCTAACTAGTTTTGGAAGGGTAGATAGAAGTTCATTTAAGACACATAAGAGTATGTTAGTTTTTAGCCCCTCAACAAAATCTTGGCGTAAAGTTGCATCTATGAAGTACGCCAGATCATCTCCTGTTCTTGGGATTTCTGAGGTCAATCTAGACTTTTCCATCATTCACAGTCAATCAAGCCGGCAAGATAGACGCTTTCCTAGGTCACGGCTTGGTGGGGTCTCCGATGTTTACAAGGATCCCCACCGACTCTCAGTCAGACGACAGCTAAGAACTTTGTCTGATGAAAATGCCGGTTTCTTAGCCCCAATTAAAAAGCAATGTCGGCCTTTGAGACAAAGAAGTGAGACTTCAAGCTTAAGGGACTGTAAGAGGTTTGTGCTAATTGCTATTGGTGGTCTTGGATCTTGGGATGAGCCTATAGACACTGGGGAGTTATATGACTCTATATCAAATAAATGGATTGAAATCCAAAAACTTCCTGTAGATTTTGGCAACGTTTGTTCAGGAGTTGTTTGTAATGGGACATTCTTTGTTTATTCAGAGTCTGACAAGCTCGCTGGTTATGACATAGAAAGGGGATACTGGACTGTCATCCAAGCAAGCCCTTCACCTCCTCGTGTTCATGAATACTACCCGAAACTTGTCTCGTGCAATACCCGTTTGTTCATGCTTTCTGTCTCGTGGTGTGAAGGAGATGGTCAAATAGGTAGGAGAAACAAAGCCATCCGAAAGATGTGGGAGCTCGACCTTATGTATCTCACTTGGACTCAGGTATCGATTCATCCCGATGCCCCTATGGATTGGAATGCTGCTTTTGTTGCTGATAAAAATCTCATCTTTGGAGTTGAAATGTTCAAAATATTTGGGCAAGTTTTAGATTTCTTTACTGTTTGTGATGTATCCGATAAGGTCATGAAATGGACCCATATTTCTAGGAACCATGTCGCTCATGAACTCGATGCATCCTCAAGTGTTACAAAAACCATCATGGCTATTCATCTGTAAAGCCCCGATGCTTCAGCCAGCTCAAAATTGCCAGAAACTTGTGACAGGAAAATGTGCTAATTGGATGGCCTCATGTGGGTGGTTTCTAAAGGATTGGTGCATGCCCCCATATGGTAGACTTACCAAAATGCTCCTCTCATATTTGGCGGAGAATAATAGTTCACCAAATAGCCCATCACTTTATGAAAGCCTTGGACATTCTATAGACTGATTTATTTTGGCATGCTTAATATTTTGTACCTTAATTACATGCCCATGTATTGTAGTACAATGTTTTAATCTGGTCATGAAGAATATTGTGTCAAGTTTATGGGTCATCTAATTAATACCATGGAAGCAGGATCTTGATCCTTGATATTTTCATGCTTTTTTAGTTGTTAGTTATGAATGATTGCATCGGAAAGAACTTAATTCATTCACCTGGTAGACGCCTTACTACATTAAAAAAAAAAGATTATGTGAATTCTAACTTAGACGCAGAAATTAATTTTTTGATTGTTGAAGGTCCTCTTCTTTTGGTCTACAATAAACTTAAATTAATGTCAATTCAGTCCAGCTTCTGTTTAATCAGGGATTACTGTTATATCATAGGAAAAATTCACTAGAATAATCCAAACTATGGTCGAACCGCCAAAAATAATTCCAACTAAGAGTTATTCCTATATAGTCCTAAGTATTGAGGAGGTCTGCCACAAATGCACCAAGGGGACTTGAAATCGGTTAATCAGGTAAATTCGACTTTTACATTAAATACATGTAATTTTCCTTTTCTTTCTCTCCTTTCCACTCTTACACAGCCACCACCACTCCACCAGCCACCACTTTCCACTTCCACCTTTACCCAACCCCCCCACCACCACCACTTTCACCTTAACCCAACCCTTTACCTAGAGTTCTCCCAAATCTTTATTCACGAAAAATAAAGAATTGCGCAAAATAAATAACTAAAAACGAAATCCCCCAAATCTCTGTTTACAAAGAACCAGAAACGTGAAGCACAACCCCCCACTCTTTCTTTGGCCTTCTGCTCACCGTCGGCCACCCCACACGAGCACAACCCTTATTTCCCTTTCCAACCCTTATTTTCGGTGAACTTACCATGGGCTTAGTTCTTTCGTTTGATATTGTGAATAGTGATGGTGGTTGTAGCTCGGCCTGGTGGTGGTGGCTGGGTGGTTGCGCTGTAAAGTGTGAAATGTGATGGTGTTTGCGGGCGAGAGAGAGAAGCAGGGAGTTGCAACGAAATGGAGCGAGGAGAAGAAGAAAGGGGCTTCGGGGTTGTGGGGAGGTGGCTGCAGTTTGACCGACGGTGGGGTTGTGGTGGTGGCTAGCGGCAACGAGAGAAAGAGAGAGTGGCGGCAGAGAGAGGGAGAACGAGAGTGGAGGCTTGGAATTTTTGTTGTTGGGTGGGTTTCAGGGGAGGGGAGAGGAGGAGGGTGTTGAAGGGGCGATGACGAGAGGATCTGGTGAATGAATGCACGCGTACTATATATATATATATATATATATATATATATATATATATATATATATATATATATATATATATATATAGAAAGAGGATCCTGTGAAAACTACTTTCACAGTGAAAACCAAAAAAGGGTACATGTTAACATAAAGGGGGTACACGTGCATTCATTAATGACATTTTTGTAAATACAAACAACTTTGATTTTAGCAGCACAACTTTGATGTTAGAACCACGCATACCCTTAAATCGTAATATGTACCCTTCTAAATCTTATATGTACCCCATTTTTTCCAATTAGGACTGTCAGTTTTCAGTTTTCAGCAAACCATAGGTTTTTAGTAGCACCCGACTCTCTCTCTCTCTCTCTCTATATATATATATACATATCAATTATATAAATATCCAAACAGGTTGAAACGATTTTAAGAGTTTATAAATTTTTTAGTAACCATATCAACTTACTTGGTAATCAAAACCTACATTACAGTTTGAATGTCTTCATTAAAAACGAACCAGGGGTACTGAAAATGGAGTACGAACGAATTGTGGAGCTGAAATTTTTTTGAGTATGTAGTGTGTTAGCACAATTGTTTTTGAAAAAAATAAGTTGCTAGATCTACAAAGCCAACAATTTCAAGAGACAAAATATTGGAGTTTTTACAGAGACATAATTTTACAGGGGCATAAATTTACGAGAAAAAAATTCAAGCATGTAAATTAAACTAATACTGAAGTAAAATTCGAGTATGTAAATTAATTACTCATAACACTCTCCAGTTTTAGTGCATTTTGTTAACAAAACAAAAAAAATAAAAAAATCCAAAACTTCACCGGAAAACTTCACGCCATTAATGGCTTTTTAGGCTCTTGTTGTCTTCTCCTGTCATTTATCACATAACATTGAACAAGCTTCTTGGGTGCCAAGAGACAATCGAAACTGATGAGGAAATAAGTAGTAAGGAGCATCAAATGCTCTTGGGCGCCAAGGCAATTGTCCTGCCAAGGAGGGGACTTGGGGCGCCAAGAGCCAAAAATCCCCCCCCATTTCCCCCTCTTTTTTGGTAGCAGTGATGTGACAGCTTCCCATTGAAAGTGTATATCTACCCCACATACACTAAGGGGGCGTTTGGTTTGGGGTAATCAGGAAAGGGAATAAAATTGCTTGAGTCCCTTATATGTTGTTTGTTATATGCATTTCAATCATTCCCTTTACCCCTCCTAACCCCCAAACTCCTCTACTCCCATTCCCCACTCACCCCCAAGAAATCACTTACCCTTTCTTGCTTCTTCACCATAGTCAAGTTGACCCAATATTGACCACTAATTCACCACCAAATACCACCACTCCCACCACCGCTACACCACTCCCACCACCGTTGCCAGCACTACCGGCGAGCCCAGACCGGCCGACATCACCACCAGCGAGCCCAGACTGACCGACACCATCGCCGGCGAGCCCACACCGGTCGATACCACTGCCGGCGAGTCCACAAACCCCCTAAAATGTCGTCGCCAAACATGAAACCTCCCGCTACCACCTCTGACGAACGTATAACAACCCAAACTCCCTACCGGCGAGCCTAGAAGCCCCCGAAACTTTCGCTCCCACGCCGTTCAGCGTAGTCTGTCGACCTTCATAGACTACCGCCGTTCATTTGCTTTTCGATGGATGACCTTGTCGGCGCCAAAGAGAACCAGTGAGAGAGAGAAAAATAGATCTGAGAAAGGAAAAAGGTTTCCGTCCGGTTCAGAGGACTTGAACAACGGTGACTTGAACGACGCTTGAAGGCTGGATATCTCCGGTGAAGATGATGTTATCCAAGGTGGAAGGTGCTGTGGTGGCTATGGTGGGAGGTGGAAGAAAGGTAAAAGAGGCAAAACAAAGAACGATATAACCAAACACCATATAATATCAAAGGGATTTACATTCCTTTCCCCTCCTACCCCTTTCTCGAAATGAAGAGGGTTGATACCTTCCTGGGCTTAATGTTTATGCCAAATTTTACACAAGTAAAATCTAGCTAGAGACCTACAACTAGCTAATGAAGATGGATGGCTAATCAAGATGAACAAGGCGAAGAAGAACGAAAGAAAGCAAAAAAAAAAAGAAAAAGAGAAAGGAACACCAGAGATGGTGACGCGGAAACCCGTGGAATAAGGGAAAAACCGCGGGTGGCTTTGAGTCCACCAATCCACTATAATCTCGGTTACAGCCCTAGTGTTTTACGTACCATTGTAATTCGTAAGCTTAAGAACAATGTTTCAAACTTAGAATGTAAGTGTTGAATGCGTAAAAGCTTCTCTCTGATTTACATTATCATTGTGCTATTTATACTGAGATGAGTATCCGTTTTAATCAGCCTTCACAACGGCTTGTAACTGCCCCTTGATTCTCGCCCACGTCCGTATTTAATGGCTTTGAATGAGTCTTCATCCTTTTTGCCTCTGCTGCACTTATTCTTGCGTGATTTTAGGCTTTGGCCATAACTAATCCGTGACTTGTCAGTGAAGCTGGCCTTCCATATTCGGAGGTCCTAAGCTGGCCTTCCATAGCTGGAGAGCTCCAGCTGGAGAATCCTAGCTGCAACAATCATTTAACCTATATCTTAGGCTATTGTTGAGTGATACGTTGACCTGTTCCAAGCTGGTGACCGATAGCTGGAACCTGGAAGCTGGTAGCTGGTAGCTGCAAGCTGCAACCTGGAAGCTGGTAGCTGCAAGCTGGAACCTGGAGGCCGGGAGCTGAAAGCTAGAAGCTTACATCCTGTAGCTAGTAGTAGCTAGCTGGAAGCTAATACTCGGAAGCTATAGCTGGAACCTATGATCGTGGAACCTGAGAACCTGCAGAACTAGCTTAGGAAAATCTGGACATAACACTTAACAACCCTATTTTCAAGCTCAGCTTTAGCTCTGGATTGCCTTCGCGTCAAAATGCCATGGTATTACTTAACATTTACATAAATGGGCTCGTAATTTGCTGCTTCCGCAGGCATTGCTACTCCTCCACTGCCGCTTGAATGCATTTCCTCGTAGTAACCCTGCAATAGCTAGGAGATAGGCGTATGGCCAATGTCCACGAACTACGGATGGAAAAATACCTAGCCTTGTCCCGACCATTGCGAATGCCTATCACTTGAATGATGTTGGTTTCTCCTACCAGCGGCGAGTAGATAGGCGTATGGCCAATGTCCACGGCTCCGGACAGAAAAAAGAGTTAGCCTTGAATCCTTGTGAATGCCTATCACTTGAACGATGTTGGTTTGGCCTACCAACGCGCAAGTAGATAGGCGTATGGCCAACGTCCACGACTACAGACGGAAAAAAGATTTAGCCTTGTCCCGATCGTTGCGAATGCCTATCACTTGAACGATGTTGGTTTGGCCTACCAGCGGGCGAGTAGATCGGCGTATGGCCAATGTCCACGGCTACAGACGGAAAAAAGAGTTAGCCTTGTCCTGATCGTTGCGAATGCCTATCACTTGAACGGTGTTGGTTTGGCCTACCAGCGGGCAAGGAGATAGGCGTATGGCCAACATCCACGGCTACGGATGGGAAAAAGAGTTAGCCTTGTCCCGATCGTTGCGAATGTATCACTTGAACGATTTTGGTTTGGCCTACCAGCGGGCAAGGAGATAGGCGTATGGCCAACGTCCACGGCTAGGGATGGGTCCCCTCAGCTAGCCTTCCCCTGCCCCTCCCAAAAAAATTGATTTCCAACCTCCTTGAAAGGGGTGGCTAAGAAACCTTACATCTCGTATTAGTAGGCTTATTTCTAGCGACCCGATAGCTTAGACGACGATGCGGTTAGCTAGGATGGTTGAAAAGATGAGTTGTTTAGAATCAAGGTCTCCTCAGATAGCCTTGTTCCATTCCATCCTCCTTAGATATCCTTGTCCTTGCATCTCGTATTAGTAGGCTTATTACTAGCGACCCAATAGCCTGAAATAATAGGTGATGCTGTTAGCTAGAACGGTTGAAAAGATGATTTGTTTGGAATCAAGGTCCTCTCAAATAGCCTTTACCATCCCATCTACAAATAGCCTTGTTCCATTTCATCCTCCTTAAGGAGGGGCTAAGAAACCTTGCATCTCGTATTAGTAGGCTTAATTCTAGTGATCCGATAGCTCAGATGACAATGCGGTTACGTAGGAAAGTTGAAAAGATGAGCTGTTGGGAATCAAGGTCCTCTCAAATAGCCTTGTTCCATTCCATCCACAGTTAGCCTTAAACCATTCCATCCTCCTCAAAAGGGGGGATAAGAAACCTTGCATCTTGTATTAGTAGGCTTATTTCTAGTAATCCGATAGCTAAAACTTCGATGAGGTTAGAATATATACTACAACAATGCAGGAATTTCCAACAACAAAATACAAAAAAGCATATATTACGAAAAAATGCGAATGGCTGAAATTGCTTAATTTCTAGGGTTTATGATTCTTAAAATTGCTTGAAAGATGAAGAAAAGCATATCAAACATCAAAGAAGAAGATTAAAACCTTGAATGGCTGAAAAATGCGAAGTTCGTTGCCCTAAAACAACAAAAAACAGAAAAAATTGAGCGAAAACTCATAAAAGAAGATGAAGACAACACTACAACAAATCATCACTTGTGCCACAAATTATGCCACGAGAATGTTAAATTCGTGGCACATTTGCATCTAGCCACGGAAAAACTAAAATACAATACATTTTTGAGTTTATAGTAAAAATTATGCCACAAGTGTATTTTATTCGTGGCAAACTTACAGTTATGCCACGAATTATGCCACAAGTATGGTTTTTTCGTGGCAAAACTACAATTAAACCACAAATTATACGATGAGCATGTTTTTTTCGTGGAAAAATTACAGATGTGTCATGAATTGTGCTATATGTAATTTTTTTCCCATAGCTATGTCTATCTATGCCATTTTTAAGTAAGAAGGTGCCCGGACCTCGCTCGAACTCTAATGGGTTAGACACTTTGAAAGAGAAATGATAAGAGAAATCCTACTTTCAAAGTACCCCTAGTGGGATTGAATCCCCAACATCAAGGTTGGAAGACTACCTCTTCTCCATTAGATCAAGCCTTGCTTGGTTATCTTCCTATGCCTTGAAAGAAGCTTTTGTGGCATAAAAGCACTTGTCACCTTTAGTTAATTTTTCATGGTATTCATTTATGTTCTCATTGAGAAGAAATTTAAATATTCGCTATTTTTAAGAGCATTTTATTAATTGCTAATCAAAATCATTAGCTTTATTAGATACTATAAGTCCTTATGTTTATTATAGTAAAAATGTGAATCTAATTATATGATTTTTAGTTACTAAAATTTATTCACTTACTAGTGTTATAATATGTTAAAATTAGGGATGTCAATATGGCGGGGCGGATGTTGGCATTCCTATCCCCATCCC
This sequence comes from Patellifolia procumbens, assembly GCA_947645195.1. Lineage (NCBI taxonomy): Eukaryota > Viridiplantae > Streptophyta > Magnoliopsida > Caryophyllales > Amaranthaceae > Patellifolia > Patellifolia procumbens. The sequence continues at coordinate 227,389 of CANSGD010000686.1, read as the reverse complement.
CGTCTAAAAAACTCATCCCCATACCCGCCTCATCACCCATGACGGGGGAAAATCTTATCCCCATCCCCGTCCCAACGGGGACACACCAATAACTATCCCCGCCTCATCACCCGCGTGGATCCCCATACCCTCCTCACCCCCGCTAAACCCGCCCCAACCCCCGTCTCATCCCCGCCCCATCCCCATCCCAATGCCGGTTTACTAATTTTTTTGGGGCTAGAGAAAAAAATGATAAAAACTTTTAAAAAGGATAAATTACATTAAAAAATAAATTTATTCAATGCATGGGGATAAAGCGTGGCGAGCGGGGATGGGGCGGGTGGGGCGGACAGGGATGGGGTGGGGCCAAGCTAACATCTAGACTCGCCTCATCACCCACGGTGAGTATTGTTTTCATCTTCGTCCCCGCTCCATTACCCGCGAAACCTTCCCCCATCCCTGCCTAATTGAGGCGGATGCGGGGCGGGTCTCTACGAAACCGGCCCCACTGACATCTCTAGTTGAAATTATCTTGAGAAACATTGGGTTTAATTATAAGCATCCACGCATTTAAGGCAAGTAGATTATAAAGGGGGTTATGCATAAGCATTTATTACATCACCTAAAATAACATTAAGCTGGAAATATATCTCCAAGAGACGTATTAATTTGATATTTTTTTTAACTCCTTGTTCATAGTGATTACTCCAAAGTTCCAAAGTTATGAATATCATTTTCGTTAATTAATTGAAGTAGAAAGAAAGAAAAAATAGTAAAAAGAATGTGAAAGGTGATGCGTGTAGGCGAGGGACTAATCTAAAAAAAAGGAAAATTTGTAAAGAACCCCCTGAAACTTTCCAGTTTTTGTGAATAACCCCGATAACTTTTTTCTGCAAAAATAACCCCCAGGAACTTATTAAAGTTATTGGATGCACACCCTAAACCCTGACGCCGTTAAAATCTTCCGTTAAGTGGGGTCCACTTTATTCTTTCCCTCCCAAAAACTCTTTAAAATTACTTTTCTACCCCCCTAATTAAACCCCAACTGATTTTCCTCTCCCTCTTCCCATTTTCCCACCTTCAATCTCTCTCCTCTTTCCTTCACATTCCCACCTCCAATCTCTCTCCTCTTTCCTTTATTTTCTGTCATCTTCTTCCTCTCCTCTTCACACCATTTTCATCCCTTTATTTTCTTTGCTTTCATCCGTCAATCAACCATGAGTGTAATAAGTTTTGTTCCCCCCTCCATTTCAATAAATAGAAGGTCACAGAACCCATCTACTTCCTCCTCTTCCCTTCATTGATTTTTCCTTCACTAAAGCTGTATGGGGTCTGCCTAGCAGACCGCCGGTTGGCAGGAGACCCACTGGTCCTGCCACTTCACGTCAGAGCACCAGGAGCAGAGCAGACCTCTTCAGGCAGACTGCTCCGGATATAAACTCTGGGCAGGAGATTAATGAAGGCCTTGTTCACCTTGGCCCACTTCCAAAGATGCCGACCTACTTTGCTAGGTCAGTTACAAGTCCATATCTCATATAAATACCCATGCCCATGCATGGGTAAGGTACGTTCAATCAAACACTCACAAAATACTTGCACTTGATACTCGTTTTCTCTCTATTAGAGATCTTGTGCTCAACTTGGACTGACTTAGGCATCGGAGAGGCGATCCTCGGAACCACCCCTGAGGTTTCTCCTTGTTTTGCAGGTAACCACCACCACGAAGGACGTTTGGGAGCCACATTCCACCAAGTACCCACCACCACATACACTGTAGCTGTCTTGGACAGAAACAATTTGGCGCTAGAAGGAGGGGAAGAGTACAAAAGCCCAATATACAACTTCGCAATGGTGGTTCCTAACTCAGAAACACTCGATTCCTACAGTTCAGGAGAAGAGAGCAACTCTCCACTAAGAGAAACGACCACGAGGTCAACTAGAAGGGGTAGCATTGCTACCCACACCACCAGGTCAGCAAGAAGGGATAGCACTGCTACCCACACCCGAGAAACTAGGCAGACCCAGCAGCCAAACAGCTCAGTGGTCATGCCCACGCCTGAACAACTCCAAGCAGCCATCAATGTACTGCAATCTGCCCAGCAGTGTATGCAAAATGTTGAAGGCCAACCTTCTCGAAAGAGGAGGAGAACTAGAACACATGATTCAGTTCGAAGACACCTGCGGCTGTCATCTGAAGAGGAGACAGCCACAGCAGAACCCCTGTGTGGGTATAACAAGAGAAACATCACTCATACCCCAATGTCAGAGTATGGCTTATCTAGCCACTCTGGACCTGGATACATCAAGAGGGGTTGGCAAGAGGACGAATGGGATATTGAGGTGATGCAAGAGGAACACCCCAGCATGTTCAATGAAATTACACCCACAGGGTATACGGCAGGCTCAAGCCAGAGATTTGTCCACATAGGGAACCCAGGAGGCGTAGCCCAAGGGAGACCCCGGTACAGGACCAGGCATACCACAGGAGCTGAAGAGGCCCTATCTGCGCCTGGGAGCAGACCCATCAGAAGGCACGTCAGCCTGAGACTGGGAACAATAGCAGAGGAGGGCTCCGGCGACAATGGAGCCCCCATAGATCTCAGGGGAATCATATCCCACAGGGTTGGTTCCAGGCCCATTTTGGTCTCACCAGCAGAGGAGATTAGGTCTCCTTCCAAATCTCCCTTCACCCCTGAAATCATTGCAGCCAGAGTGTCGAAGGCTAAGCTCCCGCTGAATCTCAAGTTTGAAGGGGAAGGGGGACCCACAAGAACATGTGGCAGCCTTTGAAACCTACATGGAGCTAGGAAATTACAATGAGGCCACTCGGTGCAGACACTTCCCTGCCACTCTGGCAGGGATAGCTCAGACTTGGTTCAGAACTATCCCCCAGGGAACAATAGCCAACTTTGATGAACTGAAGAAGAGATTCAAAGAACACTTTGTCAGTGGGAGCAGGAGAAGCAAGTCCACCCATGAGCTGCTATTGCTGAAGCAGAATCAGAACGAGAGCCTACGAGATTTCATAGGGAGGTTTAACAAAGAGCTGGTGCATATCCCAGAGCTGGAGCAGAATCTCGCTCTGCACGCTCTGCACGCTCTAAGAAACGCTCTGCCCCTTACCAGCAAGTTCAGGGATGACTTGAAATGGGTCACCATGAAGGAGCTCAGGGAAGCCCTGGCCCTAGCAGAGAAGTACATAGCTGTCGAGGACTTCAACAAAGCCTCGACACCTGGAGCAGGCAGGCCTGCCAGGCAAGAAGCCAGACAGAATGAGCAACCCTTCATAGGAGGTAGATTGAACTTTGGAGGCCACAGGCCCCATCAGAATAGAGGCAGAGAGAAACAGAAGGAGGCAGATAGGGAGGTGGACCCGTTGAGGCCCTAGGAGAAATACAATAATTACAGCAACCTCAGCATGCCCAGGGCTGAGATCTTTTTGACCGACAGAGACGACAACAAGTGGCACAGACCACCTCTCACAAAGAAGAGAAGCCTAGGCCCCAACATGGCAGAGTTCTGCGCTTTCCATGAGGCGCCAGGCCACAGTACCGAAGACTGCATTAGTCTAAAGAATGATCTGGAAAGCCTGATCAGAAGAGGTTACTTTAAGGAGTACCTAGCCTGGAATCAGGGGATCAAGGAGAAGGAACAGCAGAATGAAGGGCAAAAGCCGCAGGACAAGCGGGCAGAGATCAAGGAAGGAAAAAAGAAAACGATATATGTCATATTTGGCAGCTCTAATTCGATGGGGGGAGAGAGGGCTCATCTGAGGTAACTCACCCACCCCAACCTCTACTCCATCGACCAGACAGAGCTAGGTCCAGACCTTCCAGATATGACATTCACGGCAGAGGACTGCAAAGGCATCAGTTTTCCACATTCTGACCCTCTAGTAGTCACTCTGGAGATTAGCAGTACAGATGTACGAAGAATATTGTTGGATGGCGGGAGCGCCGTGAATATCCTGTACAAGGATACCTTCGATAAAATGGAGCTGGATCGTTTGATGCGGAAACGAGGAGGAACTCCCATCGTCGGCTTCACGGGGAATTCCATCATCCCAGAAGGGAAAGTACATCTGACTGTGACCGCAGAGTGGCAGAATGGAGTTAGGAGGACTGTGGTGCAAGAGTTCCTGGTAGTAGACCTCCCATCACCGTACAACGCTCTGATGGGGAGGAAGTTTATGGAGGCAGTATAAGGAATCCCATCAACCCATCACCAGACCATGCTTTTCCTAAGCAAAACTGGTGAGGTAGGTAGGTTAAGGGGAGATCAAAGAGCAGCTAGGTCATGCAATCTGACCGCTCTGAAGAAGGATAAAAGACCTCCTCCTCCTGACCACTCTGGGTCCAGGAGGAAGAGGAGAAAGGAAAAAAAGGAAGGAAAGAAGAAAGAGGCTGAAGAAGCCAAGAAGGACCAGGCTGAAGAAGCCGGGAAAGAAGGAAAGGAAGGAAAGGCCGAAGAGGCCGAGGAAAGAAAGGAAGAATGTGCAGCTATCAGCGAGGCGGATGCTCGGTCAGAAGCAGACCAAGAGGCCAGCAAGCCTGAACCGGGGGAAGAGACCGAAGAGGTACTCTTGGGACCGGAAGAAGGCAGGACAGCCAGAATAGGTAAAGACCTGGATCCTGAAACCAGAGTCAACCTAATCAGTCTGCTGAAAGAGAATGCAGATGTGTTCGCCCTCTCAGCAGCTGAGATGTCTGGGGTAGACCCCGCCACCATCAACCACAAATTGAATACTGCCGCAGGGTAAAGACCCGTAAAGCAAAAAAGGAGGAACTACTCTGCGGAGAAAAATAAAGCCATCGAAGAAGAAGTACAGAAGCTATTAGAGGCAGGGTTCATAGAGCCCTGCAAATATCCAGAGTGGATGGCCAATGTGGTGATGGTAAAAAAGGCGAATGGGAGCTGGAGGATGTGCGTAGACTTCACATACCTCAATAAGGCCTGCCCCAAAGACTGCTATCCCTTGCCAAGAATCGACCAGCTGGTAGACTCCAAAAGTGGTCATGCTCTACTCAGCTTCATGGACGCCTTCAGCGGATACCATCAGATCTTCATGGATCCTGCAGATAAGGAAAAGACGGCATTTATCACCCCTATCGGGGTATTTTGCTATATCATGATGCAGGAGCCAGCTATCAACGACTGATGGATCAGGTCTTTGCAGGTCAGAGGGGAAGGAATCTGGAGGTGTACTCAGATGATGTCATCACCAAAAGCAAAACTGAGGCTGACCACATAGCAGACCTGAAGAAGACCTTTGCCAACCTCCGAAAACACAACATGAAACTGAATCCAAAAAAATGCGTGTTCGGAGTGTGGTCAGGGAAATTTTTGGGCTATCTGGTCAGTGAAAGGGGGATTGACGCAAACCCCGACAAAGTAAAAGCAGCTATGGATCTGCCAGAGCCTAAGAGCATCAGAGATATTCAGAGGCTGACAGGAAGAATGACAGCCATGTCCAGATTCATAGCTCAATCTGCAGAGAAAGCTCTCCCATTCTTCAAGATATTAAAAGGGAACAAAGAGTTCAAGTGGGAAGCAGAACAGAGGGAGGCATTCCAGAAGCTGAAATCACACCTCTCTGGTCTGCCCACGTTGGCCAGACTCAAGACAGAGGAGGCGCTCTTCTTGTACATTGCCGTTACTGCTGCAACTGTGAGCGCAGTCCTGTTAAAAGAAGAGAACAAGAAGTAACAGCCAGTGTATTTTGGGAGCCACACCCTCACGGGGGCGGAAACGCGCTACCCATTGATAGAGAAGGCAGCCAACGCAGTAGTGCTGGCCACCAGAAAGCTGAGGCCATATTTCGACGCACACCCCGTCACTGTGCTGACAAATATGCCCCTAGAAAAGGCAATGGAGAAGGTAGACAAGTCGGGGAGAATCATGAACTGGGCCTTGGAGCTGACAGGGTTCGGCATTAAGTTCGCCCCACGAACCGCCATCAAAGCACAGGCTCTGACAGATTTCTTGGTAGAGTGTGCATATCAGGAAGCAGTTGGAGAGCCCAGAGCCTGGGAAGTTAATATAGATGGATCTGCAACCATCAATGGCTCTGGGGCAGCCGTGGTCATCAGAACACCGGAAGGGAAAATCATTGAATACGCCCTGAAATTCTTATTTTCAGCAACCAATAATGAATTAGAGTACGAAGCGGCCATCGCTGGACTGTAGCTTTGCCATACTCTGGAAGCCAAGCACGTCCACCTCAAAATTGACTCTCAGTTGGTCACCAGCCAAGTCAAGGGGGAGTACGAGGCGAAAGAGCCCACAATGCAGAGCTAATTGGACAGGATGAGGTCTCTGATTTCAAAATTTGAAAGCTTTAGAGTTGAACAAGTGCCCAGAGCACAGAACGCCCAAGTAGATGCTTTATCCAAACTGGGGAGCAGGAGTCTGCAGGAATTAAACAGAACTGTCCTGGTGGAAGTCAGACCCATCAGTGCAATCTGTGAGGGAGCAGAACACGTCCTAGAGCTTGAGGATATGCCCGGCTGGGTCAGGGAGATCGCAGAGTACAAGCAAACTGGTAAACTACCAGAGGGAAAAATGAAAGCTAGAAAGCTTAAACTGACAGCATGCCGGTACTGCCTGATCGGGGTTGAGCTATACAGGAAGTCTTTCTCTCTGCCTCTAATCAAATGCGTAGGACAGAGAAACGCAGACTATATATTAAGGGAGATCCATGAAGGTCTCTGCGGGCACCACATCGAGCCAAGAGCTCTGGCCCACAAAGGTCTCAGAGCTGGTTATTATTGGCCCACAATGAAAGCTGACTCTGAGGCTCTGGTGAAAAAGTATGATAGCTGCCAGAAGTTCGCTCCAAACATCAAGATGCCCGCGAACGACCTCATGCCAATCTATAATCCTATCCCGTTCGCCCAGTGGGGGCTGGACATCCTGGGGCCCTTCACAACAGCTCAATATCAGAAGAGGTGGCTGATTGTGGGGGTAGACTACTTCACTAAGTGGATAGAGGCAGAAGCCCTATCCACCATCACAGAGGCGGCCGTCAGAAAGTTCCTATGGCAGAGCATCATCACCAGATACGAGATTTCGAACGTTTTCGTCTTCGATCATGGAAGACAGTTTGACAATATGCCACTGTCAGGGTGGCTAGAGCAGTTTGGTATCAAATACGCTCTGTCCTCAGTCTGCAACCCTCAGTGCAATGGGCAAGCCGAGGCCGCCAACAAGCAAATCCTGATAGGCCTGCAAAAGAAGCTAGAGGAGCAGAAAAGCAAATGGCTAGAGGAACTGCCCAACACTCTGTGGTCAATCAGAACCACAGTCAAAGAGTCAATTGGGCAGACCCCCCTTCCATCTAGTGTATGGCTCTGAGGCCGTCATGCCCGTTGAGATTGGGTCTGAAAGTCTGAGAATCAGCCTATTCGAGCCAGGTTTGAACAATGAAGCTCTGAAAACGAATCAGGATCTGCTGGACGAACACAGGGATGAAGCTAGGCTCAGAATGGAAGCCTACAAAGCCAGAATCAGCAGATACGGGTTAGACCTCTGGAGGTAGGGGATCTGGTACTCAGAAATGCCGCAGCTGTGCAGAAAGACAATGTACATGGAAAGCTGTCGGCTAAATGAGAAGGACCCTACCAGGTTAGTGAAGAGCTATACCTGGAACCTACAGACTGAAAAAGATGGATGTGAGCGAACTGAAAAGCAACTGGAATGCCCGCATACTGAAAAAATACTTTGTGTAACCCAGATTGTATCAAACAACTCCTATGAATGAAAGGCCTTTAAGCCATCCTTTGCAAACTATACACTCTCCATTTCGCATAAAACCCCCATCCCCTTATTTGTTCTTTATAAAAACAGAGTGCCAAAATCAAACAGACCATCAGCAGACTGAGAAAAATATCACAGTCTGATAAAACAGAGCAAGGTCTGAGTCAGAATGAGGGTCGAAAAGGCCCATCAAACACAGAAACTACCTATGCAGAAAGGGAGCCAACCGAAAGGTAAACTCTGTCCAGAGCCCATGAGGTCCACAGAGTGATCGGATGCTAGCTCGACTTAGCGATGTCATAGACCTCTACCTCTAAACCTGCAGGGCCAAAGGCCCAAAAAGCAGCAAGGATAAGTGATAGACACCTAAGGTTAATGGGGATGGCAGAGTTCAAAAGAACCAAGCGTACCCCGACACAAAGATGATGGCAGAGGGAGTTAAAGGGTAAACCCCAAAATTCCCAAAACCGTCACGACTTAGGGCGTCAAAATACCTCCTACGGTCTGCTTATTGTTGGACCATTGTCACGAATAAGATAGAACAAAAGAGTAAAGGGCCCCTAAAGTCACAGCTCTGAGTTACTTTCACCCGCCACTATGCCGTATAAACAAGCACGCTCGGAAATACTATGCTGCTACGCAGCAAGCTCAACGTCAGAACATAATGGCCCTGGGCCTGCAAGATATGCCAGGCTAAGGAGCAGCAGAGCGCAAATACTTAGCAAAAATAAGAAGGTTTTGAAGTCCACGAAACAGAAGAAGGAAAAATATATATCAGAATAACACAACTTGCATTTCTGAGAAATCAGTGTACCTTACATAAAGGGTCTGGCTATAAACCAGATCAGAATGCTACAACACTACTACAATAACGGCGGCTACCTAACCAAAAGAAGGGAGCATATACAGATGAAATGCTATTGTTTGACTATTTAATTACAAATATTACAAGAGAAGTCAATTAGGGATATCATCGGAGGGCAAAAAACGGAGGACTGCAGTCAGTTCAGCACAGGCTCCCAGCTCATCCACCTTTGCAGCTGAGACAGGAGTCACAAGAAGACTGAGGCGAAGCGCGAGATAGCCGCCCGAGTTCCTATTGTTTAGGAACAGAGCTGCCATCCCCCGCAGAGCTCCCATCAGCTTGTTGCTCTGAGCACTCCCCCTCTGCAGGCAGAGAGTAGAGTAGCTCCATGTATCTAAGCTCCTTGGTGGCAAGAGGTTTCATGTACACCCCATGGGCGTAGGCCTCGTCAAAAGCATCCCAGTTAAAGGAGGGCTGCAGATGCTAGAGGACTCTACGGACATCAACTTTGCAATCCTCCCAGTACTTGGTCTGGAACGCCTGCTCCATCTTTGCAGCCCGGGCCACCTCTTCGGCATTCAGCTGAGCCTCTCTATCTGATAGCAGCTTGGAGAAATCTGCCCCAATTTCAGTCTCCATCTGCTTCAGAGCCTACTCAGCCTCCTTGACCTACTGAGCCAACTTAGTAGAGCAGCCTTCATGATCAGCCTGCACAGCAGAAAACTAACCCTTAAGCTGCTCCAGCTCTTTCATCACAGCTTGCAGCCTGGCCTCAGAGGTCTTTAACTTGGTCTCCGCCACAGAAGCACGGGACGACACCTCACTCAGTTGGGAAGAGAGCTTTGAATGTTCAGCCGCGATGGCCTCCGCTTCCCTCGCCATACCTTCCATGCGTTGGTTGGAGGTTCGCAAGGTGTCGCGCTCCACGGTTATGGCATCCCTCTCCTCCTTAGCAGCCTGGCACGTAGCCACAACCAGAGAGTTGTGGGCTTTCAGCTTGGCATATTCTTGGTTCAGCTGCTCCACTTGAGCCCTGAGCTGATGTAATTCAGGGAGGTCTGCCTCATGTCTGCCCAACCCTAAAGCATGGCAGAACTCCCCAATGAAGGTGCCAGCCCGTGCAGCCTATATTCAAGGAAAATAGATCAGAAGCAATTCAAAAGACTCAGAAGCAGATAGCTCAGAAAAGCTAAAGAACTCACCAAAGGAACGTCCTGGACGACGTAATCCCCTGAGAAGCGACTGGCTAGAAGCTTCAGCCACTCACTGGGGTCAGGAAAGGCCACAGGTGTCTGCTCATGCCCCTGAGCCTCATGCCGGTCATCCGCCGATCCCCTCTGCAGAGAACCTGAGCCAAAGGAAAGACCAGTAAGTTCCACATAAGGGAAAGAGCCGGAATTGAGACCGGGTAAAGGGTACGCACCTTTGGTGACTTGCTCGACCTCGACATCGATGATCTGAGTGGGGTCAGCAGGGAGACGAGTTTTCTTCTTTTGGGGAGCCATTTCCTCGTTCTGCCCCTTTGCTGGTCTCTTCTAGGAATGTGAAGAGACCTCAGACTCGGCCACTGGCTTCTGCATGAGCTCAGCAGGAACCCCAGGCTGGCCTACAAGTGGAACAGGGGTCTGAGGAACCCCAGCAGACTGCGCCTTCTTGAGACGCAGATCACGCTGAGAAAGGAAAAGGAAAATCATATTATCAGCAAAGCAGAACACACATCAACGGAAAAGCTGAAAGTCAAGAAAAGAAAGGAGAAAAATACTAACCAGACGCGCTAGCTGCTTAGGAGTCGGAGCGAGGGTCTGCTTGAAACCCCTGGGAGGGGGGGCAGACTTGCTTCCAGGAGGAGTAGGCTTCTGAACAGGAGGAGTAGACTTCTGAACAGGGGGAGACACGACGGTCTCCACTACCGGGACGGAAGTGGAACTCAGCTGTTCCACCTTCTCATGTTGAAGAGGCTCCAACACCTCCTCCTGGTTGGCCTGAACAGACGTAGGCGTAGCCTGTCCAATGGGACCTAGCAAATCAAAGACAATTCAAAAAGGTCAAGAACATTCGATTGAAAAGAAGAAAGGAAGAAGGATAAAAATGAGTCTGAAGAAGACACATACCTGATGCAGACTGGTCCTCAACCTGGTCCTCTGCAATCTGAGTAGTGGCAGTCTGAGCAGTCCCTGCCTCAGTCCTGTCAAAATCTGTCATTGCTTGATGAGACTCCTGACCAGTTTTACCTGACTGACCAGAACGACCCTCTGGAGTGGTCTCTTCCTCGGTCCTTCAGGCTCTCCCGTTGGCACCTCCTCCACCACAAGTGGATCTGAAAATCAACAGAGCAGATAAAGTTAAAGGCTGGTGATACATACAAGTAATCAGAGAAGAGTGATCATCGTAAACATTACCTATCTGCACAGGAGGAAGCTGTTTCAGAGGTTCAACAACCAGAACAGTCCCTTGCAGAGTGCTGGCTCCCTCTGCATCATCATCATCATCATCATCCTCAGGCAACTTCACAGCACGCCGGGAACGACAAGTCTGTAAAGGCTCAGCCGCCGCCGCCGCCTCCTCCTCATCACCAGACTCGATCTCGGTGATGGTTGTAGAAGGGCCAGCCGACGGCCGAGACACCCCCGTGTGCCTATCCATAAGCTCCGGACGCTTGGTCACAAGGGAAGGATGGTCCAAGGGGGTATTGTTAATCTCCTGGACATAATCCGGGACGGAGTAGGTCCCCGGATCCGGTATGGGCGATACCTACGACACACTGAGGACTGACTCAAGCCCAGCTCCATGGGGATAGCAGACCCCAGAGTCTCTGCAAAAGTCAAATAGAGCATCAACAAACACAAAGCAGATAACAGACAGAAAATAAAGGAGAGGGGCAAAGCAACTTGTGAGCTCAGAACCCACCCATAATCAGAGCGCGGACTATCTTTCTGCATGGAGCTGCAGAACAGCACAAAGGATGAGTGCTATGGGGAACAGCAGAGCAGAAGGTAAAAACATAAAAGAAATAAGCCTGGCAGAGCACTTACCAGTGGTGTAATCCGGTGACAGCTTGCCTATCCTCAGGAAGGCGTTCTGGCACATCGCATGATGATGCGGAAGCCAGTACTTAGGAAGAAACTGCTTCCCGTCAGTGGGCCCCTTAGGTTTGGACTTGAAGTAGTAATAAGCTACTCTCTCGTCCCAGTTCAGAACATGGGGGTCATCTGCTTACGAAACACAGGCTCCACAGGGCGTAGAGGAGCCTTGAATTGATAAGGGTGTCCCGCCTCCGTCGGCACTCTAACAAAGATGAAACTATCCCGCCAATCCTTCAGAGTGTGATCAACAGGATAGACCGTCAAGTGATTGGTTCACAGACCCAAATGAACCCCAGAACTTTCTTCAAAGACTGGGGGTTAACTTGGCAGTGCGCCATTCTATATTCGCAGAGGACCCACTCCAGAAACCAATGTATCGGGAACCTAAGCCCGAACTCCAGCTGCTTAGTATACACGGCAGTGTACCCCTCTGGTACATCTGCCAAGCTCTGGCCCTCCTGGGGAACTACCACCCAGGACCCACAGAGCGGCTTAATCTCCACGGCAAATTCAATGTAGTAAATAGCATGCGTCCGTTTGAACGCATCTGCAGACTTCTTAGCCAGGTACGACTTGCCTTTGCTGTCATATAAGGCAGTGAGCTCCATATCATGCGCACTATAGTTCCACTTGAAGGTCTCAGGGCCTTTGGAGGGAACCTGTTGGTCTCAGGGCCCAAAGTCTCCCGGCGCAAGCCGTCCCAGGGATCGAAGACGGCCCACTCCCCTGGGACCATCTCGTCCTTACATCGAGGAAGATCCAGCTTCAAGAATGGAGACTGGGTATCCATCGGATAAGGCTCGTCTGATTCAGACGACGAAGTAGACACCCTGCCCTTTCCACGGGACGCTGCAGCTTGAGAGGTAGACATTCTGCACAACACAGGAGGCAGAGGACAAAAGCATCAGACCTAAATTCACAATACAAAACAGTCTGATACCTCAGACCTACAGACTGAGCCACCAAACTGGGGGGGCAAGGATACGTATGGTATATGAAGATCAGAGGTAGCCAAGAAATAGGATATTTTCTTGCTTTTCTTGCAAAAAGATATATGCAGAGTAGTCTGGCACCTCAGACCTACAGACTGAGCCACTAGACTGGGGGGCAAGGATACGTATGGTATATAAGGGTCAAAGATAACCAAGAAATAGGATATTTTCTTGCAAATGATACAAACAGAGAAGTGAGAGCATGTCACAAAGATATACAACAAAGCCCAGCAAATAAAAAAAATAACAGGGTAAACAAAGCAAACCCTAAAATCCCACAGACAACAGCCAAGCAGATTGGCAGAGCAGAGCTCAGCTGAAGAGGCAGAGCAGAGCCTACTCCAGAACAACAGAGTGGAGGTGAACCAACACCCAGCACAGAAGAAGCAAGCAAATAAACAGTCCTCCTATGAACTACAAGGGAAAGCAAACCCTAATTTCCAGAAAACAGCAAAATAAGTGCGCACAAAGGGAAAAAGGGGAAAACCCATCAACATAGAGAAAACCACATCCAAACCATCCAAGAAAAACAAATCAAGAGTAGATCTTTACAAAGGGTTTACCTGTATAAAGAACGGAAGATGCTAAGAAGTGAAAAGACGAAAACAGTAGACGCGAAGTATCAACACTCCAAATTGCTGACCAAGCGCAGGCAAATCCCAGAAAAATCGAAGGAAATCACTCGAAAATGGCTAGGGCAAGAGGAAATTCTTGGAGAACAACAGGAAAAACTATGAGCAAGAGGTTCAAAAGAAAAGAGAGTGAAAATTTCTACAAGGGGTCGATTCAGCCTTTAAATAGGCAAATTACATCCACTCAACATTAATTTCCCATCATTACATTTCTTGGGAATCCCAAGAGTCACATCAATTCAATTCAATTCAAAATGAATTAATGGTCCTTGCTCAACACCCCAACCAAATGGGCGGGAAAAATAGAAGCACTCTGAAATCTGTGAAGAGCAACTATCAAAGAGCCACCTATCAGTCTGCGAAGAGCAGAACGCCAGACCAAAACAAACGTACCCAGCATACCGCAATCTGTGTATACTGTGTCCGGGGGGCAAATTGTATGGGGCCTGCCTAGCAAACCGCCAGTTGGCAGCAGACCCACTGGTCCTGCCACTCCACGTCAGAGCACCAGGAGCAGAGCAGACCTCTTCAGGCAGACTGCTCCGGATATAACATCTGGGCAGGAGATTAATGAAGGCCTTGTTCACCTTGGCCCACTTCCAAAGAGGCCGACTTACTTTGCTAGGTCAGTTACAAGTCCATATCTCATATAAATACCCATGCCCATGCATGGGTAAGGTACGTTCAATCAAACACTCACAAAATACTTGCACTTGATACTCATTTTCTCTCTATTAGAGATCTTGTGCTCAACTTGGACTGACTTAGGCATCGGAGAGGCGATCCTCGGAACCACCCCCGAGATTTCTCCTTGTTTTGCAGGTAACCACCACCACGAAGGACGCTTGGGAGCCACATTCCACCAAGTACCCACCACCACATACACTGTAGCTGTCTTGGACAGAAACAAAAGCTATTACAAAAGGTTCACCCTTCTCCCTCAACCTTCCATGAAAGCCACCACGAAAACACCATTTTAACTCCTTCCCTTCTTCCTTCTCTATCTGCATTTATTCTCTGAAAAACTGACCTCACTCGCCGGAATTAATGCTGTCATTACTCCTTCTCCTCTGCTTCCTTTTCTTGAGTTCTGCCACCAAGACCGCCGCCTAGAAATCACACCAAAACTCTGCCCAGAACCACCCTTAAAGCCACCGGAAAACAGAGATGAAAATGGTGTAAAGAGGAGAGGAAGAAGATGACAGAAAATAAAGGAAAGAGGAGAGAGATTGAAGGTGGGAAAATGGGAGGAAGGAGAGGAAAATCAGTTGGGTTTAATTAGGGGGGTAGAAAAGTAATTTTAAAGAGTTTTTGGGAGGGAAAGAATAAAGTGGGCCCCACTTAACGGAAGATTTTAACGGCGTTACGTTTTTGGGGGTGCATCCAAGAGTTGGTAAAAGGTACACCTTGGGTACGTACCTCTACGTACACCAAATGAGTATGAGTTGGTCAAAATGAGTACGAAGCAAAATGAGTATGAGTTGGTCAAAATGAGTACGAAGTAAAATGAGTATGAATATTCAAAATGAGTACGAAGCAAATGAGTATGAATATTCAAAATGAGTACGAAGTCAAATGAGTATGAATATTCAAAATGAGTACGAAGTCAAATGAGTATGAATATTCTAAATGAGTACGAATTACATAAATGAGTATGAAGCCAAATGAGTATGAGATTTTCTATGAGTTTTCCAAATGAGTATTACTTAGCCAAAAGAGTATGAGTTAGCCTTAAGAGAAATTTCTAAAATGAGTACGAGTTTTCCAAATGAGTATGACTTAGCCAAATGAGATTTTTTCAAATGAGTATGAGTTTTTCTTCTCAAATCTAGATGCCTATTTCAATCAATCTATACAATATCCAAATGTGTATTAGTTATCCAAATGAGTATAAGTTTTCCAAATGAGTATGCGTTACCTAAATGATTATAAAGTCAAATGAGTATGAGTTGGGTTGAGGTTTTTTATTTAATTTTTTAATTATGATATTTCTTGATTTAGAAAATAAGCATACTCATTTGAGTTTATGTACCCATTGATTAAACATACTTAAATGCTTATAAATGAGTATGAAAATTGTTCAAATAAGTATTAGTTTGTCAAATGAGTATGAGTTGAAATTTTATTTAAATTTCTAATTATGATATCTCTTATTCAAAAATAAGCATACTCATTTGAGTTTTATGTACTCATTAATTAAACATACTCAAATCCTTATAAAATGAGTATGAAAATGTACGAATAATTATGAAAGTTGTTCAAATAAGTATTAATTGTATAAATTAGTATGAATTATATGAAAAAAATGAAAAAAATAAAAATTAAATTAAAACTGTGCAATAGAGGTCAGTCAGAGGAGTCGAACCCCTGACCTCAGGGCACGCTAACAAGCAACACGCCTAACCACTGAGGCACAACTTCTTTTGTGATATATTATGCGCGCAAAAACTATATGTATTAATACCCGGGTGTACCTACCACAAGATACATCCGGATGTATGCTATAATTTGCGTGCATCCAATAACTTTAATAAGTTCCTGAGGTTATTTTTCCGCAAAACTAATAGGAATTATTCGCAAAAAATAAAAAGTTGCAGGGTTCTTTACAAATTTTCAAAAAAAAAATGAGAAAACAAGAGGGGAGGCGGGGTGGGGAAATTTAGTTGGACAAAAGAGAAGGAAAAGGAGGGAATAGGGAAGAGAAGGAGGGTATCCAGGATGGAAGACGAAGGGAGAGCCGGCACTGGTGATGCGGAACGACGACGACAACGCAGGCGGCAGCAACGATGGGAAGGAGAAAGCGGCAATGAGAATGAGACCTTGGAGGCGACTTCAACAAGGACTACAACCTTTCTAATTTAAGTAAGCAAGTTTTTTGATTTCCAATTCTTAGTGATTTCTATTCTTGTTTATACTCACTTTTTACCTCTTAATTGTGTTATACTATGTGTTGAATCCTCTCATACTTGATCACATAATTGTGCAGCTGCTGCTCACATATATTAGGACTCTTTACACTATGATGCCGCTTGACAAATTTAATACTGCATTTTTCCTGCACTTCAAGGTGAATGGTATATAAGCATTTGTAAGAACAGTAAAATAATCTATGATTCCCTTGTGTTGTTTATGATATTTTAAATCTCTTATGGCATCGACTAAGTATATCATATGGTTTTTAAACCTACTAATTTGATCTATAAACACCACTGATGTGATTTGTGTATATGTCAGCAATGTTGAACTATTGCAAGGTTTTCCTTATCATTTTTAGAGTGAATAAACAACGAGTAAGCAACCTCTTACAGTTACTACTTATAGGAGTCACCATGTTTGCTATGCCCGCGATCAAGCTCATACCCACCTCTGTTCTTTTGGAATATTTTGTGTATATGGCTATTGAGTGTCTCCCCCAAACCCAATTTTGGGATGGAATCCTCCTCTTATTCATCGCACCAGCCAAACAATACAAGTAAGCTAGCTTCACTTAGGGTCTGTTCTCTCCATTTCAGTTCAGTTAGGACAATATTTTTACTCTCACATTTCACTATATCGTTCGGTTCAATTGTTTTCAATAATTTCAGCTCAGTTCACCTTGCGGCCTTTACTTTTAAGCATCCGAGTGTTTTTAATTTTGAAGTTTGTTGGAAACTAGTTAGGGTTTCATAAACCTTTTTTTGTGATGTTTGAGCTTTTGGCTATAAGTTGTGTGAACCTTGAAAACGAAACTAGAATTTCAAAATAATGCTATATACGACTTTTGATCATGTTGCATAACATGACAACCTTAACATTGTTATGATATTTTATTTTGTTGATTAATATACAATGAAGGCAGGGTTTAGAAGCAGTTCGTGCGTCATATGTGGAATCAGTGCCCTTTTAAAAGCATTGTTGCTTTTACTCTTTCCAAAATCATAAACTTGTTGATCTGCTTCAGAGTTACTTGGATATTGATTGCTGGAATTCTTTTTCCTTTGACTTTCTTTTTTTCTTACTAGCATACAACAGCACATTCTACCCATGCTTTTTCATCCATTTCATCTGCAAGAGCTGGATGCAGCTGAGTATGAGGAGATTGCTGGTGCACCTAGACGCTCCCATAGCATGTCTTTTAGGGTACGTCAACATGCTCAGAAGTTTGAAAATGTATATTACAATCAGAATTGTGCTTCTATGTTGATTCACATGTTACGCTGTTCATTTCATATCCTAAGTATTTTATCGATTCAGACATAATATAGTGCTATATTATTGAGAAGTTCAATTTGCAAGTGGTTGAAATAGAGAAGGAAAGTTAATTATTGAGAGTACGTCTAAGTGAAGAGAAGCAAAAAATAGAGAAGCTTACTGATGCCTAACCACGTTGAACACGGGAGTCCGTTTTTGTGTGTTTAAGTAACTATTAATTGATTCGTGCTTGCTGAAACTACGAAATGTTCAAACTAGATGTGTATTTAGTCTATATATTTGTCGGATAGTTGAAGTCCGAGTTGGTAGAAATGGGGAATGTTGTTGTAGTTGAATTTAATTGAGTTTAGGCGATTGGGATAACAAATAAAATGCCCCCTATGCCTCATACCTATTGTATTAGTTGCTTTTCAAAAAGCAGCCCATGTCAACCATCATGTGTTGCTCTACTAAGTTTTGTAGAGTAGCACATAACCCTATAATGAAAGCAACACTTGATCTTCTTTCCCCCATGGATAACAACATAGATTATAGTACTTGACACCATGATGTGATTTGGCCATGTCAGGCTCAGTTGGGAAAGAAGCCCTTAGTCCCAACAATATGCGGGAGTTGGTACTTGGTAGTGAAAGCCTGATAGGGTAACATAAGCTGTTTTTGTTATTATCTTACAGCCAACTCTTATGATTATTTATTCTTAAGAATTTTTCTTTCATTTTTTGGTGTATTAGTTTTGAATTTATTCAACATACTGGTATATCAGGTGTCTAGTTATTGTAGACAAGTTTAATTTAGTCTTTCTACATTTTAGTGTCAAATGATTGAGGATGATTGTTGTGCCTAATTTATGAGTTCATTCAGTTGATTGTTTGTTAGATTATCAAAAGTTGAGAAAATTTTTAGAAGGGGCAAAGGTATTTCCACCGAACTTATCATCTATAAATGCTCGTTTAAATTTAGAATGTATACTCGAGTTTTTATCGAGAAGTCATTAATAAGTTTCTAGGTTATGTATGAGCGTACTTGAAAATCTAGTTTGTGTATATCTAATGAGTTACTTTCTTGAATTTGAAGGCTGACGAAGGTTGGACGAAAGGTTCACATATGTTTGTGGAGAAGAAGACTATATCTACGTTGCCAATAGTTTTAGAAGTTAGCTAACTTTTTTTATAGAAAAAGGATCTAATTAGTTTCATTTTGTGTAAAAATTGGATCTTGCGTTCGTGTTTTATATAAATTTCATCGAAAAATTTACTCGTTTACACCCTTAAGTCGCCTCCTTGATAAGCGTGAAAAAAAGTGTAGCGACTAATTTGATACGGATGTAGTAGTTTAATATTATGTAAGTATTTCTAATATGAAGTTATAGTATATTTTATTCAAGTTTTGAGCATTTCATTGCCATAGATTTATAAGCTTGTTTCACAGCGGCAATATATTATTTATAAAATTCACGAAAGGTGATAGCTTAATGAGTTATATTTGAACTATATAGTAGTATTAAGCTGTAAGGGTAGACGTGGCTAGTAACAATTAATAAATTCGATTAGAAATTGCCACGTTTATACTCGTAGCTAGGTAAGTTTTCTACCCTCAAGGGTTCTTTTCTTGCCACGGTTATGGTAGTGGCTAAATAAGGTTGTTTGCCACGGGTGACTACAGCTTGCCACGTATACTCCAATCTGGCCACAAAATGTCATTGTGGCAAACGATAATATTAGCCACAAAATTAACACGAGCACAATATAACTATTAATCTATATATTTATTAAAAATGTATATTTATTTAAATGTTCTAAATCTAATGATCCAATTATTACCACTCTTAGAAAGAGATACTTAAGTGATTAGAGCTCAAAAGTATCTTAATTCCTTCCAAAATCATGAGAAAGAAGTAGTAAAAAATTTAGAAATAAGTGACAGAAGGTGGAAAGTTCATTTTATTACTGTAATTGAAACAGGCGGGACAGTGTGCCCTTTCATTCTCCCTCCTCGAATACCCTTTTCTGACTCTCTATTTCCTTCCTTCTCTCAAATCAATGGCACCCTCTTCCGACAATGAAGCTTCCTCCACCGATTCATCTTCATCTGAAGAAGAACAAGAGCAACAACAAGAACAAAAAGAACAACAACAAGAACAAAAAGAACAAGAACAAGTAAAAGATTCATCATCATCGGAAGAAGAAGATTCATCTGAACAACAACCACAAAAACAAGAGCAAGAAAAAGAACCAGAGCAAGAACAAAAAGAAGAAGAAGAACAAAAAGAACAAGAAGAAGAAGATTCATCATCGGAAGAAGAAGAAGATTCATCTGAACAACAACAAGAAGAAGAGCAAGAACAAGAAGAGCACGAACAAGAGCAAGAGCAAGAGCAAGAACAAAAAGAACAAGAAAAAGAACAAGAAGAAGAAGAAGAAGAATCATCCGCCTCTTCATCATCTAAAGAAGAACAAGAACAACAAGAAGATTCATCAGAAGAAGAAGATTCATCATCCGAAGAACAAGAACAAGAACAAGAAGAAGAACAAGAACAAGAAGAAGAACAAGAAGAAAACGCTTCAACCCCACCTCCCGCCGCAGCCGCAGCCGCACCTTCCTCCGGCAAGAAAGAACAAGCCATTACCGCCACAATTATTACTGCTGCAGAATCCAGAGTCGTTGTTGGTCTTGTCGCTGCAAAACGCCCTTCTTCACACAACAACAATGGTCATGTCAATAACAAGAAGCTTAAGACAGAGCATGCTGCTGCTGCTGTTGCTGCTGCTGGTGTTTGTGTTGCACCAAAAGAGGAAGAGGAGCCAAAGAAGCCCTTGATTCAGAGGGTTTTTACTGAAAAGGACGAGCTTGACATCCTCAACGGCTTGGTTCAGTACAAGGCTCATAACAAAGGTGCTGATGTAATGAGTAATATCACTGACTTATACAAGTTTGTCATTGAATTTATGCATATTCCTGTTACTAAAACTCAGATTGCCGATAAAGTACGTAGACTTAAGAAGAGGTTTTTCACTGGTAAGAAGAGGGACCAGTTTACTAGCTCCCATGAGATACTATGTTTTCAGTTGTCCCAGAAGATTTGGGATAACAATGCTGGAGTTGGGGATGGGAATGGGGATGGGGATGGGGATGATGCTGTTTGCTTAATTGATTACAACGATAATGTGGCCGGAATGGATCAAGGAATTGATGTGGGAGAAAGCGAGGCGAAGGCAGCCTTAAGGAAGGAAGGGCTGAGGAAAATGGGAGCCAAGTCGAGGGCCAAGATCGAGGCTATGTGGAAGAAGGTGGCTGTGGCAGATATGAAGGTGCAACTCATGCGGTTTAAAGCGCAACGGGAGGAGGGTAAGAGAATTATGGAAGCTCTTCTTCATCAATGATTAGTTCAATGTCTCATGTTTTTGTCAACAATGCTAATGCTACATGAGTTTTTGGGTAGTTTTTGGGTAATGGTAGTTATTATCATGTTTTGGTGCATAATCGTAGTCCCTATCTATGTAAGCTTACTTAAGAATAGTTTCTTTCTTGGTGCATTGCTTACTTAAGAATTGAATAGTATATTACTAGTTTTTGACTGTTTAGCATCATTTGCTTAAAGTATGCATATGGATATTATGGAGCATGAACCTGTCTAGACTATGTAATCATCTGTTTCTTTTGAACTTGGGATTGTGCTATTGTTTGTGTACTGGAATTAATTCGAATTGTTATTGTGTAATTTTTTTTCATGGATTCTTTTATGTCTATAATTAAGTGGCATTATTTTTCCCTGCTCATTTTGGGTTTCAACCTTGTTTGGGCTCATGCTCTGTGTTTAAGTAGTAAAAGTAGTAGTGTGTAGTTGTGGTTATCGGGAATCGAACAATTTCTGTAGGGATGTTTGTTTGATAATGTGATAAGCATTTGAAATTCAAATTCGTTCTCAATGAGAAATGTTGATATTAGACGTTGTTTTGAGTGAATCTTTGTATAAGCTTGTGTTGATTTATATAATTGAACCTCTAATTAATTGCTAAGCAATGTATGCATGATTGCTACACTTTTTTTCGAAAGTGGATGATTTTTTGCTACATGACCTGACTTCCTACATCAGGCTGTAAAGTTAAGAGGTAAATCATGTTTTTTTTTGCTATACCTGCTATTGTTTACAACATTTGGGCATTGAATTGAATATATTTGAATATAGCTTTGCCATACTTGATAAATAGTGTTGGGTTATCTTTATCCCTCCTAATTATGAGATGCCTACTTACTAATATCAAAAGAAGAAATAAAGGGAGGTAGAAGGTCATGAGTTGCAGTAGCCGTGGGTTGTATTCATATATATCAATGTAGCTAAATTCATAATAGCATTAATTAAGCTTATCAAGGTTCAAGAAATCTTATGCTTAATTGATTCTCACGAATTTGATTTTATCTAGAATTTTCACATATTTCTCGATTAATGGGAGTTGGCTACATTTTATTCTCTGGCTTTGCATGGGGAGACTCTATTCTAGCTAGGAGCTCTTTGGGTCATCTATAATATAAAAATGGGGACATTAGTGAAAGATAATGATTTTCCTTAAACATAAAATGTTTACAAGCTAATTATATATACTAGTGTACAAGGAATAATATTCACATCCTCTAAACTAGGAGATAAACTAGGTCAAAGATATACAACTAACTAAAAGATATTTACAAGATAAATATGAATATACGAAAATATAAAGAGATATTTTCCTATATTCTATCACACCCCCTCAGTCGAAGCGGGAGGAGGTAGAACGCTGAGACTGTTCCGAAAATCTTCAAAGAGAATCAATGGAAGACCTTTGGTAAAGATGTCAGCGATCTGATGACGGGATGGCACATGTAAAACACGAACCTCACCACGTGCCACCTTCTCACGAACAAAGTGAATGTCCATCTCAATATGTTTGGTTCTTTGATGCTGAACTGGATTCCCAGACAAGTAAATGGCACTCACATTATCACAATATACTAACGTAGCCTTTTGAATAGGACAATGAAGTTCAACTAGTAAGTTCCGTAACCAACAAGACTCAGACACTACGTTAGCAACTCCCCTGTACTCAGATTCAGCACTGGAACGAGACAAGGTGGCCTGTCGTTTCGATGACCAGGAGAGTAAGTTATCACCAAGAAACACACAATACCCAGACGTAGAACGTCGAGTGTTAGGACACCCACCCCAATCTGCATCAGTATAAGAAAGAAGGGTGGATGTATCAGATGGATACAAGTGTAGACCATGCTGAAGTGTGCCTTTAACGTATCGGATGATACGTTTGAGCGCCTGCATGTGATCCTCCATAGGCTGATGCATAAATAAGCAGACTTGCTGAACTGCATAAGTAATATCCGGCCTAGTGAAGGTGAGGTACTGTAAAGCTCCTGCAAGGCTTCGATAGAGTGAAGGATCAGAGCAAAAGGCGTCAGATTTGGCACTAAGTTTGGACTTAGTGTCAACAGGAGTAGCAGAAGATTTACATGCAGACATGCCTGCACGTTCAATAATCTCCTCAGCATATTTGCGCTGAGATAAGAAGAGACCACCTGCATGACGAGTAACGGCAATACCCAAAAAATAACTCAAAGTCCCCAAGTCTTTCATGGCAAACTCAGAACTCAGATGTGACATGATAGACTTGCGGAGAGCAGCAGAGGAGGCAGTCAAAATGATATCATCAACATACAACAACAAATATGCAGTATCGTCACCACGACGATAAATAAACAAGGAGTTATCTGATTTACTGTTATGAAACCCAATTTGAGTCACAGAATCAGCAAACCGGCGATACCAAGCCCTAGGAGCCTGTTTAAGGCCATAAAGAGACTTCTTCAATAAGCACACATGATTCGGAAATTGAGGATCCCGAAAGCCCACTGGCTGATGCATATAAACTGTTTCTTTCAATTCTCCATGGAGAAAAGCATTCTTGACGTCAAGTTGATGAAGGGCCCAACCCTTAGACAGAGCAAGACTAAGAACGGTGCGAATAGTCGCGGGTTTGACCACAGGACTAAAAGTCTCACCACAATCAATTCCAACCTGCTGAGTTTTACCATCACCTACAAGTCGTGCTTTATACCTCTCAAAAGAACCATCAGATTTCACCTTATGAGCAAAAATCCATATAGAACGAATAATATTAGCATCATGGGGGCGGGGCACCAAAACCCAAGTCTTATTTTTAATAAGAGCATCAAATTCATCATCCATGGCAAGTTTCCAATTTGGGTCACGAAGAGCCAACACGGGATTACGAGGAATGGGAGAACGTCCTACATGAGTATGAAGGGATTCAATGGTTTTGGGCTTGTATATTCCGTTTTGGGCACGGGTGACAGACCGAGAAGATTGGGGCTGGGTTGGGCGAGGCCTAGGGCGAGCTCTAGGACGTGGAATAGGGCCAGGGAATGGTACTGGGCCATGGGTACCATGCTGAGGACTAGAATGTGGCCCAAGTGAGGAGGGAGGGGCATCATTGGTGTTTGGGCTGCGAGAGGAGGACGGCCCACCTAGCAGAGGCGTCTGGGGGGGACGCATGCAGTGGGGGATGTGGGCAGGAGGTTGGGCTGAGGAGGCCCAGAGGGAATAGCAGGCTCATCAGGCCCAGAGAGGGACGGAAGATCCAAAGGGGAATTTGGCAAAAGAAAATCGTAGTATGTGGAGTTGGGTGTATGAAGAGAGTGGAACGGAAATTTATTTTCATCAAAAAGGACATGGCGACAAATAATAATTTTCCGTGAAGATGGATCATAACACTTATAACCTCTATGATTTTGAGGGTAGCCCAAGAACACACAAGGAGTAGAGCGTGGTTGAAGTTTGTGGATGGAGGAGGAGGGATATAGGGGAAAACATAAACAACCAAACACTCGTAAGTGAGAATAAGACAGATCTTTGTGGAAAAGGACCCGAAGAGGAGAGAGATATGTGAGACCCTTGTTAGGAAGAATATTTAGGAGATACGTGGCCATTTGGAGAGCATGATGCCAAAAATTATTAGGAAGGGACGCATGAGTGAGTAAAGTGCGAACAATGTTATTAATAGACCGAATTTTCCGCTCAGCTTTACCATTTTGAGAAGATGAATATGGGCACGAGAGGCGGAAATTTAAGCCGTTAGACTTACAAAAGGTCCAAAAAGGTTCATTGTCAAATTCGCGGCCATTATCACATTGTATGTTTTTAATGTCCCTTTCAAATTGTGTGCGAATGTAAGCCCTAAACTCTAAGAATGTAGCATAAACTTGAGACTTTCGAGCAAGAGGAAAAGTCCAAATAAATTTAGAGTAATCATCCAACACAACAAGATAATATCGATGACCCATAGAACTTAAGACAGGAGAAGTCCATAAATCACAATGAATAATATCAAAAGGCATCATAGTAGTAGAATGAGAAGCAACAAAAGGCAATTTCACGTGTTTTCCAAGAGGACAAGATGAACATAAAGTAGAACTAGTCTGTTTATTACATTCAATGAATTTATTTTTCCTAAGAGAATCTAGAATAGAAGCACCAGGATGACCCAGACGATCATGCCACAAAGACGGTGCAATGGCAGCAAAGCTAGAATTGGACTTGGCTCGAGTTGTGGGAGAGGTGATGGGATAAAGGGCGCCCTGACTCTCACATCTCATTATTTGTCTCCCCGTCCGAAAATCCTTCACAGAAAAACCAAAAGGATCAAATTCAACAGTGACATTATTATCTGAAGTTAGTTTTCGAACGGAAATGAGATTTTTAATCAATTTAGGCGCATGTAGGACGTTTTTAAGGGCTAAGGGAGGATGAGGGGAGGGTAGGTTAGCGTTCCCATAACCACAAATTGGAATACTATGACCATTTCCGACAATAATACCATCATTTTTGCTCAAATTAAAATAAGACAAAATATTACCTTGGGAAGAGGTCATATGGGATGTGGCGCCCGTGTCCATGTACCAATTTGGGTCCGGAGGTGTAAGCCCAAGAGTATGCATCGCCGCCTCAATGTCAGTGAGAGTAGGAGTAGCATCCGCATTGTATGCTTGAGGTCGGGCCCCAAGCACGCCTGGACCCTGCGGCCCACCTGTTGGCTGTTGCCTATTATTATAAGAGGGAGGCCTGGCCCATGGAAATGTGGGGTATGGGCATGGAGGGAAAGCCCACGGCCACATCTGCCATGGGGAAGGGCTCGCTGCTGCTGCTGGCCCATAGGCCCACTGCCCAAGCGGGGCTGTTTGATGCTGCTGCTGTCCATACGAACGACCACCACCGCTGCCACCCGGTTGTTACCGGCCACCCCTGTTGCCACCCTGACCACCGCCGGACCCACCTTTCCCATTATGTTTATTTTTATTATTATTGTTGTGACGATTATTATTATTGCCACGATGATTATTATTTTTATGATGATGGGAAGTTGAATCCGTCGATGAGCCATCCGTAGAGTTTGACAAGAGGGCCGTAGATGACGAACCAAGTGCGGCCTTTTTGGCCAAGCCGGACTCCTCCAGAACTAACATCGAACGGGCCTGATAATATGGTGGTAGCGGATCACTCTGTCTAAGCAACGTACCTACGCCACTATAAGCGTCAGAAAGGCCAGCCACCATCTGCAAAACGAGCCTATTGTTGGAAACAGGGGCTCCAACGTTCTTTAACTGATCTGCCAACATCTTAAGTCGTTGACAATACGCCGAAGCGTTAGGGAAATCCTCCATAGTAGTGTTGGAGAATTCCTGCTCAAGAGTGACAGCACGAGACGATTTATTGTCCTGAAAAATGTCACGAAGGCGTTCCCAAGCCTCTTGAGCCGTCGAATCGGGTTCTAAAATGGTATTTAGAAGATCGTCAGTAATAGTTCCATAGATCCACTTGAGAATCGTGGCATCTATGGTGGTCCATTCGTCCTTTTCCTCATCAGTTTTAGGAACTTTGGCCTTGGTTGACGGAATTATATGATCAATGACCCGATTTGAGCGTGCATTGATCTTGAACAACTCTGCCCACGTAGAGTATTGAACATTTTTCATGTCTAACGTAATGGGAATAATGTGTTTGATGTTGGTAGAAGAAAGAGAAGAAGAAAGAGAAGGGAAAGAAGATGACGACGAGGACGATTTGTCCTTGCCGCCGCCGGTCATGGTGGCCGGTCGGTCAGTCAGAAAGAAGAGAGGAGTGGGCGGATGAGTTGCGCGGCTAGGGGGGGCGGAAGAGATATTGAAAAATAACCCTAGCAATCTGATACCATGAAAGATAATGATTTTCTTTAAACATAAAATGTTTACAAACTAATTATATATACTAGTGTACAAGGAATAATATTCACATCCTCTAAACTAGGAGATAAACTAGGTCAAAGATATACAACTAACTAAAAGATATTTACAAGATAAATATGAATATATGAAAATATAAAGAGATATTTTCCTATATTCTATCAATTAGAAAGCTTTCAGCATCCATAACAAGCATTTTTGTGAGTAGTAAATCTATTATTTTGGGTGAGTTCTTAATTGTAATCCTATTATATCATCTTATTTATAGTGGAAGAATTGGAATACTACTCTCCGCCTTTCCTTGTTTTCGTTTTTTCACATACTAAAAAGTTCTTGTGTTCCCTGAGTCACATGTTGTATGCACTAGGCAACCCTTGCCCGAGCATGTGGGTGCTCGCCTGAGCTCAAGGGTACGCGCCCAACCAGCTCTCTTTCGGTGTTCTTAAATTATGTGTTTTCTTGAATACTTCTTGATTGTCTAATTCCTTTTGCATCTGCTTCCACAATCTGGAACTTGACCTTACAAATGCATCTCTATATGAAGTATGATATAGCTTGTTGAACCTGTCTGCATGATCATGCAAAGGGTTTTTTCGGCATTAAAAAATTCTTAAATTTTTTATATATACTTCTAGTAGCTTTGCCTTATTTCTTTCCTACCTTTGTCGGTGGGAGGGAAAACATAAGAACAAACATAAGTTTAGACTAGTTTCTTTCATTTGGTTATTTATGAAAATTTAGAGAAAATAAAAAACGAAAATGAAAGGGGGAGGGCAAATCGAGGAGCGAAAAGCTTTTTTCGTCTTTGAAATGGTAAGAAGCGGTGAGAGGGTGGGAGGAAGGAAAGGGACGAACAAGGAGGAAAATCATATAGTGTTCCTTCGTTGAGAAGGGAAACATTAATTTTCGCCGTCAAAAAAACTATTTTCCACTCTTTACGGATGATATAAATGAAAACTAAAAAAGTCAATTATTTTTCTTTCAAAAAAAGTCAATTATTTTTCTTTCAAAAAAAGTCAATTATTTTTCTTTCAAAAAAAGTCAATTATTTAAGTAATATGTTTTCGGCCAATCAAACACTCTCTGACAAAAGATAGGTTGATTAACGTAAAAGTTGTCATAAGATAGTTGAAAAGCTCTCATAAGACACTTTCAAAGCAAAATATGGGTGGTAAAGTTCCTCAAAGTGAGTTTACATGAAGTCCCTTCCCTAATCCCTAATCCCTAATCCCTAATCCCTAACCCTTATAAAAGCCAAGTTTGATTTTAATATTGTTAGGAACAGTGTTTTGGGTGGGTAAACGCTGATTTACACTGTGCACTTCCCCTTTAGCTTTTTTTATTTTGTTCCTTCTCCTTTCTCCTGGTTTTCCTCTCAACCGTTCATTGCCATTCTATTGATCTCCTCTCTAACCTAATTTATCCCATTTCCTTTTTCTCTCCTCTTTCTTATACTCTGCCTCTCCTCCCTTCCAATTCTTCCATTTTGCTGGCATTTCGATGGCTGAATCCCAAGATTAAACCCGGAATCCTAAACCCGCAATTCCGCAAAGTTAAGATCCTTAAGTAATAAAACCCAAATCCAACTCCTCATATCATAAAACATCAAAAATTCAACAGAGAGAGGAAGTGGGTACTTCAAAATCAGATAGATCAGAAATTAAAGATTTAGGAATGTCTGAAATTGGTGGCACTTTGGACGACGAACAAGGTCACGCTGAGGCCACCTACAAGCTCTTGTATAAAAAAAATTTAAAAAAATTCTAATAAGGTAAATTTTGAATATAAAACTATAAAAAAATTTACCTGGGAAGAGCACAATTGTCTGGAAACTTCAATCTATCAAGTGTACCAAATTTAAGACAATCAAATTGAGTACAACTAGCCATTTGAGAAATTGTATAATGAAGAACCACCCATATCAAATACCCATATTCCTTCGATCAAATTACAACTACCCATTTGTTTTTCCATTTTGCTTGATGGGTGGATGGTGTAGTTTTCTGGTGGCTGTGTTTAAGAGCCAGACATTCATGGAAAATTGAGGACAGAAGAGGTGTAATTATGAGTAAGAATAAAAAAGGAATCTAACATCCATTTTTATTCTGGTTTGAGGGGGATAAGTAATATTTGGGTTTGTGGGTTAGAGATGGGGGATGGGGAATAAATTTGGGGATGAATTTTCACGAATTCACATGGGGTTATGTTTGATTAGAGGAACAAATGATGATTATTTTGACGAGGTTTGTTTTGTTTTTACCACGTAGGGTGTGAGCATTGAGTTGATCTTGTGACATATGTGAGTTGGGAAAGTTTTTGTAAATAAATGGGTATGTGAGTGTGTGTGTGTGTGTGTGTTGGGGGGGGGGGGTTCTGGTAACTCTCATTAAATACCAAAATTCAATTTCTGGTCTGCAAAAAAAATCTCGTATTGTCTTTGTTTGCCTTTTGATTTCCTTTTTTCGATTTTTGGTAACTATCTTGATTCTATTTATGATAATGTAGTGGAATGATATCCAATGATTCAAATTATCGGTCAGTTCTTTAATTTCGCGATTTTTCGGCTAGAATGCTAGATCTCTGATTTTATTGAAATATAGAGTCCTTTTAAAAATATCTGATATGGGGATTTAGTGTTTTGTATTTGTGTTTGATTCCATTAAAATTTTCTTATTTATTTCCCCTTTTCTTTCCTTTTGCAGTTAGATAATTCGTGAGAGATTATGGCTCGAACTTTGACAAGTTGGGGCTGATATTTTAGTTTCAGTTCTTTTGTTCTTTGTTTTAGGTTTTTTTGGGATCTTTCAATATAGTTCTGCAATTGCTTCTTTGGTCAACAAAGGTAGATCTATCTTGTTCTTCAATGTTTATCAAGTTATTTGGGTTTTTACTTTCGGTAAATCTAAAGTTGCATTATTACTTTCAATTTGCTTAACAAACTTTGATATTTTTGGTTCTACTTTTTCTGCTCTTAGTATCGATCTTTTTGGGATCTTCCATTATCGTCCTTCAACCTCTTCTACATGCTAACAAAGGTAACTTTTAGTTTCATTAGGGTTTCTTCTAATCTTTTAGTTGTAAATAACTCTTAAGATGACAAAATTAATGCATGGTGTATTGGAAAAGGAAATAAATGTTTTAAGGGTTATATAGCATTAGGTGAAAAGGAAAAAGGTTATGGGGGTTAGAAAGCTACAAGTTAAAGTGAGCGTTTGTGGAGATATAAGAAGAGATGATGATAGGGATAAAGGCAACATTAGAACTTTAAGGAATAAATCAAAGAAGATGAGGATTACCATAGGCCGTACATCCAGGTTTCTTGGAGTTCGAAGATGTTTTGGTGCGAGGGGTGAGTGGAGAAAGGTAAGAGAGAGTTTATTATATGACAAGGAGAAGAGGTTTGTTTGAATAAGGAACCTTGATGATTATTAATGTGCATAACTATACCATGTTCTTGACCATTTTTTGAATCTTTGAAATGAATGTATTTTCTAATTCATTGATATTTAAAAGTGGAAGGAGATTTTCGGGGATGCCGAGCTTGAGGAAAAGGATAATAATTACCAAGGTAGATAGTGGAGAACTTAGTGTAAGCCATGTTTTTTACTTTGGTAAAATGGATCGATTCTTTAGGTTTAAGATTGAATGTGAATTTGGAGTGTATGTAAGGGAAATAGGGGAGTCGGTTATTTGTAAGGTTGGGGGTTGTTCGTAGAGATATATAGGAAAGTGATGGTAGCGTGAACAAAAGATTGAGACTTTGGAAAAGAAATTGAACAAGAAGTAGATTCACTAGGTACAAGAGTTATAGAGTTTAGACATGTTTTAACGAACATGAGTGATAGGAGAAAGCTAAATAATAAAGTTTTCTTTCTAGGTAAGGAGTTAGGAAACAATGAGAGAATTTTAAGGCAAGAAGGGTGAAGGAGGCATTTGGGAAAATGAAGTGGTATTGGAAACAATTAAGGCTGACAAAGAAGTCAAGGGAGGAGCTCTTGAGTATTAATCCATCGTCCTATGAAACTGAATGTATAATTTAAAAATGTTATAATCCCCTTGAGAGTTTTTTTTTCAAATGTTAGCTTGAATTCATTGTTTCATAAAAACTCAAGTCTCTCTCTTATATTTCTCTTTCTATCTCCCGATGTGTTTTATGTCTTATCTTGATTATGTTAATTATTGATCTCTGGTAATTGGATCAATTGGGATGTTTTTTTAAAAAGGATATTCAAGATGGTTTCTTGATTTAAATCATTCTTATTTGAATTCTTTTTTTTCTTTTTATGTTCTTTTCTTTAAATTAAACTACTCATGTCAGTAGTATTATTTGGTTCTATGATATTGCTTTTTGTTTCTTACTTCCTCCGTTTCTAAATAAGTGATACATTTGCATAGTGTTTACTATTCATAATTTAGACATTAATTAGCTATGATGATTTACATGTTAGAAAAAATATAGTCATGTGAGATCTTGCTAGATTCGTCTCAAATTTTATTAATATTAACTTTCCATAATTTTTACTTATTGATAACTGTAAATATTAATGTTTAAAATAATGCATTAGCAAACATGAAAACATGAAGTGTGTCACTTATTTGGAAACGGAGGAAATATTATTTATCTTTTGAATTTTTATGTAGTCAATTGTATATGCTTGATTTTGGTTGATGAAGTAGAAATTTTGGTGATGGAGATGATAAATCAGATATGATAGTGATGGAGAATGATAGTCGAGAGAGGACAGGAGCTTCTCAACTAGGAGATAGGTTAGTTTTGTTCGATTCATTAACTGATTTTTGTGGCGAAGCTGGTACTCTAAGGCGAAGCTGGTATGGTAAAGACAATGATTGTGTGTTTTTGGGTTAGTAACATTTGAAATGGCAAAGATGGTATGGTAAATGACATTGGTGTTGTAAAATCTCAACAATTTGCTTGATTCTAGCCCTTTTCTCCTCTCCTTCTTCCCGTCTCTCTTTCCCTATTTTATTTGTCTCCCCTCTTTATCTCTCTCCCCTCCTTTCTCCCTCCTCATATGATATTGGTGACTACTCCTTGACGGTTACTTCAACTTCCTAATAAGAAATTCATCAAACATGTTGAAAAAACCCACTACCATTAGTCCTTTGAAACATAGCTTGAATACGATCAATCATCTCTTGCCCCTTTCCTCTCCCTCCTATCAAATCGGGTCTCTATATTAGGACAAATATCACTATCTTTAGGCTCAAAACATTACCTAATTTGACCTTTAATTTGTCATCAGATTGCTCTAATTTTTTTAGAAGGTTCATTTAGCTTGATTCCTGAAACAATAGCTTTTATTTAAGTTGAATGGCTCAAAGATTGATTCCCAATATTTCAACTAAAAATCATTTAGATCATATGAGAGTAAGATCATGACTTTTACATTGTCAAGTCTCTTATTTGAAGGCCTAATGCATACAACAATTATTCCTATTGTAGGCCCTTTTTCAGTCAATGTTGTTGCTCTGGCTTCAAGAAAGTCTCGCCTGGAATGACTAACGAGGCAATTTAGAATGTAGTATGTGCTTTTAATTTTCTAGTAGTCTTCTATTGCATTAGTAGTGCATTCTGCTCTTTTTACTTTGCTGCATAGGCATCATCGGCATGCCACAGGTGTGAGTGCCATGTTGGAGAAGATGTTAGATCTTCCACTCTTACCTACCACAGCGATTTTTAACTTTTTTAAGTGATGGAGTGAACCCTGGAGCACCAAGCAATCTTGCGACAGAATTTCTTGCATTTGGTAATGGATTATTACATAATAAATGCCAGACCTAGATGTATGTTTTCTTTTTTCTAATGCTATTTCTTTCTCTTATGGACAAGGATTTGATAGTTTATCATTTTGTAATGGAGACTTGAATTGGCATGTGCATCGAGTGTTCTGGGATTATTCGTCATGCACATATCTTTTGTTGCAATTAATGCCACTACTATCGTGGTAAACTACTTTTATCTCTTCTTTTCGTTATATATTGATACTTATGATCCCTTTGTTACTTGAGTTATTTCTCTTTATTGTTTCTTGGCAAAGGTTGCACGATGTCACTCGCCATTCTGTCTTTTCATTCATGAATTATTTGCATTCCAAGTCCCTTCTATATTGTTAATGCCGTGTGTTTCTGTCCAAGACAGCAACAGTGAATGTGGTGGTGGGTACTTGGTGGAATCGTGGCTCCTAAACGTCCTTCGTGGTGGTGGTTACCTGCAAAACAAGGAGAAACCTCGGGGGTGGTTCCGAGGATCGCCTCTCCG
Source organism: Patellifolia procumbens (assembly GCA_947645195.1). Lineage (NCBI taxonomy): Eukaryota > Viridiplantae > Streptophyta > Magnoliopsida > Caryophyllales > Amaranthaceae > Patellifolia > Patellifolia procumbens. The sequence goes on along the minus strand of CANSGD010000686.1, from coordinate 194,390 downwards.
ATGCCTAAGTCAGTCCAAATTGAGCACAAGATCTCTAGTAGAGAGAAAATGAGTATCAAGTGCAAGTATTTTGTGAGTGTTTGATTGAACGTACCTTACCCATGCATGGGCATGGGTATTTATATGAGACATGGACTTGTAACTGACCTAGTAAAGTGAGTGGGCCTCTTTGAAAGTGGGCCAAGGTGGAACGAGGCCTTCATTAAACTCCAGCCTAAAGGCTATGTCCGGAGCGGTCTGCCTGAGGAGGTCTGCTCTGCTCTAGGCGCTCTGACGTGGAGTGGCAGGCTGCTTCCAGCTGGAGGTCTGCTAGGTAGACCCCATACAATTTGCCCCCCGGACCCAGTATTTGCAGATTGCAATATGCTGGGTGCATTTGTTTTTGTTCTGGCGTTCTGCTCTTCGCGGAATGATACGTGGCTGTCTGTGAGCTGCTCTTCACAAACTCCAGAATGCTTCCATTTTTCCCGCCCATTTGGTTGGGGTGTTGAGTAAGGGTCATTAATTCATTTTGAATTGAATTGAATTGATGTGACTCTTTGGGTTCCCAAGGAATGTAATGATGATAAGTTGGTGCTGAGTGGACGAATTATGCTTATTTAAAGGCTGAATCGACCTTTTGTGGAACTTTTCAGTTTCCTTTCCTTCGAACTCTTTGCTTTTCAAACTTTCTTGTTGTTCTTCGAGAATTTCTTTTCGCCCTAGCCATTTTCGAGTGATTTCTCTTGATTATCCTGGGAGATATCTGTCTGCGTTTGGAGATTAATTGATACTGTTGCGTTCGTGGCTTTCGTCTTCTCTTCCTAAGCGTCTTCTGCTCTCCATCTAGGTAAACTCCTTTTCCCAGATCTACTCTTGGTTTTTTCCTTCTTGGATGGTTTTGATGTGATCTTTTCTGTGTTTATGGATTTCTCCCCCTTTTTCCTTCTGTACGCATTTATTTGCCTGTGTTTTTGGGGTTAGGGTTTCTTTCCTTTGGTCTTCAGATGCGATTGTTTACTTCTTTGTTTCATAGATCTGTTTGGTGTTGTCTCGTTTCCGTTCTGCCGCTCTGAATGATAGGCTCTGTCCTGCTTCTTCAACAGGACTCTGCTCTGGTTGGTAGGCTTTGCTCTGCTTCTTCAGCTGAGTTCTGCTCTACTGTTGACATTTAAGATTTTTAGGGTTTGCTTTGTTTACCCTGTTATCCTCTTTACTTGCTGGGTTGTAAGCCTGCGATGTGTCTTCATTGTTTGTACTGCGTTATTTGCAAGAAAATATCCTATTTCTTGGCTATTTCTGATCTTTACATACCATACACATCCTCATACACATCCTTGCCCCCCAGTCTGGTAGCTCAGTCTGTAGGTCTGAGGTGCCAGACTGTCTTGTGTGGTGACTGCAAGTCTGATGTGCTGTCGTCTGTTTCTTGTGTTGTGTAGGATGTCTACTTCTCACTCTGCTGCTTCCCGTGGGAAGGATGTGGTATCTACCTCTTCGTCCGAGCCGGATGATCCTTATCCGGTGGACACTCAGTCCCCGTTTTTAAAGTTGGATTTGCCTCGGTGTAAGGACGAGGTGGTTCCGGAGGAATGGGAGATCTTTGACCCCTGGGACAGTCTTTGTAAGGAGGTGTTGGGTCCTGAAACCAACAGATTTCCTCCCAACTACAAGTTTAAGCCCACTCTGCCCACAGTCAAATGGAAGTACAGCGACCATGAGATGCGGAGTCTTGCCCTTTACGACAGCAAGGGTAAGCCTTATTTGGCGAAGAGATCTGCAGAAGCGTTCAAACGGGCGCATGCTGCATACTACCTGGAGATTGCTGCGGAGATCAAGCCGCTTCGCGAGTCTTGGGTAGTGCTTCCCCAAGAGGGTCAGAGCCTGGCAGATGTACCAGAGGGGTACACTGCTGTTTATATGAAGCAGCTGGAGTTCGGGCTTAGATTCCCCATCCACTGGTTCTTGGAGTGGGTTCTCTGCCGGTATCGTATGGCTCTCTGCCAAGTCAATCCCCAGTCTCTGAAGAAGATTCTGGGGTTTATTTGGGTTTGTGAAGCTCTGGGCTTCCCCCTCACCATGAAACTCTTTCAATGTCTGTTTTACTTTAAGAGGCAGGGGGAGTATAGCTTTTTCACCGGCTCGGTGCGGGCCAATCATCTGACGGTCTATCCCGTCGATCTCAGTCTGAAAGATTGGCGGGATAGTTTTGTCTTTGTTAGGGTACCGACGGAGGAAGGGCACCCTTATCAATTTAGGGCCCCTCTGCGCCCTGTGGAGCCTAACTTCCAGAGGCAGTTGGACCCGAATGTGCTGAACTGGGACGAGAGGGTAGCTTACTACTACTTCAAGTCCAGATCCAAGGTTACTGCCGGGAAGCAGTTTCTTCCCAAGTACTGGTTACCGCATCACTATGTGATGTGTCAAAATGCCTTCCTGAGGATAGGCCATCTGTCCCCTGATTATACTACGGGTAAGCGCTCTGCCAACTCTTAACTCTGCTTCTCATTTTCCATTCTGCTGTGATTCATTGTTTGTACTGTGCTGCAGCTCCGTGCAGACAGTTTGTTCGCCAAGTGATTAAGGGTGGGTTTTGAGCTGGCGGGCGTGTTCTGCCCCTTTCCATTATTTTCCTTCTGCATTCTGACTTGCTGTAGCTAATGAGTATTCTAATGTTGCAGAGACTCTGGGGTCTGCCATTCCTTGGGAGCTGGGTTTGAGTCAGTCTTCAGTATGTCGCAGGTACCGTCCGGTACCTGACCCAGGGACCTACACCGTCCCTGACTTCATCAGGGAGATTAACGCTACCCCCTTGGACCATCCTTCCCTCCGGACCAAGCGCCCGGAACTTGTGGATAGGTTTACTGGGGCGTCCCGGCCGCAAGGGGGCCCCTCTGCCACTGTCACAGAGATTTAATCTGATGACGAGGAGGAGGTGGCGGCTGTTCCTCTGCAGACCCATCGTTCCCGGCGTGCTGTGCATCTGCCGGGCGACGATGATGTTGGTGGATCTGCAGAGGGGGCCAGCACTCTGCAAGGGACTGTTCTGATTGTTGAGCCCCTGCAACAGCTTCCTCCAGCGCAACCAGGTATTACTTATGATGAACCCCAAGGTATTCTTTCTGCTTGTGTGCATTCTGACCAGCATTCTGTTTTACTTTCAGAACCGCCTGTGGTGGAGGATGTGCCCATGGGAGGGCCTGACCAAGCGGCGACAGAGTTTGACAGGACGGAGAAAGAACCTACTCCAGTGGGTGGTTCTGCTCAGCCTGATGAAGCTGGTCAGGAGTCCCATCGAGCCATGACAGAGTTTGACAGGACGGGGGCGGAGGCTGCTAAGACTGTCACGACTCAGTCTGCTGAGGATCAGAGTGAGGGCCAGTCAGGTAGCTGTCTTCTTCAGACCCAAACTGCTCTTTGTTATTGGTTTCTTTTTACCTGCACCTTCTTGATTTCCCTGTTTTTATTTTAATATGATAGGCTCTGCTGGGAAAACCGTCCCTACGCCCGTTCAGACTAACCAGGAGACGGTGGAGCCTCTCCAGCATGAGAGGGTGGAGCAGCAGAGCTTGGCTTCCGTCCCAGTGGTGGAGACTGTCTTGTCTCCCCCTGCCCAGAAGGCTACTCCTCCTAGTAGGAAGGCTGCTCCTCCTCCTCCCAGAGGCTTTAAGCAGGTCCTTGCCCCTACTCCTGAGGATCTGGCGCGTGTGGTTAGTGTTTCCTTTTCCTCTCTTCCCTCTTGTAGAGTCAATTCGTTCTGTGCCTTATTTTGTTGACGGCATTTTCTTCCTTTTATTTTCTTCAGCAGCAATTGAGGGCTAGGAAGGTGCAGTCTGCTGCGGCTCTTCAGACCTCTGCTCCCACTGCGGGCCAGCTTAAGCCCCTTGCAGAGGGTGCTCATCAGACTACGGCTGAGCCTGAGGTGTCTTCTCATTCCCAGAAGAGGTCAGCAGAGAGGCAGAGTGAGGAAGGAGCTCCTCCTAAGAAGAAGACTCGTCTCCTTGCTGACTCCCCTCGGATCGTTGTTGTTGAGGACGACGTCGCCACCAAAGGTGTGCATCCTTTACCTGGTCTTAGCTCCGGCCTTTTCCCTTCTGTGGAACTGACTGGACTTTCTTTTGGCTCAGGTTCTCTGCAGAGGGAATCGGCGGACGACCAGCACGAGGCTCAGGGGCGGGAGCAGATGTCCGTGGCCTTCCCTGATCCCAGTGAGTGGTTGAAGCTTCTGGCAAGTCGCTTCTCACCGGACTATGCTGTTCAAGATGTCCCCCTGGCGAGTTATCTGTTCTTCTTATAGTCATCTGTTTATGACATTAAGATTTCTTTCTGATATGCTTTTTCCTTGATTACAGGCTGCACGGGCCGGCGCCTTCATTGGAGAGTTCTGCCATGCTGTGGGGCTGGGTAGACATGAGGCAGATCTCCCTGAACTGCAGCAGCTTAAGGCTCAGGTAGCGCAGCAGAGAGCAGAGTATGCCAAGCTGAAATCCCAGAACTCTCTGATTGTGTCCACCTGCCGTGAAACTGAGGAGGAGAGGGATGCGCTGATTATGGAGCGCGACACCTTGCGGACCGTCAACCAACGCATGGAGGGTCAGGCGGCGCAAGCAGAGGCTATCGCGGCTGAGCATTCCCGCCTCTCTTCTCAGCTTAGTGAGGCGTTGTCTCGTGCTTCGACGGTGGAGACTAAGCTGAAGACCTCCGAGGCCCGGCTGCAGGCGGCGTTGAAGGAGCAGGAGCAGCTCAGGGGTCAGCTCTCTGCTATACGGGCTGATCATGAAGGCTGCTCTGCTAAATTGGCTCTGCAAGCCAAGGAGGCTGAGGCAGCTCTAAGACAGAAGGAGGAGGAGCTAGGGGCAGAGTTCTCCAAGTTGCTTTCTGAGAGGGAGGCTCAGCAGGCTAAGGAGGCTGAGGTAGCCCTAAAACAGAAAGAGGCCCAGCTGCTGGCGGAGGAGGCTGCCCGGGCTGCTCAGATGGAAGAGGCGTTTGGGAACAAGTACTGGGAGGACTGCAAAGTTGCGGTCCGCAGGGTTCTCTGGCATTTGCAGCCCTCTTTTAACTGGGATGCCTTTGAGGACGCCTATGCCAGTCAAGTGCATATGCGACCTCCGGTGACTCAGGAGCTCAGAGATCTGGAGTTGCTCTACTCTCTGCCTTCAGAGGGAGAATCTTCAGAGCAGCAAGTTGATGGGAGCTCTGCAAAGGATGGCAGCTCCGTTCCTAAGCAATAGGAACTCGGGCGGCTATCTCATGCTTCGCCTCAGTCTTCTTGTGACTCCCTGTCTGAGCTGCTGAGGTAGGTGAGCTGGGAGCCTGTGCTGAACTGATTGCAGTCCTCCGTTTTTGCCCTCCGATGACATCCTAATTGACTTATCTTGTAATATTTGTAACTAAATAGTCAAACATTTCCTTTCCATCTGTATTTGCTCCCTTCTTTTGATTAGGTAGCCGCCGTTGTTGTAATACTATGTAGCACTCTGATTTGGTTTATAGCCAGATCTTCTTATGTAAGATTCAATTAGTCAGCAATTATGCTTCCTGCAATGCGAGTTGCGTTCCTCTGTTGACTTTTGTGCTTTCTATTCGATGCACACCATGTTTTGTTATTTCTGCTAAGTACCTGCGTTCTGCTCTGATGATGAGTCTGCCGTGCCATCAAGTAAATGCATTCAGGCGTTTTTGTTTACTTGGCTTGGTGGCCGGTGAGATTTGCTCAGAGCTGGGACTTTAGGGGCCCTTTACTCTTCTGCTCTGCCTTATGTATGACAAAGATTCAACAACAGCAGAGCAGAGGAGGTATTTTGACGCCCTAAGTCATGATGATTCTGGGAGTTTTGGGGTTCGCCCTTTAGCTCCTTCTGCCATCTTTTTCGTGTCGGGGTACGCTTTGGTTCTTAGGAACTCTCGCGTCCCCATTAACCTTAGGTGTCTATGACTTATCCTTGCTGCTTTTTGGGCCTTCGGCCCCGCAGGTTTAGAGGTAGAGGTCTATGACATCGGTAAGTCGAGTCGGCATCCGATCACTCTGCGGGCCTCAGGGGCTCTTGGACAGAGTTAACCTTTTGGCCGACTCCCTTTCTTCATTATACAGTTTACTTTTGTGTCTGAAGAGCCTCTTCAGCCTTCAGTCTGACTCAGACCCTGTTTTCTTTTGCCAGACTGTGGTATTTTTTCTCAGTCTGCTAAGGGTCTATCTGATTTTGTCGTTTTGTTTTTCATAAAGAATTGATAAGGGGACGGGGGTTTAATGCGAAAATGGAGAATGGTGGACAAAGGGTGGCTCAAAGGCCTTTCATTCATGGGCGTTTTGATACAATCTGGGTTATACGAAGTATTTTTTCAATATTCGGGCGTTCCAGTTGCTTTTTAGTTCACTTCCATCCATTCTTCTCAGTCTGTAGGTTCCGGGGTGTAGCTCTTCACTAACCTGGTAGGGTCCCTCCCACTTAGCCGACAGCTTTCCGTGTATTTTGTCTTTTTGCACAGCTGCTGCATTTCTGAGTACCAGATCCCCTACCTCCAGAGGCCTGGCCCTCACTTTCCGGTTATAGTATCTGCTGACTCTGGCTTTGTAAGCTTCCATTCTGAATCTAGCTTCGTTTCTGTATTCATCCAGCAGATCTAGATTTGTCCTCAGGGCTTCGTCATTCAGACCTGGCTCAAATAGGCTGATCCTCAGACTCTCGGACCCGATCTCAACAGGCATGACAGCTTCAGAACCATATACCAGGTGGAAGGGGGTCTGCCCAGTCGATTCTTTGATTGTGGTTCTTATCGACCACAGAGTGTTAGGCAGCTCCTCTAGCCACTTGCTTTTTTGCTCCTCCAGCTTCTTTTGTAGGCCTATCAGGATCTGCTTGTTAGCGGCTTCGGCCTGACCGTTGCACTGAGGGTTGCAGACTGAAGATAGGGCATATTTGATCCCAAACTGCTCCAACCACCCTGATAGGGGTATGTTGTCAAACTGTCTCCCGTGGTCGAAGACGAAAGCCTTCGGAATTCCGTATCTGGTGATGATGTTCTGCCACAAAAATTTTCTGACGGCTGCTTCTGTGATGGTGGATAGGGCTTCTGCCTCTATCCACTTAGTGAAGTAATCTACCCCCACAATTAACCATCTCTTCTGATATTGGGCCGTTGTGAAGGGTCCCAGGATGTCTAGCCCCCATTGGGCGAATGGGATAGGGTTATAGATTGGCATGAGGTCGTTTGCGGGTAGCTTGATGTTCGGTGCAAACCTCTGGCAGCTGTCGCATTTTTTCACCAAAGCTTCAGAGTCAGCTTTCATTGTGGGCCAATAATAATCGGCTCTGAGAGCTTTATGGGCCAGAGCTCTTGGTCCGATATGGTGTCCGCAGAGTCCCTCATGAATCTCCCTCAATATGTAGTCTGCATCTCTCTGCCCTACGCATTTGAGTAGGGGCAGAGAGAAAGACTTCCTGTATAGCTCGTCCCCGATCAGGCAGTATCTGCATGCTGTCAGCTTGAGTTTTCTTGCTTTCATTTTTCCTTCTGGTAATTTGCCAGTCTGTTTATACTCAGCGATCTCCTTGATCCACTTTGGCATATCTTCCAGTTCCAAAACTCGCTCTGCATCCTCGCAGATTGCACTGGTGGGTCTGACTTCCACCAGAACAGACCTATTCAGCTCTTGCAGACTGCTGCTTCCCAATTTGGACAGGGCATCTGCTTGTGCGTTCTGTGCTCTAGGCACTTGTTCAATTCTAAAAGTTTCAAAATTTGAAATCAGAGACCTCATTCTGGCTAGGTAGCTCTGCATCGTCGGCTCCTTGGCCTCATACTCCCCCTTGACTTGGTTGGTTACCAACTGAGAGTCAATTTTGAGGTGGACGTGCTTGGCTTCCAGGGTCTGGCAGAGCTGCAATCCAGCGATGGCCGCTTCGTACTCTGATTCATTATTGGTTGCCGAAAACATGAACTTCAGGGCATATTCAATGATTTTCCCCTCTGGGGTTCTGATGACCACGCCTGCCCCAGAGCCGTTGATGGTTGCAGACCCGTCTGTAAAGACTTCCCAGGCTCTGGGCTCTCCTACTGATTCCTGATAGGCACACTCTGCTAGGAAGTCAGCTAGAGCTTGTGCTTTTATGGCGGTTCGCGGGGCGAATTTGATACCGAACCCTGTCAGCTCCAGGGCCCAGTTCATGATTCTCCCTGATTTGTCTACCTTCTCCATTGCCTTTTCCAGAGGCATATTTGTCAGCACAGTGACGGGATGTGCGTCAAAATATGGCCTCAGCTTTCTGGTGGCCAACACTACTGCGTAGGCTGCCCTTTCTATCAATGGGTAGCGTGTTTCTGCACCCGTGAGGGTGTGGCTTACAAAATATACCGGCTGCTGCTTCTTGTTCTCTTCCTTCAGCAGGACTGCACTCACAGTTGCAGTTGTAACGGCAATGTATAGGGAGAGAGCTTCCCCTGTCTTGGGTCTGGCCAGTGTTGGCAGGCCAGAGGTGTGACTTCAACTTCTGGAATGCCTCCTTCTGCTCTGCTTCCCACCTGAACTCTTTGTTCCCCTTCAATATTTTGAAGAATGGGAGAGCTTTCTCTGCACACTGAGCTATGAATCTGGACAGGGCTGTCATTCTGCCTGTCAGCCTCTGGATGTCTCTGATGCTTTTAGGCTCTGGCAGATCCATAGCTGCTTTTACTTTGTCGGGATTCGCGTCGATCCCCCTTTCGCTGACCAGATAGCCCAGGAATTTCCCTGACCGTACTCCAAACACGCATTTCTTAGGATTCAACTTCATGCTGTGTTTGCGGAGGTTGGCGAAGGTCTCCTTTAGGTCTGCTATGTGGTCAATCTCAGTTTTACTCTTGGTGATGACGTCATCAACGTACACCTCCAAATTCCTTCCCCTTTGACCGGCAAAGACCTGATCCATCAGCCTTTGATAGGTGGCGCCTGCGTTCTTCAGCCTGAAGGGCATCATGACATAGCAGAATACCCCGATAGGGGTGATGAATGCCGTCTTCTCCTTGTCTGCGGGGTCCATGAAGATCTGATGGTATCCGCTGAACGCGTCCATGAAGCTGAGCAGAGCGTGCCCACTGGTAGAGTCTACCAGCTGGTCGATTCTTGGCAAGGGATAGCAGTCTTTGGGGCAGGCTTTGTTGAGGTCTGTGAAGTCAACGCACATCCTCCAGCTCCCGTTCGTCTTCTTAACCATTACCACATTGGCCAACCATTCTGGATATTTGCAGGGCTCTATGAACCCTGCCTCAAGCAGCTTCTGAACTTCTTCCTCGATGGCTTTATTTTTCTCCGCAGAGTAGTTCCTCCTCTTCTGCTTCACAGGTTTGTATCCTGCGGCGGTGTTTAACTTGTGGTTGATGGTGGCTGGGTCCACCCCAGGCATCTCGGCTGCCGAGAAAGCGAACACATCTGCGTTCTCTTTCTGCAGACTGATTAGGTTGACTCTGGTTTCAGGATCCAGGTCTTTGCCTATCCTGACTGCCCTGCCTTCTTCCGGTCCCAAGAGTACCTCTTCGGTCTCTTCCCCCGGTTCAGGCTTATTTGCCTCCTGCTCTGCTTCTGGCCGAGCATCGGCCTCACTGATAGCAGCACACTCTTCCTTTCTTTGCTTGGCCTCTTTGGCCTTTCCTTCATTACTTTCTTTCCCGGCTTCTTCAGCCTGGTCCTTCTTGGCTTCTTCGGCCTCTTTCCTCTTTCCTTCTTTCTTTTCCTTTCTCCTCTTTCTCCTGGACCCAGAGTGGTCAGGAGGAGGAGGTCTTTTATCCTTCTTTAGGGCGGTCAGATTGCATGACCTAGCTGCTCTCTGATCTCCCTTCAGTCTGCCCACTTCTCCAGTACTGCTTAGGAAAAGCATGGTCTGATGATGGGTTGACGGGATTCCCTGTACTGCCTCGATGAACTTCCTTCCCATCAGAGCGTTGTATGGTGACGGGAGGTCTACCACCAGAAACTCTTGTACTACTGCTCTCTTCACTCCGTTCTGCCCCTCTGTGGTCACTGTCAGATGTATCTTCCCCTCTGGGATGATGGAATTCCCCGTGAATCCGACGATTGGAGTTCCTCCTTGCTTCAGCATTGAACGATCTAGCTCCATTTTATCGAAGGTATCCTTATAAAGGATATTCACGGCGCTCCCGCCATCTACCATTATTCTTCGTACATCTATCCTGCTAATCTCCAGAGTGACCACAAGAGGGTCAGAGTGCGGGAAGCTGATGCCTTTGCAGTCTTCTGCTGTGAAGGTCATGTTTGGTAGATCTGGGCTCAGCTCTGCCTGGTTGATGGAGTAGAGGTTGGGGTGGGTGAGTTGCCTTAGGTGAGCTCTCTCCCCCTATCGAGCTAGAGCTGCCAAATATGACGTATACCGTATTCTTTTTCCCTTCCTTGATCTCTGCTCGCTTGTCCTGCAGTGTCTGCCCCTCGCTCTGTTGCTCCTTCTCCTTGATCCCCTGATTCCAGGCGAGGTACTCTTTGAAGTAGCCTCGTCTGATCAGGCTTTCCAGATCATTTTTCAGGCTTATGCAGTCTTCCGTATTGTGGCCTGGCGTCTCATGGAAAGCGCAGAACTCTGCCATGTTTGAGCCTAGGCTTCTCTTCTTGGTGGGTGGTGGTCTGTGCCACCTGCTGTCATCTCTGTGGGTCAGAAAGATCTAACCCCTAGCGCGTTGAGGTTGCTATAGTTGTTATATTTCTCTTGGGCCTTCAGCCGGTCTGCTTCTCTCTCTGCTTCTTTTTGCTTTTCTCTCCCTCTGTTCTGATGGGGCCTGGGGCCTCCAAAATTCAGTCTGCCTCCCATGAACTGGTGCTCATTCCGCCTGGTACCCTGTATAGCAGGTCTGCCTGTTTCTGCTCCGTGTGTCGATGCTTTGTTGAAATCTTCGACGGCTATGTATTTTTCTGCCAGGGCCAGGGCCTCGCTGAGTTCTTTCATGGTGACCCATTTAAGATCATCTCTGAATTTACTGGTGTGGGGTAGGGCGTTCCTCAGAGCGTGCAGAGCGAGCTTCTGCTCCAGCTCTGGGATATGCACCAGCTCCTTGTTGAACCTCCCTATGAAATCCCGCAAGCTTTCATTCTGAGTCTGCTTCAGCAATAGCAGCTCGTGTGTGGATTTGTTCCTCCTGCTTCCGCTAACGAAATGCTCTTTGAATCTCTTCTTCAGTTCATCAAAGTTAGCAATCGTTCCTTGGGGAATAGTCCTGAACCAGGTTTGTGCTATCCCTGTCAGAGTGGCAGGGAAGTGTCTGCACCATGTGGCCTCATTATAATTTCCTAGTTCCATGTGGGTCTCAAAGGCTGCCACATGCTCCTTTGGGTCTCCCTCGCCTTCGAACTTGAGATTGGACGGGAGGTTCGCTTTTGACACCCTGGCCGCAATGATTTCAGGTGTGAAGGGAGACTTGGAAGGAGATCTAATCTCCTCTGCAGGTGAGACCACAATGGGTCTGGAGTTGACTCTATGGGCTATGAGTCCTCTGAGGTCTGTGGGGGCTCCATTATCGCCAGAGCCCTCCTCTGGTATTGTTCCTAACCTCAGGCTGACATGCCTTCTGACCGTTCCGCCACCAGGCGCAGACAGGGCCTCTTCAGCTCCTGAGTTGTGCCTGGTTCTGGGTCGCGGCTGGACATTCTGGGCCACGCCCCTTGGACTTCCTCTGTGGACAGATCTCCGACTTGAGCCTGCCGTATACCCTGTGGGTGTCTGTTCTTTGAACATACTGGGATGATCTTGCTGCATTATTTCAGTATCCCACTCTGCTTCCTGCCAGCCTCTCCTGATGTACCCGGGTCCAGAGCGGCTAGATAGGCCATACTCCGACGTCGGGGTGGGTGTAATGTTCGTCATATTGTACCCACATAAGGGGTCTGCCGTGGCTGCCTCCTCTTCAAATGACAGCCGCAGGTGCCTTCGAACTGAATCGTGTGTTCCGGTTCTTTTTCTCTTTCGAGCAGGTTGGCTTCCAACAGTTTGCATAAACTGTTGAGCAGACTGCAGCACTTGAAAAGCTGCTTGAAGTTGCTCCGGTGTGGGCATGACCACTAAGCTGCTTGGCTGTGGGGTCTGCCTGGTTTCACGGTGAGGGGTGATGGTGTTTTCCCTCCTGCCTGATCTGGTGGTAGCAGCACTACCCCTTCTTGTTGATCTCGTGCTTGTTTCTCTCAGTGGAGAGTTGCTTTCTCCTCCTGAACTGTCGGAACCGAGCGTTTCTGAGGTTGGAACCACCATTGCGAAGTTGTAGATTGGGCTTTTCTACTCTTCCCCTCCTTCTAGCGCCAAATTGTTTCTGTCCAAGACAGCAACAGTGAATGTGGTGGTGGGTACTTGGTGGAATCGTGGCTCCCAAACGTCCTTCGTGGTGGTGGTTACCTGCAAAACAAGGAGAAACCTCGGGGGTGGTTCCGAGGATCGCCTCTCCGATGCCTAAGTCAGTCCAAATTGAGCACAAGATCTCTAGTAGAGAGAAAACGAGTATCAAGTGCAAGTATTTTGTGAGTGTTTGATTGAACGTACCTTACCCATGCATGGGCATGGGTATTTATATGAGACATGGACTTATAACTGACCTAGTAAAGTGAGTGGGCCTCTTTGAAAGTGGGCCAAGGTGGAACGAGGCCTTCATTAAACTCCAGCCTAAAGGCTATGTCCGGAGCGGTCTGCCTGAGGAGGTCTGCTCTGCTCTAGGCGCTCTGACGTGGAGTGGCAGGCTGCTTCCAGCTGGAGGTCTGCTAGGTAGACCCCATACACCATGTACTCCTTGTTTCCCTTTTTTGATGATTTAGTATCTGGAATCTCTTTTGCTTTGTGGTCCAGCTTGATGTTTTAGGAGATGAACATGCGGTCGACCTTTTTTCTCTTTAAAAATATTTATTTGGGTTTGGGAAGTGTCCTTTTACAAAAGGGTGAAAGATGAATTCTGATTTTAGGAGTGTTCTCGTTTTGTAGTGTGTCTAATGTTGCGGGTAAACTGGACTATTGAAGATTGAGAGTAAAAGCCTATAGCATTCCCCCCACCCTACGAGTAGAGTGGAGGAAAAAACGTAGAAAAGGTAAACGAGAGCACAGCACGACACGACCAAGTTTTGGTTTCATTTGTTCTCCATATTTATTCCATGCCTATAAAATGTCTAAGATAGTGTATTTGCTCTATTAAATCTTGAACATTGAAGTTAGAGTCTAAGATTTGTTCCCTAATTACCCTGCAAATTGCAGGCCAACATGGGCGAATTTCGAATTCTAAAGTAACGAAATAGATAGAGAATTAGGTGACATTGATGCTTCTTGGCTATTATTGGGCCATATTATTGTATTTAATGATGTACTCATGTAATTAGCTGAGTTGGGCTTAAATAGGCCTAATTAGTATTAGTGATAGCTTGATATATATATTACGTTGAAAGTAATGAGAAGAAGAAGTACAATTAATACCCTAAACCTAATCTTAACATGGTATCGGAGCTAGCCGCATAAGCCTCCTCTACCGTTTTTTTCTCACTGGCCGTCGAGTAGCACCACCAGCGTGGCAGTCTACATCATGGCGGACGACGAAAGACTACACCCTGATTCACCTTATTACCTCGGCTCGGGTGATCTACCCGAAACTTTGATCACTCACGTTATCCTTACCGGCGAAAATTATGTTTCTTGGGCACGTGCCCTTACTTTGTCTTTGAAGGCTCGAAGGAAATTTGGGTTCATTGATGGCACAATTACCAAACCGACAGAGAAGAAGAGACTCCTCGATTGGGAGACGGTTAATTCCGTGGTCGTCTGTTGGCTTTTGCGTAGTATGGATTCGAAAGTTGCGGCCTCGATTCCTTTTCATGATGAGGCGCAACGCTTATGGACATATTTAGAGAAGCGTTTCTGTGTGGCAAATGGTCCTCGTCTTCACCAACTTAGGGCCGCCATTGTTGAGTGTAAACAAACTCGTGGGATGTCGATTGAGGAGTACTATACTCGTCTAATGGGTTTGTACGATGACCTCACACGCCTTAAACCTCCTCATGGGTGTGTGTGTAACTCGTGCAAGTGTGATGTGGCTGGCAAGTATGCTGTTGACCGTGAGGAGGAAAAGATACACCAATTTTTGATTGGCTTGGATGATGATCTTTATGCTACAATCTGTAGTAACTTGCTTTCTCAATCTCCGCCAGCCGATCTTGATCGGATTTATCAAGCCCTTATTCAAGAGGAACGATCTCGTGACATTGCGCGTGGGAAGGCAGCCCAGGGAGAGGTTCATGCTTTCGCTGTTCAGGCTGATCGTGGTCGGCCCCGGTTTGATCGAGTGGATCGTGCCAAATTGCTTTGCACTCATTGCAAAAAGAAGGGCCATGAGGTGTCTACTTGTTTTCAATTACATGGCAAACCGGATTGGTGGGAGGCCAAATATGGTCGTGGTGCGAAGGGGCCTGATTCGTCAATTGTTGCGTCTGACTCGTCTGTGCCGCGTCTGTCTACTGCTGCCCAGCACACGTCCAACCGCAGCCGCAACGGACCTCCTGTTACAGCACATGCTGTCCTTTCCGCAGGCAGTAGCGAACCCTTAGATGGCAGCAGCAGTGGCTCTCCTCTACCTGACTTGAGCCCTGCTCAAGTTAAAGCCTTGTTGCATTTACTTAACACTGAAACGACAAAGGGTGATCGGATGAAGGGTACGTATTTTTCTACTCACTGGATCATTGATACAGGCGCCTCACATCATGTCACTAGTGATCTCACTTGCCTTACTCATGTCACTCCGATCGTTGATTGCCCGGTTGGTTTGCCGGATGGAAATCGAGCTATTGCTACCATGGAGGGTCGTGTGAATCTTACTCACGGCCTTACTCTTCATCATGTTTTATTTGTCCCCCATTTACATTGCAATTTAATTTCAGTGTCGCAAATGATTGATGAATCTAATTGTCACGTAAAATTCACGTCTTCTTTGTGTGCTATACAGGACCAACGTTCGGGGAACCTGATTGGAGCAGGTGAACGATGTGATGGACTTTATTTTTTCCGTAGCATTCCCACGGTTCAGGCAGTGACGGTTCCGAGTTTATCTGAGTTCGAGTTGTGGCATCGACGACTGGGTCATCCTTCCGATCGAGTTGTCAAGTTAGTTCCCGCTATTAGTTCTAGTAGTTCTAGGAAGAAATTGAATAAAGCTTGTACTGTTTGTCCCCAAGCTAAACACACTCGTGATTGTTTTCCTGTTAGTGATAATAAAGCATCTCGTATTTTTGAGCTCGTACATTGTGATCTTTGGGGCCCTTATAAGACCCCTTCCTCTTGTGATGCCCTTTATTTTCTGACCTTGGTGGATGATTTTTCTCGTGCTGTATGGGTCTATTTATTACGCAATAAGAAGGAGGTTGAAAGTGCTTTTATGTCATTCTTTGCCATGATTCATCGCCAATTTGACTCTGTTGTTAAGATTCTTCGAACTGACAATGGCACTGAATTTAACTGCTTATCTGATTATCTGGACACTCATGGGATCCTTTTGCAAACTTCTTGTGTGGGTACTCCTCAACAAAATGGGCGGGTTGAGCGTAAACACCAACATATTTTGAATGTTAGTCGTGCTCTCATGTTTCAAGCTCACCTTCCTGTTAGTTTTTGGGGGGAATGTGTCCTAGCTGCTGTTTATTTGATTAATAGAACCCCGTCGGGCTTATTGAATGGTCTTACCCCTTATGAGGTTCTTACGGGTCATTCCCCCTCTTTTGATACCATACGAGTGTTTGGGTGTTTGTGTTTTGCTCACAATCAACGTGCTAAAGGTGATAAATTTGCTAAACGGAGTCGACGTTGTGTGTTTGTTGGTTATCCTAATGGCAAGAAAGGTTGGACAATGTATGATCTTGAAACTGGTGAATACTTTGTCTCTCGGGATGTTCGATTTCATGAAAATGAATTTCCTTTTGATTTGGGATGTGATGCTTCTTGTGATAGTCCATTGGATGATGATTTTGGTATGGTCCACCCTGTAGCTCACTTTGATAATGATGATTTGGGTTTAAGTGTTGCTGGGCCGTCTAGTGGGCCTGTTTTTCCTAGCCCAGACGCGGAGCTCAACCCAGTGGCTGCTACAGAGACTGCACCCATGGATCAGCCCACGTCAGGCGCGTCTCCTGCTGGGTTGTCTATGGGGCATGCGTCTGGGTCGACTCCTACTCCGCCCAGCCCATTATCCGTGCCCAGCCCACTGGGCTTTACTGCGGTTGACCAATCTGTGTTGGATGTGGCTGCTGGGGACTTGGGTTCGCCTATTGATATTGGGCCAGGGTGTGTTGGGTCATCCCATGAGGTTTGTCATAGTGGTGTTGGGGAACTTGGTAGGGGCATGCGTGAGAAACGCTCCTCGATCTTGCTACGTGATTTTGTCACTGAGACCATACGGAAAAAGAGTCCATCATCGTCCGAGCCCTCCTCTTCAGGTTCCTCAGGTACTCCTTACCCTTTAGCCCACTTTGTGAATTGTGATAAATTTTCTGTGCGACATCGTCTTTTTCTTGCGGCTGTTACTACAGGTGTTGAACCTCGTAATTTCACTGAGGCTATGCGGGATCCTGGATGGCGTGAGGCCATGCAGAAGGAGATTAGTGCTCTGGAGGATAATGCTACTTGGGATGTGGAGCCTCTGCCACCTGGTCATAAAGCTCTTGGTTGCAAATGGGTGTATAAGGTAAAATATCACTCTGATGGTTCTGTTGAGCGTCTTAAGGCTCGTTTGGTTGTCTTTGGTAATCATCAGGTTGAAGGGATTGACTACAATGAGACATTTGCTCCCGTGGCCAAAATGGTCACCGTTCGTGCTTTTCTTGCTGTTGCTGCAGCAAGAACTGGGAGTTACATCAGATGGATGTTCATAATGCTTTCCTTCACGGTGACTTGGATGAGGTTGTGTACATGAAACCTCCTCCTGGTTTCACTCTCTCTCGTCCTGGTATGGTATGTCGACTGCGGAAATCCTTATATGGGCTACGTCAGGCTCCTCGGTGCTGGTTTGCCAAATTGGCCACTTCTTTGTTACGCTATGGTTTTGTCCAGTGCTACTCTGATTATTCCTTGTTCACTCTTACTCATGATGGTGTACAGCTGTCTGTGCTTATCTATGTTGATGATCTTATTATTTCAGGCAATGATTCCGCTGCTATTCTTGCCTTCAAACAATACTTAGGTGACTGTTTTCATATGAAGGATTTGGGTGTTTTGAAGTATTTCCTTGGGATTGAAGTTGCGCGAGCCCCCATGGGTTTATTCTTGTGTCAGCGCAAGTATACACTAGACATTATTTCCGAGTCTGGACACATGGGCGCTAAGCCTGCTGGTTTCCCTATCGAGCAGAATCACACTCTTGCTCTCGCTACTGGTGATCTATTGTCCGATCCTGAATCCTATCGCCGCCTCGTTGGCCGCCTGATTTATCTCTCTTTCACTCGTCCGGACTTGGCCTACTCAGTTCATATTCTTGCTCAGTTTATGCAGGCGCCTCGGCAGGAACATTGGGAGGCTGCCCTCCGTGTAGTGCGATACCTCAAGGGCTCTCCAGGTCAGGGAATTCTTCTTAGTGCTGAGTGTGACTTGTCTCTATCAGGTTGGTGTGATTCGGATTGGGCCAGCTGCCCCCTTACTCGTCGTTCATTGACTGGTTGGATTGTGTTTCTTGGTCTTTCTCCTATCTCTTGGAAGACTAAGAAACAACATACTGTGTCTCGCTCCTCTGCGGAGGCCGAGTATCGTTCAATGGCTGATATCACGTCTGAGTTGAAATGGCTGAAAGCTCTTCTTGAGTGCTTGGGCGTCCAGCAGGCTCGTGCTATGTCCCTTTATTGTGATAGTATGTCCGCTCTTCATATTGCTCAAAATCCGGTTTTCCATGAGCGCACGAAACATATTGAAGTTGATTGTCACTATGTGCGAGACGCCATACGGGATGGTCTCATTGCTACTCATCATGTTGTCACTCAATCGCAGCTCGCGGACATTTTCACTAAAGCACTTGGCAAACAACTGTTTCTTCATCTCTTGAGCAAGTTGGGCATTTCGAATCTTCATGCTCCAACTTGAGGGGGGTATTGGGCCATGTTATTGTATTTAATGATGTACTCATGTAATTAGCTGAGTTGGGCTTAAATAGGCCTAATTAGTATTAGTGATAGCTTGATATATATATTACGTTGAAAGTAATGAGAAGAAGAAGTACAATTAATACCCTAAACCTAATCTTAACAGCTATTTAAAAGAAAGTTTCCGTGCTTTTAGGTCTTCTTACTGAGACTCGGGTTCTAATGTTGGATGTAGTTACGTGTCCAAGTGTGCAACTCGACCATTTTATGAAAATGTTCATGATTTTGGCCTAAAATAAAGTATGAAAGTGTCGATTATCAATGAATATTAGGCATGGATACTTGAACAAAGGTGCTCACAATGTTGACGATCTGCCTGGATCATTGTTACCAGGAACGCGGGTCGGAGCACCGAACGGCGACCTAGGTCGCTCGTTCCGAAACGCGGGGCGTTCGCGTCCCAGGTCGCCTGAGTTCGCGTACCAGTTCGTGCTTCCAAGCGAACCCTTTTGGCCGGAGAGATTGAAGACTAAGTCAAAATTTAGGGCAAAATTTCAAAACCTAGATCTGCAATTAACCGTAGACTAAGCAATTGTTGAGCATAAAAATAGAGGGCTTTTGTTCATATGATTGTTTCGAGTGTATACTCGTGTTTAATTTGCATTTTTTTCAGGTTGGATGTTGGATGCCCATTTCAATGGAGGAGCAGAGTTAGGGGAGAGGGAAGAGATGAAGATGGAAGAGGAGAACTGGCGCTTTGACGAAGAAGGGCCAATTAATTATTGGTTTTTGGATGGCCCACTTCCCAAAATTAAAATTAATAAACTGACAATTGCATTCTAAATGTTTAGCATGGGACCCTTTTCTTCTTTATCTTTAATACTCATTGTACATAGTATAGAGACAAAAGTATTAGAGTATAGACTATAACTCTTTTAATGATATAGTTAAAATAGCATAGAGAATGAAAGTTTCTTGGTTTTTTAACTCTTTATTTTCTATTATTTCTAAAGTGCATATTTTGTAGTACTACACTTTGAAGTTCTTTTTAAAGTTATTATATGAAATGAAATATTTATGCAATTTTTTTTAATGATACAATTTTATTTTATTTTGTAAAAAAGGGGGCCAATCGTACCCATCGAACCCAATTCGTCACAACTAGCATTCCGCGAATCCGTTCCCGTCCCCCGTATCGAATCGAATTGCATATCGGGTAACGTTGGCCTGGATACTTCATATAAAATGAAGAGTTCAAGTAAGCATAGTATGTAGCATTGATTATAAGCATTGAATTCTAGGTTTCTCTTTACACTTAGCTATAAGCAGACTTCACTTCAGGGTCTTGAATATTCATTGAAGCCCAACCGTGATACACAAGAGTTTTAACTAGCATAAAGGCCATGTATGACATTCACCAGTGGTCCTTACAAATTAGAACCATGGATCTTGAGCCGTCACAGAATGCTTCATTTCATCGCCGAGCAAAGGCAATTTTTGGGTTTTTGTTATGTCTACTTGCTTTAAAAATGTAAATGCTATCAAGGGAAGAGAGAATATGGGGAATATAAAGAGAAGGAAGGTTGATGTTTGTAGGGAGCAGGAAGGTGTAGGTTGTAGAGCTTTGGGGGCTGCTTCTTACATGTACATTTGAAATTCTAACAGTATGATCTTTAAACGGAGTGTTGAGGGTTTGTAATACGAGTAAATTGTTGATGCTTATATTATGGTAAGCCAAAAAAATGTGTGGAAAATCCATTTTGACGGGTTTTACTTCTTTGTCGCCTGGCTAATATTCTTACTTGCCCCATGGCACTATTGTTTTTATGTATCAATGACCTAGGCGTAGTTCTCATACTAATATAGCAAATATTTCAATCTTAGATATATCGATCCATCAATTTAGTCTTTCTTCTTTTCGTCATCAAAAGAAGGAAGCAAGAATAGAATATTGCTTAATACTATTTCTATTACTTTTGTAGAAGATCTAACTTCTAGATTTGTGCTCTGCTATGCTTAAATGGGTATCAAACAATTTTCTAAAAGATATAGATAGGATCTTGTTGTGACCTCATCTAATTATATAACTATTTTCATTGACATAAAAATTGTAAAATTTTGAATCATACAGTTGAAATTAAGAGGCACGTATAGTTAGGGGTTTATAGGAGACGGAAAAGGAAATAATTGATTTCACATCATATCCTTATATTTATGTCAATGAAAATAGTTTAGAATTAGTTATATCCTTGTACTCATTTTGTTTGGTTAGAGGTTTAGCTTTTCCCTTTCCATGTCCCATACTCACAAATCCCTATACCTTAAACAATGGTAAAGGAAATCCCTTTTAACCACTCATTTCTGTAATCCACCCACCATAACCACCCCACATCCACCATTAATTTACACTGGTACATGGAGCGTCTTGCTGTGCTCTGACAAAAATCCGCCAATGGAAAGGGCAGTATTTCACTCTTAGGATTTATGAAAATTTAGTCCATGTTTGTCAAAAAACCTTGATGAAGGAAAAGCTTCATATGAAGGAAGGGAAGGGAGAAGACGAATATGTGTGTTGACATTGGTGATGAATATATTTTTCTTTCCAAATATATTGTTCTTTGATTAGATTTTTGGATTTTAAAAGTGTTGCCTTTTAGGTAACATCAACACATACAAAGCAATATAATGAAAAACCACTTTCACAATGGCGATTTATTAGACTTATTTACCAAATTTTTGCTCTTCAATTTTTTATAATCGGTTTAACATACCTTGGGGTTCCGCGCGCGCGGGACAACAACTAGTATCTCTAAAAAAGAGAAACAAAAAGAACAAGAAAAGCACTAAAATAGCTCTAGTACTAGTAGTCTCCTGCATGCATGTTCTCCTCCAATCTCAAAATGAAGTATAAGATATTAAAGTAAGTGACTAATTAAGATGAGTGAGTGCTTGAATTTGAATTGGAAGAAGCGTGGCCATCCCCGTCGGGCTTCTTGGTGTTTAGGAAACGACCTCCACTGCCTCTTGCTCTCTTCATAACATGTAGATCGCCGAGATTCACGAAGATATGGCTGCATTAATATTCACAATTTTCTTCTTATATCAATATCATGCCTACATTTGGCAAAATCATCCCTAACATTGGTAAGCCATATACTCATGTAAGATACAATAGGAGGTACTTGTTATTGTTACAACCCCCCTTTTTTTTGCAACGTTTCCAACTTTGAACTTTTTTGTCTTTCTATCATCATTTACATGGAAAATAAAATTGTGCTAATACGCAGCTACCGATGGTTTTAACCCGCAACAACTAGTTTTTTTTCCCACTAGTGTAAGTATCTCCAAGTACTAAAAACATTTGTTAAGACATTGCTACATGTACATCTATCCACTAGATAGTTTACCCATCACTAACACGATAATTTGAGTTGGATTCCACTACCACTACTCTTCTATTAGAGGTGGGCAGTCCACCCAATGGGTAGACCAAGTTTCTCCCCTTTATTAATAGTGGTATTAGCATATATGGTTGGTATTAGGGTGTTTGATTAGAGAATTTGTAATACTAACTCCAGTTCCTAAAACCAATTATGGGACTCTTATATCTTTACTAAGTTTAGGATAATGATATTTGTATATAAGAACCTAAGTAAGAAAAATTATGTAACTTTAAAATTAGGAAAATTCTATATAGTAGCTTTCAAGTTTTAACTTTTCTATATGGTGACATGGGAAATATTGGCCTATACAAGGTGACCTTCAAGTTTGAAAAGTTCCACAGGGTGGCCTTTAAAACCCACCCCACCCTTAAACAACCAAACCACCACCACAACACCCGCTATAACAATCCAACCACCGTTGACTTGAACAGTAAACCATTACCTTAGCCCACAAACCATCCCCTCTGCCCCAAAACCACAAACCACAAACAACCCAACCACCATCACAACCCCCTAAAACCACCACAGCCCCACTTGTCGCCTCCACTAGCAGGACCACAGCCCACGCACCACCACAAGGTCCACAACATCCCAACCTAGTTCTCTTCCGAGAATTCGACCGTCCCACCCAGGCACCGCAAACCACTAGCAAACACCACGATTCAACATTCTCTCCTTTGTCCTCCCCTTCATCTCTCTTCTTTCTGTCATTAACTCCTCCACAGCGTCCCAAACCATCATTACAAATCGAACCCAAATTCCAGAATATTTCGAGCCCGGAATTCGCTACCACAACCAAAAACTGCCACAATCTCCAAAATCGGGCTTTTTTAGGGTTGTTGTGGTGGACCTTTGGCTGCTAAATGGGCTGAGGGTGTAACAACCCAGATCTACGATCAATCTAATTGAACCCTAAATGCAGCGGAAAACTCAATCCGAACTATTACCATCACACTCACCACGAGTGTGGAGCTCAAAAACCGTAACTTATTAAAACTTTTAAACTGTAAAGACTATATTAAAACCTTTAACTATAATAAACTATATTAAGTGATCCTAAAACACTTTAAACAACTAGATTTGTTGTTAAAATTCTATTGAAAATCCGACAGAGTTCCATTTATAAAACGGACCGCCTAAAACTTAATTTAGGACTCGCGTCCACTTATAAACCTGTATTCTCAAAATCCACCAACCAAAATCAGTCTAGACTTTACAACTCAAATTTTTTTAATTTAATTACAATTTAACTATTAGTTGCACTATTATGAAGTCCATCGTACTATGCACCAAAAAAAAATAAAGTCCATCGTACTCGCCGCAATACAAATAGTAGGGATAACACATTCGAATCTTCTTCAACAATACTACCTTCATGTACCTGCATATACCGACACGTAGTATCAAACAAACTGGCTGATCAAGATTTCATATTGAAAAGCCAAACATATATGCAAGTAGGATATACTCCCTCCGTCCCCCAAATGATTTCCCATTTGCTTTTTTTGAAGTCAAACTTTGTAAACTTTGACCATAAATTATAACTAATATATAATATAAATAATTGTCATAGGTGATCTTGTTAGATTTGTATTAATAGGTACATTCAAAATATCAACATTTTATCATTTTTATCAATAAATAATAGGAGATATAAGCGGTCAAAGATGTGCATTGGAGACCGTGCAAAAAGCAAATGGGAAATCCTTTGGGGGACGGAGGGAGTATTTAATATATACCCTACAAATCAGTTTCTTTCACAACCAAATAATAAGTAACTTAATAAAACCTTTTCCGTATTTCTTTTTATAAAACAAAACCGTTCTTTTCTGTTTCTAAATCAAATCCTTTCTTTTTCCTTTTTCAAATCTTTCCTTCTAAACAAATTCTTTCTTTCCTTTTTCTTTCACGAAGAAAGAGTCATAAGCCTAGGGAATAGAACAAACTTTCCTTGCCTTTAGACTAGCTAGGCCCTCCGGACAACTATAGACAAAGACCCTTAGTATGCACACCCTACATACGACCAAACCGTAGCAGAAGATCTAAATCCGAGGTACTGATCAACGTACCCCAACTATTCTATTTTGTGTAGTCGAGCCAAACCCGACTAAGTTCCAATTCCTTGAGATACCACTGAGGTAATCCCCACAACTTTGAAAACACAAAATTATTCTTGGAGATACCACACAGGCAATCCAATAACTTTGCAAACATAAAAACTATTCGAAATATCTTTCTATAATCTTTCCTTTAATTGCGGTTCGGAAACCAACTTGCTGTCTTTTGGAAGAAAATCCTCCAATTCAAGCCAATCTCAACAAAGATTAGATAAAAACCCTTTCAAAACTCTTCTTGTAAACTATAAAAGATACTTTTCAAACTAAACTCCAATCTTTTGAAACAAACTCAATCAAAATAAGTTCAAAACTTTTATAAAACTCTTCTCGTAACTATAAACGTCTTAATAAGAAATCTTACCTTATAAACTTTAGTTATAAACTTATAAAACATTTAAACATGAAATCTTACCTTTTTAAACTTTTCTCATAAACTATTAAAGGTTCGAGTAGGAATCTTACCTTTTAGCAAAACAACTACCTCGGTCTAAACGACTCCTCAGTGTAACCGAAAGCTACAATATAAATGTGTGTACTTCGTAAGTAATATTACCTCCGTTCCATATGTATTGCAACATAGAGAGTTTTACGCCTCCCAACGCACTACTTTAGACGCTAATATCTCTAATTTTATTTAAGTAAAAATTATAAAAAGTTGATATTAATTAAGCATATATCGAGACGAATCTAACAGGATCCCACATGGCTATATTTATCCTTGTGCATAAATCACAAAATAAGGTCAAAGATAGTATATGAATAGTGCAAAATGTCAAAGGTTGCAATACATATGGAACGGAGGTAGTAAAAGACTAGGATACAACTAACTTTAGTTCACAAGGCAATCAACATTTCCTAATTTCACATAAAACATCAAACAAACATATCATGTTCTTTTCCCATATAAATGACTTTCATGTTCTAACGTTTAACTAAAACCGTCTAACTAAAACCGTCTAACTAAAACCTTTACCAAATTATTTAGAATCATCTTACTTTATATGAAATCAGCATTTAAGAATCATATATACCTTTGGATACTCAAAAGTTCATTATGAAGCAATTATACGAAGATATAGAGTTTAAAAATTAACTATACAAAATATGAGTTTAGGCGGAAACTTTAAATGAGCATAACTTCTTCCTACAAAGTCCAAATCAAGCGTTTCTTGAGTAAAATTTCAATACGAACAACTTTTGTGAAATAGTATTTTTGCTAAAAATGCCCAGAAACTGGCCAAAAACGCGATTTCTAAAACTGACTTGCAACGCTTACGAATTATAACACTTCATTTCTTTGAACAACAACAAGTTTAATTATCAAACTAGTAATATAAACTAACTACTAAACATCGAATTACGCCTTCTACTCAATCAATTCATATTCAAAACCTTCAATTCAAAAACCCCCAATTCAATTTCAATCTATAAACCCTAACTTCATGAATTTGATAAAACTGAAAATAAATTAAGAATTTAACTTACCCGTTACCAAGAAAGATTAAGAATGAATAAAGCTTGGAAATTTTGATGCTACAACGTAGCCTATACACCCAAAGCAAACCAGAGTATCGAACTCGTTGCTCCCTCACTTCCTCACGTTGTGACTCGAGCACTACCACATGTGGTGGCTTCGTGGCCGTTGTTTGCCAAGAACATCCGATGGCCTCCCTTCATCTCTTCCTCAACCTCTTTGTTCCCTCTTTTCTAACTCTTTCCCTGTAACTCTTCCTTATTTCTTTTCTTTTGGTTTCCTTCTGATTCTCATTGTTTTCCTTTTGTTTTGTTTTCTTTCTTTTTCTTTCTTTTTTTATTTCACTCTAATCTCCTCAATCTATTTTATTTGGTCTAACTATCTTAAAATCCTTTCCTTACACATAAATCTAAGCATATCTATATAACTTTAAAATTATAATTTAAATACTAATGCAACTTCACATAAGATAATTAATCATGCATACTCATTAAAAGAGTTAAACTCAATATTTCTTGAAATCATTTCATTAAAACGTTATAAAATAAATAACTAAATAAATATAATTAACTTTTCAATAATTCTAAAATCAAATCTAATTTCCTTTAATTAAACTTGAAGACTATTAATATATAATCAGGCTAATAAATCGTACTTAACTAGGGAGGGTGTTGAGTTGAGTAGAGAGGAGTTGGGTGAGGTGAGGGTGCTGGGCTGAGTGGTCCAATTCACGTATGATTTTGACATAAATTCCCAACTTAATTACATTTTAGGTAAGTACAACCCTATGGGTTGATGTATCATTACCTTTTTATCGTTTTCTTTATATACTTGCTCGTTCTTTAAGCATTTACCTTTTTTCTAGGTTCCAATTCTAATTGTAACTTAATTTGGAAAAATGTAAGTAATTATTGATCTTGGCATATGAATGCAATTAACGCCTATACTGAACTGAATTAATTAAAGTTGAACTTCAGATATTTGCATTGACTTGAAATTATTTTTATTGAATTTATTTTCATCTTTGCAGGTATTGATTTTTATTATAAAAAACATGGACTGCAGTAAGCTTATTTTTGCTAAACTGAACTTTTTATATGTAGCTAGACTTATTTTTATTGGATTAAACTTATGTTTACTGAATATATTTGTTTAAAGGTGAAGTGAACAAAACCTAAAATGTGAACTGAAGGTAAAAGGCTACACATACACTTGGTGTATGTGGACCAAACAATGATGTGTAGCCTTTCTATCGGTGATTAATTTAGGACCCCATTTTTGTGTTTTCAAAATTTCAAATTTCATTTGCATTATTAATGCGTCCCACTTTTTCAGTAACCCATTCTCTCTCCTCTCATTTTGCTTTGGCTGTAAAAAAAATCGGCAACCCCTTCCTCTCTTCTCTCTCTTCTGATATCTTCATGTTCTTGAATTTTTTTCTTCAAAATGTTAATTTTTTTAGGTCTTTCTCTCTTCTCTCTAGAAAATATTTTGTAAATTTTTGGTCTGTCATTCTCTCTTCTCTCTCAATTTTTTTTTCTCTCTTCATGTTCTTGATTTAAATTTTTTTTCTTCAAATTGTAAACTTCCTTTTGTATTATTTATTGAATTTTTTTACGCAAATTCGTATGAATGATATAATTTTCGAGAGATAATTTTTTTTGTTTTAAATGATTTGTTCCTTGTCTTTGTTTCAAAAATCTTTTTTATGAAGTTTTCTTTGTTTAAATTTTTAGTAATCTTTTGTTAAAACTAAATAAAAAATATTATAATTATTTCTTCATTTCATTCTAAAATTTCGTTCATCTTCACCATTTGCGCAGCTTCATCTAATTCATCTTCAGATTACTCATAAAGGTTATTGATAAGTAACAGAATTTGGACTCTGTATTAAACAGAATATGAATCCTCTTATTTCTACTATGAAAGTAAAATTGAAAATTAAAATTGAAATTAAACAGATTGTATATTAAAAAAATCTATTATAATAGAAGATATCAATTTGAAACGATTATAGGTTGTACATTTTCTAGTAACAGGGCATATTGAAATGGTAACCATAACTCATTGTAAAAAGAGGGAACTTGAACTAGGTGATTTATCTAGTAACAGAATATGTTTAAATAGTAATCGCGACTTATATTATAGTTTGTATATAACGGTGGTGTTTAGATAACTACATAATGTATCCACATGTTAGCACAGTCGAATATCCCGTCAACTTGGTTACAACTGCAAACATGAAAGCGCGTCTCTACCTGTTAGGTCTCGAGTTCGAATCTCATGCTTGCTATTAACTCAACATTTCTTCCCCCACCCTTTTTTTTTGTAGTAGCACTCTAGTATTTGTATATAACAAGATCAATAATTGAAATAATAAAAAATAAACAAAGTATTTAAACTATTTAATATTATTATAAATATATTAAACTTTTGCTTAAATTGCATTTGTATTTCTTAATTTTGACAAAATGTTGTATTTATTAGTAACGGATTAGTAAAAATTTAAGCTTCTGGTTTAGTTACATTAATATATGCAATTGATATACTCTCTTCGTCCCTAGTACTCTTGTACCATACCTTACAAAAACATTAAAAATACTATTTTGCATATTTATATAAAATATTGATAAAATCAAACATTAATACAAATGTTAGTCAAATATTTATATTAATGATAGTAATCTTAATAATACAAATAGTTATGAATAAGAGATGATGTGTATACTAAAATCTTGTTTTTTATCATACAAATCTAGCCGAATATTGTTGGATATTTGGCTGGTTTAGAGTCCATTATGTTTTGATTTAAATTGAAAGCAAAATTTTCATTTGTTGGTAAAACAATTGATCGAAATTTAGTAGCAATGTTAATATTAGAATATAATGAAAACATTTATAACTTCATGATAAAAGATCAATTGAAGTGTCTAATAATAGCAATGCTAACGAGCGAGTAGTGGATAAATTATTTAATGAAAAATTCCACTAATTCCTTACAATACTAAAACACAAGTAGTGCCCTGTTAACAAATAATAATAGTACTACGGAGCATAATTTCGATTGTTGGTCAAACAATTGATCGAAATCTAGTAGCTATTTTAACAATTAAGGGGCATAATTTTAATTCTAAAGATAAACAAATTATCGAGAGTTAGCATTTGCGTACAACAAGATTAATAATTGTTGTGACTTATACTCCCTCCGTTCCCTTTTGTTGTTCCCATTTGGAATCTTACACTATTTGAAAGTAGAGAGAATCTTCTAAGTGGTTTCCAATATATAAGAAAAAACATAGTCATGTGGGATCTTGTTTTATTCGTCTCGACGAGTACATCAAGAATATCAAACTTTATAATTTTTATTAACATGTTATTAGAGATATACATGATATAAAATGTGCATTGGCAAACGTGAAAAAGCAAATGGGAACAACATTTAGGAACGGAGGGAGTAGTAAACAATAAAAAAAGTATAACTTTTAAGTTTTATCTTTAAAATGTTATAAAAATTTTGCTGAAATTGCGTTTATATATATCTTAAAAAGGCCTGTGGGATTTTAAGTATTTCTAGTAACATGCTAAGTTTAAATGGTAATCTGAACCTATACTAATTAGTTGTATTAATGAAGATAATAACATTAATACAAATATTAATCAAATATTTATATTAATGATAATAATAATACTAATACAAATAGTAATTATATAGTTATGAATAATACCATTGTGTAGATAATATGTATACTAAATGCTTCTTTTTATCTTACAAATGTAGTTGAATACTGTTGGACATCAAGAATTCAAAGACAGTGATGACAACGATTATCAAGAATCCGAAGAGTCATTCCTTGAGTTTTGGTCCACGAACAATGGCTGGATCACCACGTATGCTAAAAGCGGAGGAAGAAGTGGAGTCAAAGTCTTCTCCAAAAAGCAGAAAAATATCAAGTTTAGGTGAACACAATCCATCGAGATTTAGTATTTGTATATTACAAGATTAATATACAAATAGTGCCTTGTAACAAATGGTCATCTAATAATAGTACTAAAGAGAAGAATTTCGGTTGTTGGTTAAACAATTAATCGAGATCTAGTAGCTCTGTTAATATTAAGGAGTATAACTTCAATTCTAAAGACAAACAATTGCTGAAGAGTCAAGATTCGTGTACAACAAGATTAATAATTGTTAAAACTTATAGTAACCAATAAACAAAGTATAACTTTTAGGTTTTATCCTAAAAACTTTATAAAACTTTTGCTTAAATTGCATATAAAACTTTTGCTTATAAAACTTATGTTTCTGAAAGGTGTCAAGCGTGGTACTCTGTATTTTCTTGCAAGTTCTACATTGACAGGTGGTGTTGATGTTGCATCAGCTGCAGTTCCTAAGGAGGATTTGACCAGACTCTAGCACTTGAGGTTGGGTCGAATCAGTGAGAGAGGAATGCAGATTCTGGCAAAAAAGAATTTTTTTTTGTGGGCACAAGTTGCAGATTCTCGAATGATGTGAGCATTGTGTATTTAGGAAACTTCATTGCACCAAGTTTCCCAAGCGGGGTGTCCATAGGACTAAGGGCACACTTGATTACATCCATTCTGATTTCTAGGGTCCATGCAGAGTTGAATCCATTGGAGGTCACAGGTATTTTGTGTCTATGATTGATGATTACTCAAGAATGACTTGGGTATTTATGATGAAGCATAGAAGCGAAGCCTTCGAGAAATTCAAGCATTGGAAGGCATTGGTGGATCAAACTGCAAAGATGATCAAGAGGTTGAGAACTGTTAATGGTCTGGAGTTCTGTTGGTCCGTGTTCGATAAGTTCTGCAGAGATGAAGGTATTACCCGTTATCGCACTGTTAGAGATACTCCACAACAGAACAGAGTAGCAGAACGAATGAATCAGACTCTGTTAGAGAGGGCAAGATGCATGCTTTCTAATGCTGATTTGACTAGGAGATTCCGGGCAGAAGCTGTTAACACATCTTGCTATCTGATCAACAGGGGACCTCACACTGGTATTGACTGTAAAACACCTTATGAGGTGTTGTTTGGTAAGCCTGCTGATTATTCTTCATTGAGAGTTTTGGTTGTACTATTTACTATCATGTAAATGAGGGTAAATTAGAACCTAGAGCTAAGAAGGGTGTATTTGTGGGCATTGGGGATGGTGTTAAGGGTTATAGTCTGGGCACCCTCTGAAAATAGGGCTATACATAGCAGAAATGTTGTATTTGATGAAAACTCTATGCTTAACCCCATTGTGAAGTCTGTTGAAGGTAATGTTGATAAACAAGTGGAGTTGGAAACTCCTCTTGATGAGAGTGACTTACAACACCAAGGTGGAGAAGATAATCAACATGATCAGTCAGAGTCTCGAGATGCAGACTTTGAGAGTCTTGGAACTCACAAGCCAGAATCTGGTGGGTCAGAATCTCGTCAGCCAAAGTCTCCGAGGTTAGAGTCTCGGAGAAGGTCAGAGTCTCAGGAGAGATCAGAGTCTCAGAGGATATCAGAGTCTTAGAGGATGAAGTCTCGTCAATTAGAATCTTAACCAAGTCTAGTCCCTGACAGGTCTAGAAGAGTTGGAGTTGGACCTCCTGTAACGCCCTAAACCCGGGGGTCCTTAAATAAACATCATTACCCATAAATAATCTCAATTAACAGCGGAAGCGTTTCCTTAAACCTGTGGGTTATGGCCCACTTTAATACAATATCCTTAAGATAGCTCACTATTTCTTAAAATTACAATATTGACCTCACATAAAAGCTCCTAACATTGCTTCACAAACTCCATCTCCGAGACTTCGTTTCCATAGGTTTGATCCTGAGCTCTTTTTCTAAACCTAGGCTTCGTTCAGAAGAAAAATAGAGAAACAAGAAAATACAGAAAACATTCCAAAATGAGTGGAAAACTCGTAACTTTATTCCAGCCCGTAAAAACGGTTTTAGTTCGAAAACGTTGTTCATACACAAGCACATATCACATCATTCTGGTAATTGTTCGGAAATACTTTTCAGATTACTTTAGCTTTGAACTGTCTAACTGGTAAGGACCCTTCACTTGAAACCAGATCATTGGCAAGTATAGGTTTTGGACAGAACATCATCGTCATTTGTTAAACATTCGACCATCTCGGTCCATTCATAGATAATAAACATTTCCGCCACCTATAACTTGCCCACACTACTAGAAAGTTGAGTTTAAGTAACATATATTGGTAACACTTTTTAGATGATAAATCTCTTGCTTAAATTTGTAACACTTTTAGTAACACTTAATAAATATGTAACATTCTAGGTAACACTTTTGAATAAGTAACATTTTATAGTAACACTTTTTAAACATGTGACATTTTAGGTAACACTTTAAATTAGCTATATTAATTATTTAGAGGTAACACACTAAAGTGTTACTCAGAATAGATAAGTGAATATACAATTATGAATTTATAATTATAATTTGAATAAGATTTGAAATTCGATTTCTGTTTTAAAAACCAATTAGCGCTGATCCCAATTAATGAATCTTTAGCGCCTTTGACAATCCAGAAAATATTTTTCTCTTCCTCAGAATCAGAACATGAACTAGGTTTACCCATTGAATAGGGACGAACCGCTGTACCTTCATCTTCAACCTTGTGTTTTCAATACTCAGGCGGATTACAAGAATTCTTCAAGCTTCTCAAGGTAAGTCGATTTGGTTTCCCCTATTTTGAGTTGGTGTCCACAATTCGTCGATTAAATTTATTCCATAATTATGTTGGAAGTCTTTGATAGTTTCCATTTGTATGATGCTGTTTACTCATCTTTGGATCTCATTTTTAAGTGAAGACAGACATTTTTAATTTCTTTTAGAAGGGTTTTTTTTTAAGTATTTGATAAGGTGTTATTTAGAACATATGAATCTCATATTTCATCCAGTTGATAACTTGCAGGGAACTTTTTAAGTTCAAAACTCAATTCATGGTTTTCAAGAGCAATATCATCTACTAGGGGAAGGTTTTTTTAGTTTTGAATGGCATTATGTAATGGCATTTTGTGAGAGGGTAAGCATTCGTCTCAACAATGTCTAAAGAGCTCTAAGGGGGTGTTTGTCTAGTGGGGATAAATAATACCCCATGTTTTATATTCCTTGGTTTTGTTAGGGCATACTTGGATTGAAGGTAATGCATTAAGGTGGTAATAAAATTCAAACTTAGGAAAGATTCCCCATTTTTTACTAGGTAAGAATAATCCTAATGATCAAAACAACAAATAGGCTACATTTGCCTTTGATTCAAGAACTCATCAACTTTGATACTAGTTTTGTTGAATGTTTTTCTATGTTAATCGGAAAGTAACATTTTTAGATATTTGTTGTTTGGAAGGTTATCGTTTTTTTTGAAGTTCAAATATGTTTTTGCTGCTCACTGTTCTTGCCATGATTGCTCTTTTTCACAAACAAGTAATATTTCTGAAATTATGAAACGTGCTAGGGGTGGGGATGTGCTTGTCGCTCATTACCAACCAAAATCTCTTGGTTCAGACTCCAGCATTATACATCAATAAGTGTTCAGACTCATAGGTGAGATGGGCTGATGCGGTTCTCAAGTTTTTTTTTCTTCTACGCAACTTAGCTTATTAGTGATCACTAGTAGGTGTTAGTATCTTATTTTTTGATAGTTGTAGAACATGATATAGGTTACTTGGATATGTTATATTGTGTATGTTAAATTGCTGAGGGAGATAAAGGAGGCACTATTGAAGAAGTTTATTGGATATGCTTTAACTATTGCACAATTTTCTTTTAAAAAGTCTTAAGATAAAGACATAAAATTATGTCCACTAAGCATTTCTAGGTGAAAATTTTTTAATGGGACAAAGCTGTGGTTCTCCTTACATGTGGAGTGAACTAGAATTATTTCATTGTGTGTTGATCTTTATCTGCTCTCGATATATTTAAGTATTAAAGAAAAGTTTTCAGATTTTTGTGATGGGTTCTTGCCTTTCTGAGATGAATGCCTTTGTTTGATTTGAAGCATATGGAACAATGTTTAATATATGTTGTATCACTTCAGGCTGTCGTGTGCCAACTCGCACAACAGACTTACGTTTTTTCCTGGAACAATGAACATGTAGACCCTGGTGATATGATGCACATTCATGAAGATGAGCTAATAGGATTTCAAAGCGGGCCACTTATCAACCAAGAGCAAGAAATCGAACAACCAGGTAACGTCTAGATATTTTGGTGTTGGAAATGAAAAGTGTAAGGCTGGAATAAATGTTGGTGATAAATCTAATTTTTTATGATTTATGAAATGATTTTTTTGGGTTACATTGTTATGATCCATAATGTCAAGAAACTGGTTAATGGGCTGCTGCTTGTGCTATAAGCTCTAGTTTCATTACATTGTATGCCATAACTTTGCAGGTTTGTACAGGGCTTATCTAAGTTATACCCAACATCACGTTTCTGAGGAAGACCAGCTAATTAAGAGTATTGCTAGGTGTTGTCCTCTCTCTTTTAGCTTAATTATATTTCTTGTATACTCCAGATTCATTGTGCTGCACGGCATACCTTTTCTCGTTCATGTAGACCTTATCTAAATTAAATCCTGTCTCTGGAGCTGCTGAAGACCAACAACTAGATTAAGTAAATTGCTCTCAGAAGTTCTTTCTTACTGGACATTACCTGCGTGTGTGGCGTACTGGTCTGCCATATTTGCGTATGCAGTCAACTTTATTCGCTACATGTTAATCTATGTTCCTGCTTGTGTAGTCAGTGTTATACGAATTGAAAATGTGTAATGCTCACTCATTTTGTGTCTTTAACCTGTGTTTTAGAAGAGTTGCTTCTCTTGTGTACTTTATGATTTTGAATTTTATAGTACTTGTTTATAGTATTCGGTTATTAATTACTATTCTATTTGTCTAATTTAGTAGCACCTTTAAAGGGGAAGCACTAGAGGACCAACTATGTGCAAAGATGTCTATGAATGGACATTAGAGAACGCAAGCTTATTATTCTTAGTGATATGGGCGAGTCTATTGGTCCCAATAAGAAGACCTTACATAGATTTTCAAGATTCTTGGGTACCATAGCTCGTAATTCTACTCTTGCACCATTGAAAAAACTTGATTGGCATGGTGTTGAAGAAAAGAAAAGGAAAGCACGTCAATCCAAAAAGATAGGCACCCACAATTATGAAGGCACATGTGACCAAGAGCAAAATCCTGTAAGCAATCTTCTATATGCTTTTTTTCGCAATCTTCTATTATGTTTTTTTTCACAATCTTATTTTTTAGGCCTACTAATATGTTGATATTTGCTAAGAAACTTATATTTAATATTTTTTATAGGATACTGAAGATGATCAAGAGGCTAAAGATGATGGATTGGAGTAGTTCGTTATGACATCGACGCCTTTATAGATATTTTTGTTGGGACAAAGCTATCGAATTATTAGACTTAGTTTTCGATTGTTTGTGAATTGGATCTTTATGGTTTATATCGAACATGACATATTGTTCCTCTTTATTAGCGCAAAGTTTAACTTTAGATTGATACTAGCTAATATGTGTAGCTATATCATTTATCATTATAATATTTATACAATTTATTTATCAATATCGTAGTTTGTTAAATATATTATTGTCATTTTTTTTGTTGTTGTAGTTGTTTTATAATAATAATAATAATAATAATAATAATAATAATAATAATAATAATAACAATACAAATACTAATAATAATTATTTTTGTTATTATAATTATTGTTATTATAATTTAT
Organism: Patellifolia procumbens; assembly: GCA_947645195.1. Lineage (NCBI taxonomy): Eukaryota > Viridiplantae > Streptophyta > Magnoliopsida > Caryophyllales > Amaranthaceae > Patellifolia > Patellifolia procumbens. Next base: position 159,539 of record CANSGD010000686.1, on the reverse strand, counting down.
TGTTATTTGGTTTTCACCTAAAGAAAAAGTGTTACCTAATAATTGACAAGTTGTTACATGAAATTACTAAAAGTGATATGTAAAGTTTAATAAAGTGTTACTATAGGTCATTCTATGGCAATAAAATGTTACCAATGATACAAAAAGTGTTACATCAGGAATAAAAAGTAATACTTTCAAAGTGTTACAATAGGAATCAAAAGTGTTACATAAGTGCACATGTAGTAACACTTGTAAAAGTGTTACCATAGAATTGCAAAAGTGTTACCTATTAGCATAGGAACATAGGCAGATGTAACACCAATCAAAGTGTTACCTATTAGCATATGTAACATTTTTTACACTATAGGTAACACTTTTTGGGTGTTACTTATGATTAACTTTGTTGTAGTGCCATTTACTAGTTTAGTTCATAATTCCGAGCCAGCAAGACAATTCTCTTTCTACTTTTCGTTATAGTATTTTAGCTTGTGTATATAACTTATATTTCCGAACAACACCCATTCATAAGTGATTTATATGCGTAAAATCATAAAGATAAATAACCATGACGTTCATACCATACATGTAATCATGTTAACGAACACTTCCATAATTCATAAGAACATACATAAACTCATGTAACTTGGAAGGTAAACGTATAGGCATATGATATCACGTAATCACATTAGGCATTAATTAAAGAATAAACGAGTCATGAATATGATTAATACCATGAAAAAGCATTCAGCAATCCACATGGTTTATCATCGTATGTTAAAACTTAACACTTTCATCAGAATATACTTATCATCTTAACACATTACACATTTCCATCATAGACATTCTTAATAGCTTGAAATCTCATAAGTTTCCTTCATTCTTTGTTCATTTACTTTTGGTATCTTGGTAACTTTGCAAGTATAATAGAACATAGGTCACGGAGAACACAAAGTACTCCAACAGAGGGTGGCGTGCCATGGGAGATTATTATCCCCCAACAGAGGGTGGCATATATATAATAACAGAATATGGATGTCACGGGAGATTATTATCTCCCTAGCAGAAGGGTGACAGAGCCGTCAGAATGGAACGTGCACGACTAATAGAACATAATACTGCCAAGAACCGTCTTTCACTTTCATTAATCATGTTACATATCTTTTAGTGTTATAAGGAATCATAACAGAGTCGTTATATAAACCATACTTCGTTCATATGATGATACGTTTTCATGTTATCAGATATTTTCAGCACGTCATCAATCAGTTAACTAAGACTTCTATACCTTTTGAGCTTCAATTTATCAGGATACATTTCTTACTTACGTGTTCTTAGACATTTAATTAATAGAAACTTACACATTTCGTAATTCATAGAAATTAGGCATTTTAATACTTCCGAATTCACATTGAGCACATCTCATAAACAATCATTTAGAGTGTGCAATCAGACTTAGATTACTATTAATATCCACAGAGGCAGAGTTCATAGAATCATAATTACTTTAAAGAACTAGGAGAGTCATGATATAATCGTTTATCATACATGTTTATAAATTACGTAAGCATGTATCACGTGAATCATACTTCATTACTTTAATTAAATATTAAAATATATCATGAGACAACATTAGATTGCATAATTTAATAGTAGTATCATAGCTTATGTATTTAGAGAATAACATCATATAAATTATACTTTATAATATCATACTTTCATAAATCATTCATTGTACTCATTTTATATAGTAAATCAAACTAATATACTTTACTCAAGTGAGTGTCATAAATCACAACTATAATTTACATGGTTTAATTGAATTAGCTTATCTTATTAATAATTTAGAATCATAACTCGATCATACTATCGTTTATAAATTAGAAAGTACTTCTCAGTTGAACTCATACTTTCGTATATTACTTATATATATATTGTAATTCCATAAACTTTACATAATGTCATAAATATATATAGTTTAACAATGAGAAGATAATATAAATTCCATAATTAATTCTTTCAACTATTAGTCCTTATTCATTAAATAAATAATCATATTTTCGTAAATCAGAATTTCAGTTTAACATATTTTCTAGTTAATCCATTATAATACCTTATTTAACTATACGTTAATCAAGAGGTGTTATTTAAATCGTGAAATTCATAACATAGATAAAGTCCTATTTCGCATAAGCTTAAATCTTACTTCATAAAACAATACGCTTATTTTGATACCTTAATTAAGCATGAGATATCATCTCAATAAATCATTAACTTCCTTCACTTGTACGTATTATTGAATGATAAACTTAAATGTTATAGTTCCATAAATATATATAAATAGATCATACTATATTAATAATTTCACAATTTATATTAGAGCGTTCATATAATCACATTCTTATACTTGGACAAGCATACGATATAGGAAAAATTGCCTAGAATAATATAACCTTTTGGCGATTTGCAAATAATAATGCAACTTTTCGATTATTCTGAAATAATGCAACCTTAATATCCCATTTATTCTAAACAGGACAAATGACCGGTAACCTGAACCATTGGTAATTTTTATTTTAAACTTTAAATTCTAATTAATAAATCAATATAAAAACATAAAATAAAATAAACTCCCAATCAACCCTCACCTCACCCCACCCCAGCCCCACCTCCCCCACCCTACACCCAAGAAACCTACCACTGCCACCACCGATTCGCCACCACCGGATGTAATCCCAAATTCTCTAAACCCATCTTCTCATTAGCCATCTCCACAAGATACCTCAAATACTCAGGAGCCACCAAAATCCTACCTTTACACCCCAATGGAACTTCCAACCTAATAGAACAACGGATAGCAACAATCACCCTCTTCCCACTAACACTAGTAATCCCAGACTCTCTAAACCCACAAAAAATAGCCAATGAAACCAAAAACTGAGCTGAACCCACATCCTTACTCTCCACCGTAATGATCAGGGGCTCAAAGCTGAACACCAACTCGGACGAGTCAAGGTGGGTTGACTCGGACGAGTTAACGTGAGATGACTCAGTGGGTGGAAATAAAAGGTTGAGGATTGAAGTGGGGGTTAACTGCGTCATGGGAGATGAAGATCTAATTGCCACCTTTGGGTTTGTTTGGCAAGTGAGAGAAGATGGAGATGCGACCAGAGCAAGAAGAAGTAGTGTACTATGATGAAGGGTGGTTGTTAATGGTGTTTAGGAGAGGTATGTTTGGTGTGTCGATATTGCCTTTGGGTGATTTGTCTACTTGGGTTGATTGTATGGATGCCATTGTTGCTGCTTTTCTCTTCTCAAACTCCATTTCGAAAGGGAGGAGTGGGATGTGGGTGGGAGAGAGAGACAGGGTTGACGGGGTGTGGGGGGAGGGGGTGGTTTGATTTTTTATTTTGTTTTTTAAATTGCTTATGAGAGCCAATTATTAGGTGACAAGTGTCCTATTTTACCTGTTCTTCAAGTCATAACTGGTTTTATCCTGTTTAAAATAAATAGGTTATTAAGGTTGCATAATTTCAGAATAATCGAAAGGTTGCATTATTATTTGCGAATCGCCAAAAGGTTGCATTATTCTAGACAATTTTTCCTACGATATATATATATATATATATATATATATATATATATATATAATTCTCTTAATTAATAACCATCATTCATGTGAGTAATAAATATAAACACATATGGGTATGTATGAAAATTTCTTTAATAATTGGTTATTCATATAATCACATTTCGACATGAATCATTGTCATAAAACACATATGCATTCATAACGTTATTATATACCTATTACATATTTAACGGGCACATATATAAAGGTTACTATCACTTCATACTTCGTAACTGCTCCTTCCAATTCATAATGATCGTTCATATAAATAATCATACTTTTATAAACATACACATACGGGCATATAGTAATGCTGGACATAAAAGTTACCTTAACCATCTAATCCTTAGTACCATCATAACTCCAAGAACGTCATCCAGAGACCTTTTGAATTCCCACTCCGTATACATCAGTAAAATAATCATTCAGAATCAACTCAATTCATAACTAATCTCGATATATATATATATATCCTTAATGACCTGTTTTTCAGAAATCTTAACTTAAATACTTTATTCTTTAAAACTCATCTAAAATGACCATTTCATAAAAATCATGAGCTAAAACATTAATAATTCATTAAAATGGTTTCAAAAATAATTATTAAACTAGTTAGCATAAGTAAAGTAGTGAAAGGTAATTTTGGTATTATTACCTTGATATATATAAGTCAACTTTGACTTTATGATAGTTTAATCCTCCTAATAAGTAATGTTAAGAACCCGTTCCTGGTTCTCTACCCAGGCAACGAAAGAGGAAATAGAGGGGAGGGGAGGTGGCGTGGTTTGTCGAGTTTGGTGGACGGCCTTGGGGAAGCATATGGCGGTCGGAGCTCCGCAAGTGAAGGTGGTGGCGTTGGGTACGTTCTGGGTGCAGCGAATAGAAGGGGAAAAAGAGTGAGATCGAGTAAGGAGAGAAAAAGAACATAGGGATGCTATTGGGTGGCGGACAGAGAAGCGAGAGGGAGGAGGGTGGCGGTCTGAGCGGCTGCCTTACGGTGCTGCTGCCACGCATCAGCGTGATAGGGGAAGAGGACGGTGGCGGGTGCGCGAGACGAAGGAAAAACAGAGGAGGGGGCTGCTGTGGTGGTGAGCGGTGGTTGTTGTGGTGGTGTTTTACAGCAATGGAAGGTTTAAAGGGAGAGGATGAAGCTCTTAAGCTTAATGTTAATGGAGGAATATCAGAGAAGAGAAGAGGAGGAAGAAGAGAAGATTGATTGTTGTGCTTTGTTGTGTGGTGTTTGAGCTACTGACCATGGCTATTTATAGCCATGGCTACACCTTCTAGAAGCTCTAAATCAGTGGGTAGTTGCTGGTTTTGCAAGAAAAACCATGGTGGAGCAAACCATGGTATGGAGGAGAAGGAGGAATTCAGTGGGAGAGGAAGGGAGTTGGGCGTGAGAGGGAGAGGGAGAGAGTTGGGTAAAGATGGATTACTGGTTTGGGTTAAAAGATGAGTAATAGGTAATGGGTAATGGGCTTTAGGTGGGTATAGTTTACTTCGTTGACTTTATTAATTGCCCAACTAGTTGAACATCATATTTTCGGAAATTAAAATCCTTTAAAATCCTGTAAAATATAATAATAATAATAATAATAATAATAATAATAATAATAACTTTAAAATATTTACATTAATCTCTTTTATAATCGTTTTAAACGTTTAAAAACATAACTAAATCGCAAAATTTCAAACTAATACTCGTATAAGCTAATTAATTAAAATTAATTAAGCTTTGAAAAGTCGGGTGTTACACCTCCAAAGAAGTTGGGTTGGGACAAACCTCCAAAGAGGTACAATTTTGGGAATATATATGGCCGCATATGCTCTACAGGTTGCTAAGGAGATGGATCTTCATGAGCCATCTACTTACAAAGAAGCAGTTTTGGCAGTGAGTCTGCACAATGACTTGTTTCAATGGGGGATGAGATAGAGTCTTTGGACAAGAATCAGACTTGGGAGCTTGTTAAGAGGCCAAAGGAAGGAAGATTGTTACTTGCAAATGGGTCTTCAAGAAGGAAGGGATTTCATCATCTGAGGGAATCAAGTATAAATCTCGTGTTGTTGCAAGAGGGTTCACACAGAGAGAAGGAGTTGACTATAATGAGATATTCTCATAAGTGGTCAGACACACTTTCATCAGGGTGTTACTAGCTATATATGGTGGCACATTAGAATATGGAACTTGAGCAACTAGATGTGAAGACAGATTTCCTACATGGAGAATTGGAGGAAGAGATTTATATGACAACCAGAGGGATTTGAAGTTCCTGACAGAGAAAACTATGTATGCAAACTGAAGAAGTCCTTGTATTGGCTCAAGCAGTCTCCTAGTCAGTGGTACAAGAATATGCTTGGATATAGGTACAAGGAGAGGAGTTTAAGATAATCAGATCAAATAGATTAGAAAGAAGAAATGAGATTAGATTAAATAAGATGGAGTTGGAAATAAAAAAAATGAAACGTGGAAGGGTGATATGGAGAAGAAAAATTGAATCACTAAAATGAAAAAAAAGAGAAAAGAAAAAGAAAGAAAAGAAAACAAAAAGGAAAGTGTGAAGCGTCATATTGCTTTCTTCACAAAAGGGAAAACAGAGAAAGAAAGATGAAAGGAGGAAATGGAGAAGGAGGAGGCAAAGAAGAAAGGTAAAGGAATGATGGCGGTCCTCGCCGACCACAACACTGCCACGACCGTGGTTTAGTGGTGAGCACCGCCTCACAACCAATGAGTAGCAGCGTGAGGAAGAGAGGAGCAAGGAGCTCGATTTCATGGTTCGTTTTTGGGGTTAGGGCACGTTTTTAGATGCGATTTTCGAAGCCCTCTTCATCCCTAATCTTCCATAGTAGTGGGTAAGTTGAATTCTTCATCTAATTTTAGTTTTCCTCAAGTTTATAAAGTTAGGTTTGTAGATAGAAATTGAATTGGGGGTTTTTGATTTGAAGGTTTAGAGTATGAATTGATTGAGTAGAAGGTGTAATTAGATGTTTAATAGTTAGTTTATATTACTAGTTTGATAATTGAACTTGTTGGTGTTCAAAGAAATGAAGTGTTGTAATTCGTAAGGGTTGCAGGTTAGTTTTATAAATCGTATTTTTGGATAGTTTCTGGGCGCTTTTAGCAAAAATACTATTTCACAAAAGTTGTTCGTATTGAAATTATACTCAATATAGGCTCAAGAAAGGCTTGATTTGGACTTCGTAGGAAGAAGTTATGCATATTTAAAGTTTCTGCCCAATCTTTATATTTAGTATAGCTGATTTTAAAACTCTATATCTTCATATAATTGTTTCATAATGAATTTTTGAGTATAGAAATGTATATATGATTCTTAAATGTTGATTTCATATAAAGAAGATGATTCTAAATAATTTGGTAAAGGTTTTAGTTAGACGTTTTTAGTTAGACGTTAGAACATGAAAGTCATTTATATGGTAAAAGAACATGATATGTTTGATTGATGTTTCATGTGAAATTAGGAAATGTTGATTGCTTTGTGAACTAAAGTTAGTTATATTCAAGTCTTTTATTACTTACGAAGTACATACATGTTATATTGTAGCTTTCGGTTTCACTGAGGAATCATTTAGATCGAGGTAGTTGTTTTCCTATGATTCATGAAAGGTAAGATTCCTACTCGAACCTTTAATAGTTTACGAGAAAAGTTTAAAAAGGTAAGATTTCCTGCTTAAATGTTTGATAAGTTTATAAGTAAAGTTTAAAAACTAAGATTTCATATTAAATTCTTTCATAGTTTATGTGAAAAGTTCAAAGAGGTAAGAATTGTTACTCAAATATTTTAATAGTTTACAAGCAAAGTATTTCAAGTTGAGCTTTTATAGTTCCTCCAAAGTTTGAAAGGTTAGTTTCCTAAAAAAAAACTTTTATAGTTTACAAGGTGCTGGTCCTATAGAATTTCTAAGTTTACTACAAGAGGGGAGGGGAGGGGAGGGGAGGGGGGAGGGGTGAATTGTAGTAAAGACTATTGTGGGCTATTTTTGCGGAATTAACAAGTTAAAATGAATAAAGAGAAGTTAAAACAAAGTTCACTAGAACTGCTTTTAAACAAGATCTTATTCCTATTTTCTCTGGGAATAAATCTTGCCCTTTTATTTATAATAGTAACTTACACCCTATTATAAACAGCAACTCACTCTATTCCTCTAGGAACTGGTTCCCAGTCACCTTGTTTCCCCTGAACACGTGACTTTCTCTCTTGACTTCACTCGAAGTCTTCTCTTTCTCTTTCCTCTCTTTCTCTCTTGAATGTAGAAATTTTCTCACAAAATTTCACTCACCCCAACTCAGATTAATAGAATACAATGAATTGTTGAAGAGAATAAAACCAAAATAACTTTCTAAAAGATTTACACAATTATCGTAGAAAGTCTTTTGAACTAAAATTGAGTTCTTCTTAATTTATATAGCTGTGATGAATCTTCAATGGTCTTCTTCACCTTCTTTGTAGCGGACGCAAGTTTTTAGGCATTATCTTCCACCTTCATAGCCGTTATGGACCATGTTAAGGCCACGTTCCATGATCGTGTGTTTGCACGGTTTGAATGAGTCTTCGAGTCTTCCACGATCTTCTCAGTAGCTCTTGACTTGGTCTTCGGCAGTTTAGGATATACTGTATGTTTGATGTGCGGTTAGCTGAGATCATGGCCCCTAGAATCTAGGACCTCAACCCATCAATTTAGCCACGCATCATCGCCAACTCTTCAACTTCTATTTTCCTGTAAACCATTAACAAACTCAACTAATATTATGGAATCCAATATTCCATAATATTAGAATATTAATTCTACACAAAGTAACTAAATATTCTATTTTCCTAAACAACTTAATTTTGGTTATTATTAAACCAATTCTCCATAAGTTTATTTTAGGCAAAATAAAATAAATAATTAAATAAAACTATATAAATAATTATATAAAGAAAAACTAATTAAAAACTAAGTTAAAAACTATTCATTTGTCATCATCAAAATAACGAGTACAACAATATTCCCCCTTTTTGATGATGGCAAATAAGTTGAATTTTTTTTTTCTATCCTAAGTATAAGTCTAAAGTAAAGTCTAAACTCAATTTGGACTAGGAACTGGATTCACTAGAAACAAAGACAATCAGAAAGGCTCTAGGAACTAAGTCAGACCAGAAAATGTTTTTAGATAGCCAACTAGTCTTTTCCCCCTTTTGTTATCATCAAAACTAAGTTATGTCCCTGCAGCACTAAAAGAGTCAACAGTCTAGGCATCAATTAAAGTAGCTCAAACAATCATCTCATAATATTAGCCATCCAAACACAAGCAAGTACGAAAAGAAAAAGCATGTGCAAGCAAAAAGGATCAGATTGGGCATATCACAAGAGCAAGGAAAGAAGAGTTCAGAATGATGTGTGTCAAAAGAAGACACGCAAAAAAGAGAGAAAAAAATGTTCAACCAGATATTACAAACCCCAAAAAAAAAAATTATCCAGTAAATCATTGTTTAAAGAGAGGAGGGAAATTATGGTTTGGGGCGTTTGAAGATGTTAGAGACAACGGAGTCAATCTTGGAAATCACTGCATCCACCTTGTTCCTGATCCCCGTGTCTGCCTGATGGCGGCTAGAGTCTCCTGCTGGTGTGTATCAAGAGTAGAAACTGACTTCTCCACGACATTGATCCTTGTGTGCATAAGTGTCAGAGACTCCCTAATTTCCCTCAGAATCCAAGTCCAGTGGTAGATATGAAAGGAAAATCCACAGCAGTTGAAGGAACCTGATCCTCATCCAGATTGATCGTTTCAGCATGACCTGGATCCTGTTCCTTAAGAGGCTTACCCCCAGCCAGTCTCTGGCTCTTCCTAACCGATCCCCCACCAGCTTCCTCAAATAATTTCCTTTTTGTCCCTGCCTCAGGCTTAGTCACAGTAGCCTCTCCCTCAAATTCCAACTTTCCACCAACCACCCTCAAGCTAAGTCTAGTCAGCGTCTCCTTGGTCAAGTAATTTTCAGGTTCAAGGGTGAAAGAAGGGCTGTCAGACAATTTCACTTTATTTTTCTTTAAAATTGTGGTGATTAGATTGCCATATCCCACCTTGGTGTTATGGGATATGCAATAGGAAAGGTGAGAGAGCATAAGAGCGGGAAAGTTTATCTTGATATTCTTTACTAAACAATACATTATTGAGAGGTCCATTAGATTAGCTTGGGTTCTCTTGGAAGATCGGGGTAAAACAAAACGCCAAACAAACTGAAACAAAAGTTTGTGAAAGGGAGAGAGATCTTTTTGGTCAATGGACATAGAGTTAGGGTTTCCTTGAAAAAACTGAAGAATTTTTTCATTTGAGACGCCATTGATGTTTAGTTTGCCCTTCCCTTTAACATACTCCTGGTACCCATCTGAAGGTACTTCAAACCATTCACTCAATTTCTTTTCAGTAAAGGTGACCACACATCCATTCACTAAGCTTACACACACTCCCTCTGTTTTATTGAAATTCTCACAGAAGGAACTCATCTCTTCCTCATATAATCCCTTATAATCCCTCATCTACACAGACTAACTTCATCCATTTTTGAAACTTTAACAAACTCAGAAATTCATTCCATTTTACTTTCTTGCACCATGCAAGATCAACACAGAATCCGACAATAAATTGAGAGGATTTTGATTTCTTACCCCTTTTGTGGGAATCTGAAGGTCTCTCCCCTGACTGCTTTTTTGATCCTCGTCATCGTCCTCAGGCTTGGGAGATGCCGCTTCAGTGTCAGAAATGAGTTCTTGAGAATGTGTGGAATCGTCTTTCGGATTAGAAGATTCTTGGTCACTTTGCTCGTCCATGGAGGGTGTTTTTTCGGCTGGGTAATTTTCTTGAGGTTTAGAGGTTGCCTTTTTGGGTGCCATGGGAGAGAGAGAGAGTGAAGAATGTAGAGAGATGAAGGAGAGAGAAGATGAACAGTGAGAGGTGAAGTGGGTCAGTAAAAATTGTCAGTGAAGTGAAGTGTTGGGTTTTTATTGTAATGATGAGGCATAATGAGTTGAAGGTGAAGAGGTGTGATTTGACTGGGTACGGTTTGGGTAAACGTGTTTCATTTATTGTTTCCCCTCTTTAAATTAAATACACTGAATTTGATTTTGAGTAAATAATTTGGTTGATACATTGAATCAGAGAAGTCATAATGAGAGGAGGAGAGAGAATAAAAATGTGGAAAAAGAAAAATTAGCTCTTGTGTACACGGACCCTTTTTAAACTATACAAGCAATTTTAGTTTACGTACTTTATATATGTGCATGGACAATAAGGATAAAATTTAAAGACAAATGTGAGTCCTTAGACATGACCCTAGGTGTATGAAATTTAATTCATGAAGATTGCAGGACACTCTTAGAAATGACTAGTTCATAGGGTTCAAATTTTATAGGCCATTTTATACAATTATGATCATTCTTAGTTCCAAGCGAATCTTTTCAAATCTGTCCCTAGATAATGGTTTGGTAAAAATTTCAGCAATTTGATTTTATGTAGGGCAAAATTCAACTTTGACTAAGCCCTTTTCAACATAGTCTTTCAAGAAGTGGTGTCTGATGTGAATGTGCTTGACCCTTGAGTGGTGAACTGGGTCCTTGGATATACATATGCCACTGGTATTATCACAAAAGATTGGAACACATTTAAACTTAATACCAAAATCACGTACCTGTTGTTTGATCCATAAGACTTGGGAACAACATGCAGCAGCAGCCACATATTCAGCTTCAGCAGTTGACAAGGCAACTGTATGTTGTTTTTTGGATCCCTAAGAGACTAAGCTTATTCCTAGGAACTGGGCAGTTCCTGAGGTACTTTTTCGATTCACCAAATCTCCAGCATAGTCAGCATCAGAGTAGCTAACTAGGTCAAATGTATCACTACGAGGATAGAGCAAACAGAGATCGTCACTTCCTTTCAACTACCTAAGGATCCTCTTGACAACTATCAAGTGGGATTCCTTTGGATTTGATTGGAACCTAGCACATAGACCAACACTGAAGGAAATATCAGGCCTACTTGCAGTTAAATAAAGAAGAGATCCAATCATACCTCTGTATAATTTTTGATCTACTGATTTACTGTTTTGATCTTCATCCAACCTTGTTCCTGTTCCTATAGGAGTATGGTTGGTTTTAGCTTGTTCTATTCCATATTTATTTAGCAGTTCCTTAACATATTTTTGCTGATGGATCATTGTTCCTCTTTCAGTTTGCTTGATTTGCAAAACAAGAAAGAAGTTCAATTCTCCCATCATGCTCATTTCAAATTCACTGCTCATTAAGTCAGCAAAACCCTTGCACAGAGAATCATTAGTAGCACCAAATATAATATCATCAACATAAATTTGTACTACTAAAATATCTGTTCCTTTTGATTGAAGGAACAAGGTTCTATCAACTTTGCCTTTAACAAAATTATGAGCAAGTAAGAATTTAGAAAGTCTTTCATACCAAGATCTAGGAGCTTGTTTCAGCCCATATAAGGCTTTATCTAGCTTATAGACCTGGTTTGGTAGATCAGGATTTTTCAAATCCTGGAGGTTGTTCCACATAGACGTCTTCCAATAGATATCCATTTAAAAATGCACATTTAACGTCCATCTGGTACAACCTAAATCCCATAAAAGCTACAAATGATACTAAAATTCTTATTGCTTCTATTCTAGCTACTGGAGCAAAGGTTTCATCAAAGTCAACACCTTCTTGTTGGCTGTAGCCTTTTGCTATGAGTCTGGCCTTGTTTCTGATCACTGTGCCATGTTCATCTAGCTTGTTCCTGAAGACCCATTTTAACCCAATTACCTTCTGATTCTTGGGTTTGGGCTCCAAGTGCCATACATTGTTCCTCTGAAATTCATTCAGTTCCTCTTGCATGGCATTTATCCAGTCAGACTCTAGCATTGCTTCATTGTGGTCTCGAGGTTCTATCATAGATAGGAACGCTTGAAAGGCACAAAAGTTTCTAAGTTGAGATCTTGTTTGAGTTCCCTTCTCAATGTCGCTAATGATCAGCTCTAGGGGATGTGACTTTTGGTGCCTCCAAGATTTTGGTTCAAATCTTCTTGTTCCTGTTCCTTCAACTTGATGTTCTTCAGTTTGTTCCTGTTTATTCTCTGTGTGAGTTTCTTCTGCCTGTATTCCTGCATTTATTGTTCCTTCATTTACCTGTTCCTCGAACAGGCTCAGGAACGGTTAGTTCATTTTCAGGAATATGTTTCTTAACTGTTCCTGCAGGAGTTAGTTCCTCCTCAAGATTGTCAGTCTCTTGAGGATGAGTTAGCCCAATTTCAAAATCATTTTCATAACTTGGTTCCTGCAATGAGTCAGTTTCATCAAAGATAATATGGACACTTTCCTCTACGCACATAGTTCTCTTATTATAAACTCTGTATGCTTTACTATTTAAATCATATCCTATAAAGACAGCTTCATCACTTCTAGCATCAAATTTGCCTAAATTGTTTTTACCATTGTTGTGTACAAAACATCTACATCCAAAGACTCTAAAGTAAGAGATATTTGGTTTTCTTCCTTTGAACAGTTCAGAAGGAGTTTTCTTGGTGATGGGTCTTAGCATGACCCTGTTGATGATGTAACATGCAGTGTTCACAGCTTCTGCCCAAAAATTCTTTGGAAGATTGCTTGATATAAGCATTGTTCTAGCCATATCCTCCAGAGTCCGGTTCTTTCTTTCAACTACACCATTTTGTTGTGGTGTTCTTGGGGCAGAGAAGTTGTGATCTAATCCTTCATTACTGCAAAAATCATCAAACTTAGAGTTTTCAAACTCCGTACCATGGTCAGATCTTAGGTGTTTCAATTTGAAACCACTTATCCTTTGAACTTTCTTAGCAAATCAAATAAATTCATCAAACGTTTCATCCTTGCTATGAAGGAAGATTACCCACGTAAATCTAGAAAAATCATCAACAATAACTAATACATATCTTTTACCTGATCTGCTTTGGATTCTCACTGGTCCACAAAGATCCATGTGGATCAGCTCAAGTGGATTTTGAGTGCTTACCATCTTCTTGGATTTGAACGAGGATCTGACTTGCTTCCCTCTTAACACAAGCTCCACAAACTCCATGGTTTGTTCCTTTTATAGTTGGCAAACCAACTACCAGGTCTTTACCACTTAGTTTATGAAGCAGTGTAAATCTTGCATGACCACACCTCTTATGCCAAAGGTCTTGGTCATCTTCTAGTACACTAAGACAAGTTAGATTGTTCCTAGGAACAAGTTTTAGGTCAACAACATAAGTGTTTCCCTTTCTTGTTCCTTCTAGTATCTTGGTTCCTGTAATGGTGTCACTAACCACACAACATTTATTAGTAAATTTCACATTGTTTCCTTTGTCACAGAATTGAGAGATGCTAAGTAAGTTATGTTTTAAACCCAAGACTAAAAATACATTATTAATGGAATGTGACTGAGATGTACCAACTTTACCTATACCTACTATATTACCTGTCAGTTTGTCTCCTAAGGTCACAGTTCCTCCTTCGTAGACTGAAAGTGAGAGAAATTTGGTTTTATCTCCTATCATGTGCTTGGAACAACCGCTATCGAGGTACCACAGGTTGTTCCCCCTCACTTTAGTCTGCACCTACAGTAATTAGTCAGTGGCAGGAACCCAGTTAGACTTGGGTTCCTCTATTGAGTGTGCGTTCCTCTTAATTCTCCACTCTTGCTTCACTAAGCGAGTGTTCATTTCGATCTGTTCCTCTTTGGTGGAACACTCAGACACTAAGTGTCCACTATTCCCATAGTAGGAACAGATTCTGTTGCTTGGCAGGTCAACATATTTTTTATGTTTGTTCTTCTTATAATTGAAACCTAGTCCATTTCTTCCTTCATTTTTATATCTTTGTATCCAACTAACTGGATCAGGAAGCTTGACTCTTGAAGATTCCAATTTCCTCTTCAGTACCATATTTTCATTCAGCACTAATTCGTGCTCAATTTTCAAATTTTCAATTTCTCTACTGGTACTGTCAGAGGAACTCGTTCCTTCAGGAACAACTAGTTTCAATTCTGCCAAAGCAATATTCAAGAAGTAGTTATCATTTTTTCAGTTTTTCATAGGCTTCTTGAAATCCACGGTATTTATCAAAAATTTCAAAGAACCGTTCCTCAATATCTGAATTTAATTTCTTAAACCAATTTGTGTGTTCCTTGGTAACTTTCAAGGCCCTCTCCATATTCTTTTCTCTTATGGAGATTGCCTTGTAGTTATCAAAGGTTTCTAAAAGTAATTCAGTGAGTTGGTTCTTATTTAATTTTAATAATTCTTCTTCAACAACATTAAAGTTTACCTGTTTGTGTGATACGTCCTCTTCACTCTCTGATTTTTCCATTAGACACATCTGAACAGTTTCATCCTCAGGTTGTTCCTGTTCCTCATCAGAATCTGATTCACCCCAGGCTGCTACCATAGCCTTTCTCATTTCAGTTTTAGAGAAAGGTTTTTGTTGTTCTTTGCTCTTGAATCTGCTTTTTCCTTTCTCGTTTTCCCACAAAGGACATTCCTTTATGAAGTGATCTGGACTTCCGCATTTATGGCAGCTTAGCTTTGAGGTTTTCCTTGTGCTCTTCCCTTTATAGTTCTTGTTGAAGAACCTTTTGAATTTCTTTACTATCAAGGCAGCTTCCTCTTCATCAGTTTCTGAATCATCTTGCTCTTCAGTCTTGAGAGCCAGGGACTTTGATCTGCTGGAGTCAGGTTCATGAGTTCCTAAGTGCAACTAATGTGTCATCAAGGATCCAGCAAGTTGTTCTATGTTAAACTTGGTGAAATCCTTGGTTTCTTGTAGAGCTGTCACCTTAGCCATCCACTTCTCGTCTTGTGGAAGACTTCTCAATACTTTGCGTACTTAATCCTCTAGAGAAATAGATTTTCCTAGAGAGTCAAGTTCATTTATGATATTTGAAAATCTTGTAAGCATATCATGAACTGGCCCTTTAGGTTTCATTTGAAATAACTCATATCTATGCATGAGCATGTCTATCTTTGATCTCTTGACCTCGCTTGTTCCTTCATGTGTAACTTGAAGGAGTTCCCACATCTGCTTTGCACGCTTGCATCCCATGACTCTATTGTGTTCATTAGGACCAAGACCACAATGCAGAATCTTCTTGGCCATGTTGTTCATCTCCATTTTCTCAAAATCTTCCTTGTCATACTTTGAGAGTGGTTTTGTAATTAGGTCGCCTTCTTCATTCTTTTCAGTGACTTCAAAGTCACCTATCTCAATGACTCTCCAGACTTGATAGTTTTCTGCCTTAATAAATATTTCCATCCTATTCTTCCAATAAGGATAATGTTTACCATTGAACATTGGAGGACGTTGAGTAGAGTATCCCTCATCTAGCTTTTCTCCAATTGTATTCATGTTCTCTAGGACCAGCCTCCCCAGTGTTAACTGTTTCATGAGGATCTAGCTCTAATACCAATTGTTGGTCCTATAGAACTTCTAAGTTTACTACAAGGGGGGGGGAGTGAATTGTAGTAAAGACTATTGTGGGCTATTTTTGCGAAATTAACAAGTTAAAATGAAATAAAGAGAAGTTAAAACAAAGAACACTAGAATTGCTTTTAAACAAGATCTTATTCCTATTTTCTCTGGGAATAAATCGTGCCCTTTTATTTATAATAGTAACTTACACCCTATTATAAACAGCAACTCACTCTGGTTCCCAGTCACCTTGTTCCCCCTGAACACGTGACTTTCTCTCTTGTCTTCACTCGAAGTCTTCTCTTTCTCTCTTGAATGTAGAAATTTTCTCACAAAATTTCACTCACCCCAACTCAAATTAATGGAATACAATGAATTGTTGAAGAGAATAAAACCGAAATAACTTTCTAAAAGATTTACACAATTATCGTAGAAAGTCTTTTGAACTAAAATTGAGTTCTTCTTAATTTATATAGCTGTGATGAATCTTCAACGGTCTTCTTCACCTTCTTTGTAGTGGACGCAAGTTTTTAGGCATTATCCTCCACCTTCATAGCCGTTATGGACCATGTTAAGGCCACGTTCCATGATCGTGTGTTTGCACGGTTTGAATGAGTCTTCGAGTCTTCCACGATCTTCTCAGCAGCTCTTGACTTGGTCTTCGGCAGTTTAGGATATATGTTTGATGTGCGGTTAGCTGAGATCATGGCCCCTAGAATCTAGGACCTCAACCCATCAATTCAGCCACGCATCATCGCCAACTCTTCAACTTCTATTTTCCTGTAAACCATTAACAAACTCAACTAATATTATGGAATCCAATATTCCATAATATTAGAATATTAATTCTACACAAAATAACTAAATATTCTATTTTCCTAAACAACTTAATTTTGGTTATTATTAAACCAATTCTCCATAAGTTTATTTTAGGCAAAATAAAATAAATAATTAAATAAAACTATATAAATAATTATATAAAGAAAAACTAATTAAAAACTAAGTTAAAAACTATTCATTTGTCATCATCAAAATAACGAGTAAGATCTTCATATAATTGTGGGTATTTAAAGTTTCTGCCCAATCTTTATATTTTGTATAGCTGATTTTAAAACTCTATATCTTCATATAATTGTTTCATAATGAACTTTTGAGTATAGAAATGTATATATGATTCTTAAATGCTGATTTCATATAAAGTAAGATGATTCTAAATAATTTGGTAAAGGTTTTAGTTAGACGTTTTTAGTTAGACGTTAGAACATGAAAGTCATTTATATGGTAAAAGAACATGATATGTTTGTTTTATGTTTCATGTGAAATTAGGAAAGGTTGATTGCTTTGTGAACTAAAGTTAGTTATATTCAAGTCTTTTATTACTTACGAAGTACATACATGTTATATTGTAGCTTTCGGTTTCACTGAGGAATCGTTTAGATCGAGGTAGTTGTTTTGCTATGATTCATGAAAGGTAAGATTCCTACTCGAACCTTTAATAGTTTACGAGAAAAGTTTAAAAAGGTAAGATTTGCTGCTTAAATGTTTGATAAATTTACAAGTAAAGTTTAAAAACTAAGATTTCATATTAAATTCTTTCATAGTTTAGGTGAAAAGTTCAAAGAGGTAAGAATTGTTACTCAAATATTTTAATAGTTTACAAGCAAAGTATTTCAAGTTGAGCTTTTATAGTTCCTCCAAAGATTGAAAGGTTAATTTCCAAAAAAAAAAACTTTCATAGTTTACAAGGAGTTTTTGTTAAAAAGATTTTATCTCGGTTTTGTTGAGAACGGATTGAATGGGAGGATGTTCCTCCAAATATAGAAAATTGATGGGATTGCCTATGTGGGATCTCAAGGGAATAGTTTTGTGTTTTTCAAGTTGAGGGGATTACCTAAATGGGTATCTCAAGGAATTGGAACTTCGTCGAGTTTGTCTCGGCTTTACAAATACATAATAGAATAGTTGTGGGGGTACGTTGATCAGTACCTCAAGACTTTGATCTTCTGCTATGGTTTGGTCGTATGTAGGGTGTTCACTAGGGGTCTTTGTCTATAGTTATCCGGAGGGCCTAGCTAGCCCAAAGGCAAGGAAAGTTCGTTCCATTCCCTAGGTTTATGACTCTTTCTTCGTGAAAGAAAAAAAAAAGAAAGAATTTGTTTGGAAAAAGCAAAAAGGAAAGATTTGAAAAAGGAAAAAAGAAGAAGAAAGGATTTGTTTGGAAAAAGGAAAAAGGAAAGATTTGAAAAAGGAAAAAAAAAAGGATTTGATTTAAAGAAAGCAGTAGAAAGGATTTGATTTAGAAATAGAAAAGAACGATTTTGTTTTATAAAAAGAAATAAGGAAAAGGTTTTATAAAGTTACTTATTATTTGGTTTTGAAAGAAATTGATTTGTAGGATAATATATCCTACCTGCATATATGTTTGGCTTTTCAGTATGAAATCTTGCTCAGCCAGTTTGGCTGATACTACGTGTCCGGTATGTGCAGGTACATGAAGGTATAATATTGAAGAAGGTCCGATATGTGTTATTCATATTAGTTGTATTGCGGCGAGGACGATCGGCTTTGTAATATTATAGTTAATAGTTAAATTGTATTTAAATTAAAATTTTTTTGAGTCTGTTAAGTTTAGACTTGTTTAGGTTGCTGGATTTTGAGTATACAGGTTTATGAATCGGACACGAGTCCTAAATTAAGTTTTAAGCGGTCCGTATTACAAACAGAAGTCTGCCGAATTTTCTGTAGAATTTTAATAAACAAATCTAGTTCATATCGTTCTAGGATCATTCACTTAGTATAGTTTATTAGAGTTTAGCAGTTTAAATGAGTTTAAAAGTTTAAAAATTTTGATAAGTTAAAGGTATTCGAAGTCCACACTCGTGGTGAATGTGATGGTAATAGCCCGGATTAGAATTTCCGCTGTGTTTAGTTCTTAATTAGGTTGGTTGTAGATTCGGGTTTTTGATATTGATAAATTGGTTGATATTATCTCTTTATTGAAGGTGGTATATTGTAATACCCATATATTTAAGGAGTGATTTATTAATAGCTAAGTATGATTATTAGCTTGATTATATATTAATAATCTTCGTATACAATTAAAGAAAATCGAATTTGATTATACAAATATTGAAAAGCTAATATCATTTATCCAATTATCTATATTGTAATATTTCAATGGAATTATCTATTGAAACATATTGTTAATTCTAATAAGGAGTTTGGATTGTTGGTATTTTGATATGACATCTTTCTAGTATTCAAATTTGCATTTTAAAAAGAAAAGAGATGTACTTAGATATATGTACAGATAGGAGTTTAACGTAATTAGACCAAATAGAGTACAATAGGAAGACTAGATTATATATTAAATAGAGATAGAAAAAAAAATAGAGAGAAGAAAAAAAAGAGAGAAAGCCAAACGTTGAAAAGAGATAGTGAGAGGAAAGGGTGTGTCACCAAATGAGAAGAAGTTGAAAGAACCATAAGGAAACTAAAAAGGGAAAAAAATTAAAAAAAGGATGAGTTATAGGAAAGACGGGAAAGAGAGAACAAAGAGCTAGGGAGGGGTGGAGTTAGCTCCAACGTGAAGGTGCCGGTGACGCTAGGACGACTGTAGGGCAAGCGTATGGTTAGCGGTTACAACCGTGACGAGAGATGAATGGAAGCGGCGCCGCCAAGAGAATAAATGAGGAGGACGTTTCGGGCTCGTTTTTGGGGTCGAATTCTTATCTTTCTTCATCCCTAATCTTCCATAGTAGTGGGTAAGTTAAATTTCTTACCTTAAGTTCAATTTTTATCAAGTTTATGAAAGTTAGGGTTTATGTATTGAAATTGAATTGGGGATTTTTGCTTTGAAGGTTTTGTGTATGAATTGTTTGAGTAGGAGGTTTAATTAGGTGTTTAATAGTTCGTTTATGTTACTAGTTTGATTATCAAACTTGTTATTGTGAGTTAGGATGGATTGAAATTAGTTTGAATTCGTAAGAAATTCTGTCATTAAAATGTGTTTTTCGGCAATTTTTGGGTATTTTTAGCATAAATACTATTTCACAAAAGTTGCTCGTATTGAAATTTTACTCAAGATAGGCTCAAGAAACACTTGATTTGGACTTCATAGGAGGAAGTTATGCTCATTTTAAGTTTCTGCCCAAAACAAAAATCTTGGCAAGAAACTTGGTGA
The DNA here is from genome assembly GCA_947645195.1 of Patellifolia procumbens. Taxonomy (NCBI): domain Eukaryota; kingdom Viridiplantae; phylum Streptophyta; class Magnoliopsida; order Caryophyllales; family Amaranthaceae; genus Patellifolia; species Patellifolia procumbens. The sequence goes on along the minus strand of CANSGD010000686.1, from coordinate 139,269 downwards.
AAAAAAATATGGTGGGGAATCGTGTTTGTTTTCTATATTATCATTATCTATGATAATAATACAAAAAGGAAAAAAAGCAAATCCCAAGAAAATTAGAGGTTGATATGAGATAAGCAAGTTTTATCACATTATTATTGTTTAGTAGTAATGGTAGTGATAAAATAAGCTAAGGAATTCATCTCATAGATTATTGGGTAAAAAAAAAATAGTGGAGAACCCATTAGTCCATTAAACAATATGGCGGAAAAAACAAACATTCGAGACTCGATCACGATCAAACAATAAAATACGTGTACGTAATCAAGTCTCGAGGGGGCAATTTGTAGGCACTGAAATTTTATTAAAGTGTCACGTTGGATATTATATGGGTCAAAAGTCAAATTGTTGACTCATTATATATTTGACGGTCAATTAATGTTTAATTAATTTGGATTACAAATTATTTAGTCCATTTTAATTATCTTAATTAAAATCATTTTTATTTAATAGTTAAAAGCCAATAAAATGGTTGGAAACTATTATTTGGTGGGTCGAGACACAAAGTCCATTTAAATGGCCCATTATGGATTAAAACCCTAGGGTTTTGAAAAGAGACTTCTCTATAAATAGAGGACTCCTTCATTTCATTTAAAGTTCAGAAAAAACCAGAGGGGAGAAACCAGAGAGAAAATCCAGAAGGTGGAGAAAATCCAGAGTTATTCCAGAGTACACAAAAACTCTTTGAAAATCATCAACCAACATCAAATCCTTTTAACCTAGAAGAAGAACAACAAGCATCAAAATCAACGTGCCGTTCTATTCTAAAGAAGAAGATTTGAAGAGATCAAGCCCGGCGGCCCTCATCCAAGAAACCAAAAGAAGACTTGAATAGATCAAGTCCGGAGGCCCTCATTCAAGGAAATCAAATCCGTATTACGAAGGTGTCAAGCCAAGTTCGTGATACAACAAGTCAAATCATTGTGGAGATTGAATCAGAGGATTAAATTAGAGATTGTACTCAAAAGTTCAAATCAATAAAATTCTTATTTTGTTACATTTATCTTGACTTTGTTTTGCAGACTTAGTTAAAATTTGTGTTTACAAATTTTTGGCATGCCCGGTGGGACTATCTCTACCTCTCATCTCTTTCTCCATTCAAGTAACAAAGCAAGCTCCTTCAACAATGGTGGCTAATAGAAGATTCATTCATGACGACAACAACGAATCCTCGTCCATAGGCGAAAAACACATGATGGAGTCGGCCCATGGATCAAAGGACGTTGCCAATGTCATGGTGATTGAAGTGACTACCATCGAGGAAGAACTTGGAAATATGAAAGAACATATTCAGAAGCTCATCAAGGAAGGTGAAGAAAAAGACGCCCAAATCAATCACCAAAGCCAGCAAATCTCCATTATGGCAAAGAAACTCCAGAAATTTCCAAATACCGTGTCACTCGAGATTGATGAAAGTGAAACTGAAGGTGATGCGGAAGAATTGAGCTCAAGTTCGATGCCCACGTCATACACAAGGAATACAAAACTTCATGGAGATGCCTTTAAGTCAATCACCGTGCGAAAACTCCAAGAAATGATAGCAAGTGCCATTGAAAGTCAACTCGGTGGATGTTTTGGTAGACAAAGCAGCTACAGCAAGCCATATACAAAGAGGATTGAATCCTTACAAATGCCAGATGGTTATCAGCCTCCCAAATTCATCCAATTTAATGGAAAAGGTAATCCAAAACAACATGTTGCACACTTTGTTGAAACGTGTAACAGCGCAGGAACCGACGATGACCTACTTGTGAAGCAATTTGTTCGGACTCTTAAAGGTGTGGCATTCAATTGGTACACAGACTTAACTCCAGAATCCATTGACAGCTGGCCACAAATGGAAGAAACGTTCTTGAAACACTTCTACAACACTTGTCGCAAGGTGAGCATGATCGAGTTAACGCGCACCAATCAATTGGAGGATGAACCAATTGTGGATTACATCAATCGATGGCGAGCATTAAGCCTTCAATGTAAGGATCACTTGTCTGAAACTTCTACCGTGGAGATGTGCGTCTAGGGAATGCATTGGAACTTAGTGTACATCTTGCAAGGAATCAAACCCAAAACATTTCAAGACTTGGCAATTCGAGCTCATGAAATGGAACTTGTAATTGTCAGTCATGAAGATCAATTCGATTAGACATCTACATTGATGGAGTATCACTTCTACAACCTTGTGAAAAAAAAAAAAGAATCACAAAGACACACAAAAAAAAATATTCCAACACAAGAGTATAAACTACGTACCCAAAAAAAATACTCCTAAGCAAGAGTATAAACTGCATATCCAAAAGAAAAATACTTCTAAGTAAGAGTATAAACTGCATCCCCCAAACACACAAAAATATACTCCTAAGCAAGAGTATAAAGTGCATATCCAAAAGAAAAATACTCCTAAGCAAGAGACTAAACTGCAATCAAACTCAAACAAAAAAAATTGAACTACGTTTGGCTTGATCCAAATAAGTATATCTCAAATCCTCATTTGGTACGTAGGCATCTTGATTGAATGTTATTCAAGTGCAGTCACATCAAAACAATAAACTTGGGGGCAAGGGAACATCAAAATCGCTTCACCTTGGTCTCAAGAATTTACATTGTTGAACGATGAGTGCGAGAATATGTCGTCGTTTGTATGAAGATTGGAGAAAGCTCCTAAGCACCAATACTTCACAAAAGTTCGTGGAAGTCTGGAGAAAGCTTCTAAGCACCGGATCCACAAAAGTTGTGAATCGAAGATCTAGAGAATGCTACCAAGCACTAGCAATTCACAAATTTGTTCCACATGGAAATTGGAGAAAGCTCACAAGCACCAATTTCCTATTAAAAGTCTTTGAGATCGATTTGAAGAAAGTTTTCAAACTTTGAAAGATCTACCCATAAAACAAAGCAGCAAGGATCGATGGAGAAAGTTTCCAAACACCATCACCCGTCATATTTGTTGGAGAAAGCTTCCAAGCACCAACACTCGTCCAAAAGCATGTTAAATTTGTTAGAGAAAACTTCCAAGTACCAGCACTCATACAAAAGGACTTCAAGTTTCTCGAATGATGGAGAAAGCTTACAAGCACTATCACCTTCACATCATGTCTCGACCGTCTACACAAATCTGCGTGAGGACCTGTCAGATAAAAAAAGGGACACGAAATTGGAGAAAGCTTCAAGCCCCAACATCGTGACAAGGAACTCGTGATAAAGCCTGTATGACAGCTTATTAAATATGACGATTCCTCCATAAAATGGCATGGTAGAATATCTACATCTTCATCAAGCTGTAAAGGCGTCGAGGTTTGTCAATTCTTTAGTCGGCTAAGCTCCTTCCCATGAGACTTTGGTAGAATGTCTACTACTCCACGTATGAAGGATAACGACTCAGTCCTTCTTGGGGGGCATTGTGTCCTTTGTGTCTATATGACTTCAAGTCGAGAAAGCGAGCTTGGCTCTCCATATGAGACTTATTATCGTGGCTGGATCAACCTAGCTTTGTGGTGCGGCTCCTCATTGACGATGAAAGGGTGGCTCCTCATACCTACTTCACATCATGGTGTTAAAAAAATGGCAACTTTCCAATTAGTTGCTTTTTAAAAAAAAAAAAAAGGAAAAGCAATAAAACATACAAAAAGTGTCGTGGGTCAGGGCATGATATTAAGCATGTGAAATTCTTTTTACCACTTTGGTTCATCATGAAAAGCACCCTCATCATCAAGATATCAAGGGTATTAAAAAAAAATAGCCATAATAAGTCCTAAATGCTTCGTACAGGACTATGGCGGGGTTTCTTAGTTTGATATCATGATAATCATATTTAAAGCATTAAGTCATAGGGAGACACATTTCATCACCATTAATCAAGCATCATATACAGATTATGGGTATACAAAGTATTAGCTCTCTTGTTTATCGAATTACTGAAGTGTGATATGGATGGAGAATCAGACGAACTGCCATCCTTCGAACAGGGACAACAACTCAAACGCCGTCTCTCCCCGTTTCAACAGCGTTGCGGGTACGGCTAGATACACCTCCATGCACCGTAGGACCACAAGAACCAAGCATCTGATATGTTATAAAAAAAAGAGATCAAATCTTCTTACTTGGACAACAAACACCACGGTGGATGGAAACCAAGTTCCATCGTGATGGTCTCTTCCAACATCAAGTACGGCGTCGACAAGAAGTTGATCTGACGTCGGTTTTGCTCCCCTTCTCCTTAGTTTAAGGTTGGCGGTCAGCCAGGCTCTTTGAATCCGTTACGCTCGTCTCCGGCTTGGCTCAGCGCTTTGGTTAGGATGCTCCGGGTACCCAATGGTAGAATAAGGAGGGACTTTATCTCCGACAATGGGTAATGGATATGGTTCACGTCTGGTATCATGGCTCCAAGTTCTATGATTCCGCGACTCCAAGAACGACAAGAATGTGATTCAACTCCATTGACACTGTGGCTCCAAATGCAGGGAGGTTGTGGTTCAATGGTAGAAGATTATAAACCTGTAAATAAAACAAGAGAACAAAGAAAGTAACTAAACGGATAGGTACGTCCTCCATGGCTTCACTGCTTCAAAAATGTTAATGGATGACTCTTCCTCCATAGCCATTGTGCTACGCCGCGAGTTTGCCGTTTGGACCTCCTGTATGGTTATTCAGCCCATGGTTTCCTGGCAGTCCAAGGCGTCAAGCAAGCAGCTCGTACTCTCGTTCCATCGCTGTAGCAAACGATCGCTTGAACTCCTCCGAGGTCGTCTTTCGGGGATTAGAGGACTGGTTAGGGATGGCGAATAACTTCACGGCGGCCTTCTATTTATACTGCTGCTCTCTTGAATATCAACCTAGGTCTAATGCTTAGAAGATAGACTTGAGGTATATTTTATCTTTAAAGATAGAATTTAGTTACGAAGTTACAGGGAGATAGCAGCGGACTAGCGTAGCTCGGTTGAGATACGTGAGGCTTTGCAAATGAAAAACAAAAATCTTGGCAAGAAACTTGGTGAAAAAAAATATGGTGGGGAATCGTGTTTGTTTACTATATTATCATTATCTATGATAATAATACAAAAAGGAAAAAAAGCAAATCCCAAGAAAATTAGAGGTTGATATGAGATTAGCAAGTTTTATCACATTATTATTGTTTAGTAGTAATGGTAGTGATAAAATAAGCTAAGGAATTCATCTCATAGATTATTGGGGGTAAAAAAAAATAGTGGAGAACCCATTAGTCCATTAAACAATATGGCGGAAAAAACAAACATTCGAGACTCGATCACGATCAAACAATAAAATATGTGTACGTAATCAAGTCTCGAGGGGGCAATTTGTAGGCACTGAAATTTTATTAAAGTGTCACGTTGGATATTATATGGGTCAAAAGTCAAATTGTTGACTCATTATATATTTGACGGTCAATTAATGTTTAATTAATTGGGATTACAAATTATTTAGTCCATTTTAATTATCTTAATTAAAATCATTTTTATTTAATAGTTAAAAGCCAATAAAATGGTTGGAAACTATTATTTGGTGGGTCGAGACACAAAGTCCATTTAAATGGCCCATTATGGATTAAAACCCTAGGGTTTTGAAAAGAGACTTCTCTATAAATAGAGGACTCCTTCATTTCATTGAAAGTTCAGAAAAAACCAGAGGGGAGAAACCAGAGAGAAAATCCAGAAGGTGGAGAAAATCCAGAGTTATTCCAGAGTACACAAAAACTCTTTGAAAATCATCAACCAACATCAAATCCTTTTAACCTAGAAGAAGAACAACAAGCATCAAAATCAACGTGCCGTTCTATTCTAAAGAAGAAGATTTGAAGAGATCAAGCCGGCGGCCCTCATCCAAGAAACCAAAAGAAGACTTGAATAGATCAAGTCCGGAGGCCCTCATTCAAGGAAATCAAATCCGTATTACGAAGGTGTCAAGCCAAGTTCGTGATACAACAAGTCAAATCATTGTGGAGATTGAATCAGAGGATTAAATTAGAGATTGTACTCTGATGTATCACATTTATATATAGTTTTTAGATGCATTTAGATTGTATTTAGAACTCCTTTTTGAGCATTTAGGTGCATAATGACATGAATTACATAAGTTGTGCTCTACTACTCCCCGTTTGTGTGTTTCGATGATTTTAAGGATATTTTGATACAAAGTGATCATGAGTACCAAGGATGTAGCCTATTAATCATTGAAGATGAAGGTAGCTTGCACAAGGATCACAATGCATCCGTTTGGGGCAATTTTGAGTTGGAATGAAGCAAAGAATTAGTGAAAGAAGTGCCAAAACTGACACATCTTCACTATTTTCATTATAACTTTTGATAGAAAATTGATAATCAAGAAATTCCAATTGGGTTGGATTTTAGACTTCAAGAGCTTTCCAATGATAGGTCACACGCCCCAATCAGACTTCTATTTTGAGAGATACGGCCTTCGCAAGTTGATGCAAAATTGCAGTTTAGCCACCCGATCGGGCGGGAATTGACCCGGTCGGGCCTGGAGCACGGACAGCTCTTTTTCCCGAAATTCTATCTTTTTCTATTCATTTTTTAATTAGATTTTGGGGTTATTATAAATAGCTATTCCTCATATTTTTAGAGACATCTTTTTCTCTAGTTTTATTTTCCATAGTTCTTAGCTTAGCTTTAATTTAGTTTAAACACTTTAGATTAGATTAAAGGTGATTGAACCTCGGATTCGATTTCAATAAAAGTTCTTGCTTTCTGTCAATTGGTATTCTTCTCTACTCTTAATCTCTTTTATTATTCTTGATTGCTTAGTTTAATTATTTATTCGTTCATGATGCAATTATTAGGGTTTCATATTAGATTGTTTATTGTTGATTCAATTATGAGTGAGTAGTTTAATTTCTTGGGATTTAGAGAGGGAAGCCATGTTTATACCATGATTGTTTGAATTATTATTAGTTTCTAGGGTTTGATGAGATAGGTTGTAGTGTGATTTGTTCTTATTGAGTAATTAACGTTATTGCGCAGTTTCTTTGATTACTTGAGATTAATAATCGTTTGCACAGATCCGTCTTACTTTTAGAGGCCTAGTACACACCAGTAATTCTGATTATGTTTGTGAACATGCTGCATATGTTGAATTATGGACGTTGAGACTTAACCATAGCTTGACACTGTTCTAATCTATCGATTCTCGACCTAGGTTCTGATAGTTGTTGATCCTTTGATTGGTATAAGCATGGTGGACCGAACTAATTCCCTAGACCTTTATTTCATAGAGTAAAATTCCATTTTATATTGTTTTCTAGTAGTTAATTATTAGTTCAGCTGTTTCTATCTGATCTTGTCTGAAGTAGCTTTTTAGCTGAATATTAACTTAGAACTCCGTCTCTCTGTGGATTCAACCCTACTTCCCTTTACTACCATTGTTAGAGGATTGTAGGAATTATCTTTGAATAGGTGATACGACTTTAGCCTATCATACTCAAAAGTTCAAATCAATAAAATTCTTATTTTGTTACATTTATCTTGACTTTGTTTTGCTGACTTAGTTAAAATTTGTGTTTACAAATTTTTGGCATGCCCGGTGGGACTATCTCTACCTCTCATCTCTTTCTCCATTCAAGTAACAAAGCAAGCTCCTTCAACAATGGTGGCTAATAGAAGATTCATTCATGACGACAACAACGAATCCTCGTCCATAGGTGAAAAACACATGATGGAGTCGGCCCATGGATCAAAGGACGTTGCCAATGTCATGGTGATTGAAGTGACTACCATCGAGGAAGAACTTGGAAATATGAAAGAACATATTCAGAAGCTCATCAAGGAAGGTGAAGAAAAAGACGCCCAAATCAATCACCAAAGCCAGCAAATCTCCATTATGGCAAAGAAACTCCAGAAATTTCCAAATACCGTGTCACTCGAGATTGATGAAAGTGAAACTGAAGGTGATGCGGAAGAATCGAGCTCAAGTTCGATGCCCACGTCATACACAAGGAATACAAAACTTCATGGAGATGCCTTTAAGTCAATCACCGTGCGAAAACTCCAAGAAATGATAGCAAGTGCCATTGAAAGTCAACTCGGTGGATGTTTTGGTAGACAAAGCAGCTACAGCAAGCCATATACAAAGAGGATTGAATCCTTACAAATGCCAGATGGTTATCAGCCTCCCAAATTCATCCAATTTAATGGAAAAGGTAATCCAAAACAACATGTTGCACACTTTGTTGAAACGTGTAACAGCGCAGGAACCGACGATGACCTACTTGTGAAGCAATTTGTTCGGACTCTTAAAGGTGTGGCATTCAATTGGTACACAGACTTAACTCCAGAATCCATTGACAGCTGGCCACAAATGGAAGAAACGTTCTTGAAACACTTCTACAACACTTGTCGCAAGGTGAGCATGATCGAGTTAACGCGCACCAATCAATTGGAGGATGAACCAATTGTGGATTACATCAATCGATGGCGAGCATTAAGCCTTCAATGTAAGGATCACTTGTCTGAAACTTCTACCGTGGAGATGTGCGTCTAGGGAATGCATTGGAACTTAGTGTACATCTTGCAAGGAATCAAACCCAAAACATTTCAAGACTTGGCAATTCGAGCTCATGAAATGGAACTTGTAATTGTCAGTCATGAAGATCAATTCGATTAGACATCTACATTTTAATCACATCAAATAGATTAGAAGTGGGAAATGAGATTTGATTAAATTAGATGGAGTTGGAAAAAACAAGAAAAGAAAATCAGATTGGAACGTGGAAGGGAATTAGAGAGGGGGAAAGTTGAGTCACCAAAAATAAATACAAAAAAAGAAAAGAAAAAGAAAGAAAACAAAACAAAAGGGGAAGCTGAACGTGATGTTCTCTTCAACAAAAGGAAAAGAAAGAAAGAGAGGGAGGAAGAAGGAAAGAGAAGGAGAAGGAGAAGCCATTAAAGGGATGACAAAGCCCCGACTTTTCCTTGTCAAGCGACTGCCGACGGTTGCAAAGTCACCACGGTTGGTGCTCAAGTAGTAGCATGAGGAAGAGAAGGAGCAAATATGTTCTAGTTCATTTTTGGGGCGTTTAGTGCTTGGTATGGGATCAAATTTTCAACCTTTCTTCATCCTTAATCTTCTATAGTAGTGGGTAAGTTGAATTCATACTCAAATTCCAGTTTTCTTCAAGTTTATGAAGTTAGGGTTTATGTATTGAAATTGAATTGGGGGTTTTTGACTTGAAGCTTTTGTGTATGAATTGATTGAATAGGAGGTTTGACTAGGTGTTTAATAGTTCGTTTATGTTACTAGTTTGATTATTAAACTTGTTATTGTGAGTTAGGATGAATTGAAGTTAGCTTGAATTCGTAAGAAATTCTGTCAGTTTTGTAAAATGTGTTTTTCGGCGATTTCTGGGCATTTTTAGGAAAAATACTATTTCTCAAAAGTTGTTCGTATTGAAATTTTAATCAAGATAGGCTCAAGAAATGCTTGATTTGGACTTTGTAGGAGGGAGTTATGCTCATTTTAAGTTTCTGCCCAAATTCTATATTTTATATAGTTGATTTCAAAACTCTATGTTTTCATATGATTGTTTCATATTGAACTTTTGGGTATCCAAATGAATATATGATTCTTAAATGTTGATTTTATATAAAGTAAGATGAGTTTAATTAGTTTTGGTAAAGGTTTTAGTTAGACGGCGATTAATGTTAAATGAAAGTTCGAGTTAGAACATGAAAGTCATTTATATGGTTTATGATATGTTTGTTTACATGATTTAAATGGAATTATAAGAAGTTGGTTGTTTCTAAAACTAGTTTTAGTGAAATTTCATTACTAGTTAGCTAAGTCTATTATTAATTATTGAACACATGTATGTTATTATGTAGCTTTCGAGTTTACTAAGGAGTCGTTTTGTAGGTGGTTGTTTTGCTATGATTCGTAAGAGGTAAGATTTCATATTCAAAACTTTTATAGTTTACATTCAAAGTCAAAGAGGTAAGATTTCTCACTCAAGTTTTTAATAATTTACAAGCAAAGTATTTCCAGTTAAGCTTTTATAGTTCCTCCAAGGATTGAAAGTTTAGTTTCAAAAGAAACTTTTATATATCTCGGTTTTGTTGAGAATGGATTGAATAGGAGGATGTTCCTCCAAATGTAGATAGTTTGGTTTCCGAACCGCAATTAAAGGAATGATTATAGAAAGATATTTTGAATAGTTTTATGTTTTGAAAGTTGATGGGATGGCCTATGTGGTATCTCATGGAAATAGCTTTGTGTTTTTCAAGTTGTGGGGATTACATAAGTGGTATCTCAAGGAATTGGAACTTCGTCGAGTTTGTCTCGGCTTTACAGATACATAATAGAATAGTTGTGGGGGTACGTTGATCAGTACCTCAAGACTTTGATCTTCTGCTGCGGTTTGGCCGTATGTAGGGTGTGCACACCAGGGGTATTTGTCTATAGTTATCAGGAGGGCCTAGCTAGCCCAAAGGCAAAGGAAAGTTCGTTCAATTCCCTAGATTTATGAATCTTTGTTCGTGAAAGAAAAAGGAAAGAAAGGATTGGTTATGGAAAGGAAAAAGGAAAGATTTGAAAAAGAGAAAAAGAAAGGATTTAATTTAAAGAAAAGTAATAGAAATGATTTGATTTAGAAACATAAAAGAACGGTTTTGTTTTATAAAAGAAATACGAAAAAAGGTTTTATAAAGTTGCTTATTGTTAGCTTTTGAAAGAAACTGATTTGTAGAATATATTTTATGTATCCTACATGGATATATGTTTGACTTTTCAGTATGAAATTTTGCTCAACCAGTTTGGCTGATACTATGTGCCGGTATATGCAGGTACATGAAGGTAGTATTGTTGAAGAAGACTCGAATATGTTACCCCTATTATTTGTATTGCGGCGAGGACGATCGACTTTGTAATAGCATTATTAATAGTTAACTTGTAATTAAGTTTAGAGAGTTTGAGTTTATTAAGTTTAAACTACAATGGTTGCTGGATTTTGATAAATACGGGTTTATAAGTGGATGCGAGTCCTAAATTAAGTTTTAGGCGGTCCGTTTTACAAACCGAAACGTTGCCGGATTTTCAATAGAATTTTAACAACAAATTTAGTTGTTTAAAGTATTTAGGATCACTTAATATAGTTTATTATAGTTAAATGTTTTCATAGAGTCATTACAGTTTAAAAGTTTTAATAAGTCACGGTTTTTGAGCTCCACACTCGTGGTGAGTGTGATGGTAATAGCTCGGATTAAGTTTTCCGCTGCATTTAGGTCTTAATTAGGTTGGTCGTAGATCCGGGTTGTTACAAATGGTATCAGAGCGGGATTGTTTTAGGTACGCATGGATCTCCATATCCAAGGTTCGAAGTTTGTTATATTTTCGAAAAGATTTGAAGTAGTGTGAAATGATGAGAAAGTGGAGTATTAAAGAGTTTGGTTTGGTTTAGAAATGAGTTGATGTGTTTTGAAACGAGATCTCTCGAAATAGAATGGTTAGAGTTTAATGGCAACCAGTTTGGCCCTTTGTAGTTTTGCTCCTCGATGAACCTAGGCATTGAGTTGAAGCGAGACACAAAGATGATGGCGAAATGGAGGGTTGACTCTTAATTGTGAAGTGTAAAGTTCTTGGTTTTAAAAGTTTGAATTTTGATTTTGATAAATTGGTTGATATTACCTCTTTATTTATTTTAAGTTTCGAGGACGAAACTTTTTGTGAGGGTGGTATATTATAATACCCCTATTTTTAAAAATTATTTTATTAATAGCATCAACCTTTCCTAATTTCACATGAAACATCAAACAAACATATCATGTTCTTTTACCATATAAATAACTTTCATGTTCTAACGTATAACTAAAAACGTCTAACTAAAACCTTTACCAAATTATTTAGAATCATCTTACTTTATATGAAATCAGCATTTAAGAATGATATATACATTTCTATACTCAAAAGTTCATTATGAAACAATTATATGAAGATATAGAGTTTTAAAATCAGCTATACAAAATATAAAGATTGGGCAGAAACTTTAAATACGCATAACTTCTTCCTAAAAAGTCCAAATCAAGCGTTTCTTGAGTATATCTTGAGTAAAATTTCAATACGAACAACTTTTGTGAAATAGTATTTTTGCTAAAAATGCCCAGAAACTGTCCAAAAATGCGATGTATAAAACTGACCTGCAACCCTTACGAATTACAACACTTCATTTCTTTGAACACCAACAAGTTCAATTATCAAACTAAAATTAGATGAAGAATTCAACTTACCCACTACTATGGAAGATTAGGGATGAAGAGGGCTTCGAAAATCGCATCTAAAAATGTGCCCTAACCCCAAAAACGAACCATGAAATCGAGCTCCTTGCTCCTCTCTTCCTCACGCTGCTACTCATTGGTTGTGAGGCGGTGCTCACCACTAAACCACGGTCGTGGCAGTGTTGTGGTCGGCGAGGACCGCCATTATTCCTTTATCTTTCTTCTTTGCCTCCTCCTTCTCCCTTTCCTCCTTTCATCTTTCTTTCTCTGTTTTCCCTTTTGTGAAGAAAGCAATATGACGCTTCACACTTTCCTTTTTGTTTTGTTTTCTTTCTTTTTCTTTTCTCTTTTTTTTTCATTTTAGTGATTCAATTTTCCTTCTCCATATCACCCTTCCACGTTTCATTTTTTTATTTTCAATTCCATCTTATTTAATCTAATCTCATTTCTTCTTTCTAATCTATTTGATCTGATTATCTTAAACTCCTCTCCTTGTACCTATATCCAAGCATATCTATGTAACTATTAAAATATAATTTAAATACTAGTACAATTTAGTAACTCATACTCGTTAAAAGGATTAAACTCAATATTTCTTAAAGTCATTCCATTAAAACGTCAAAATAATTAACTAAAGTAATATAATTAACTTTTCAATAATTCTATAATCAAATCTAATTTCCTTTAATTAAGATTGAGGACTATTAATATTTAATCAGGCTAATAAATCATACTTAGCTATTAATAAAATGATTTTTAATAATAAGGGTATTATAACTATATAGTAAACAAGTATAAATCTAAAAAGATGATTTCTATGAACAATAATAAATTAATGAATCATGAAAGCTATAAACTATAAACCCTAGAAAAAGATGGAGAAGAGAGAGAGAGAACTCACTTAGGGTTTTGGAAAAGATGGCCACAATGTTTTCTCTCTCCTTCCCTCTCTATATATGGGTATCCATAAAAACCCTAATGGGCTTCTAACAGGCTAAAGTTGTATCACCTAATCAAAGATAAATCCTAAGTTCTCTAACAATGGTAGTCAAGAGAAGTAGGGTCGAATCCACAGAGAGATAACGTTTCTAAGTTACTATTTAGCTAAACAACTACTCCAGATAAATCCATAGAGAAATCAACTGAAGTACTAATTTAAACACTAGAAAGCAATATAAAGAGAGATGTAATCTATGAATTAAACGTGTAGGAAATTAGTTCGGTCCACCATGCTTATATCAATCAAAGGATCAAACAACTATCAGAACCTAGGTCAAGAATCGATAGATTAGAGCACGTGTCAAGCTATGGTTAAGTCTCAACGCCCATAATTCAAAAGACGCCGCATGTTCACTAACGTAATCAGAATCAATAATTAAACTAAGCAATCAAAAGATAATTAAAGAGATTAAGAGTGAAGAACAATACCGAATAACGGAAATCAATAACCTTGATTGAAATAAATCCGAGGTCCAACCTCCTCTTCAATTAAACTAAGTGTTTAAACTAATAAAACTCTCTAAAAAATAAACTGAGAACAATGGGAAATAATAGAATAAAAGTTGTCTCTAAAATAATGAAGCTTAGATATTTATAAAAGCCCCTAAAACTAATTAAAAACGAATAAAATAAGATAGAGTTTCGGATCCGCGTGCCCAATACCCGATCGGGCAAAGGGCCCACCTGATCGGGTTGGTACAACTTTTTGGTCCAACTTCTTTTCTCGCCTAAATGAAGCAACAACAAGAAAATCATGATCTTGGGCCACTCGATTGGATCGGGTAGCCACTGGCCGATCGGGTCCACAGTAGAAATTTGGCCCAGCTCCTTTTCCTTTGCAACAACGAAACGCACATCAGCAATTGGGCTAGCCTTCACCCGATGGCCTCGGGTCATGAGCACCCGATCGGGCCGTGCCTAAATATGGCCCAACAACTCTCCCTCTTGGACGCAAGCAAGCAGCAGCAGCCTCCTCTTGGCTTGGGCCTCACCCGATCGGGTCGGGCATGGGTTGCCCGATCGGGCGGAGCCATAAATTCAGCCCACTTTATTCTCCTCTTCATCCGATCGGGTCGGGCAAGGTTTGCCCGATCGGGCCCGAAACTCCACCATCCGATCACATAAATCTTCGCCCGATCTGGCCATATTCTGCCCGATAAGAGCACGAGTCAACTCCTTTTGGCTATTTGACACTCAATTCTTCACGTTTAGAGGTCTCGGGAACTCGTAAACCGTTTATAAAGCTCGTAACCACTTCTACGTGTCTCGTAACAACTCGTCAAGCCGTGGTTACTTCCAAATAGCTCGAAAATAAGGAGAAAACTCCCTAAAACCTGCAATTCAACACTAAAACACAAAACCACGGCTATATACGATAATTAGTATAAAATAGCTCCGAAGAGCTTAAATGACGCACTAATTAGCTCATAAATAAGGGAGAAAACTATATATAAATGCATGATATCAACTTCATGGAAAACCCTATTTGAAACCTTTTTCCCAATTAAAATGACTACGAGCCCGCTTGAGCCCAAACCTTTTTAAAACGTGCCATCAAACACTGAAGCCCTTTTTAATATTTTAAAAGCCCAAAACTAAGTCCATATTATATTTATATATATAATATGAATTTAATAAAATTATTTTCTCATACAATAAATTATATTATAAAGTTAATTATATAAAATCAACTCTTACAATATAATAAAATCCTTTAATAATAATATTAAAGTCTTTTAAAATACGGGGTATCACACATCAGCTAAACCTATAGATACTCCTAGCGCTGTGATTATGTGTCTGTCTGCTGTGTTTGCACCTCAGTCTGAAGCTGAGAAGGAGTTCATGTCTCGAGTCCCGTATGCTAATGTAGTAGGAAGCTTGATGTATGCTATGGTCTGCACTAGACCTAATCTTGCACATGTTGTGAGTGTTGTCAGCAGGTTTATGAGTCAACCTAGGAAGGAGCATTGGCAGGCTGTGAAGAGGATATTTAGGTAACTTAGAGGTACGTCTGATGTGGGTCTTGTTTATGGGAATGATGCACAGTGTTTTGTCACTGGCTATTCTGATTCTGATTATGATGGAGATCTGGACAATAGAAGATCTATGACTTTCTATGTGTTCACTCTTGGTGGTTCAGTGGTGAGTTGGAAGGCAAGCTACAGTGGCTTTGTCTATTACTGAGGCAGAGTACATGGGGTTGACTGAAGCTGCTAAGGAAGGAATCTGGTTGAAGGGGCTGGTTAGTGATCTGGGTTTACATCATGATCAAGTTGTGGTTTATAGTAATAGTCTCGGTGCAATATGCTTAGCCAAGGATCAAGTCCACCATGAGAGGACTAAGCACATAGACGTGGGATATCATTTCCTAAGAAACGAGAAGAGGATCAAGGTGAAGAAGGTTGGTACTGTTGATAATCCAGTAGACATGTTCACAAGCCTATTCCACATGGCAAGTTCCAACATTGTTTGGACTTGCTAAATGTTCTAAGTCATTAGAGTCTGTTCCCTTATGTTCCCTTAAGTGGGAGTCTGGGTTCCTTATGGAACAATCTGGGCCCTTAGGGGCAATCTCAGAGTCTGGGGTTTCTGATGAAGCATTATCTGAAAGTCTGTGCTTCTTATGGGGCAATATGGGAATATGAGCTCTTAAGGAGCAATCTGGTACAGAGGGAGAGTCTGGTACATCTGGCAACTTGGCTGTTGCATCTGGTACATCTGTAGTCTGGTGGTTTTGGGAGAATTCTAGTCAAGGTGGAGATTTGTTAGATATGCCTTAAATATCTGTTGGTTCGAATAACCAAGCACGGGGTCTTGCTAATCGGTTAGCGAGTCTGGGTCCAGAGGTTGAAATGCTATGGTGGGGGTGAAGGGGCAACGCCTCCTTAGCTTTTCGGGTACTATAAGGTTTAGTCAAACCTTATATTATGTTATAGGTTTTAGGCCCAAATCTGTTTAGGTTAAATCTAAGGGTGCTTAAATAAACTTTTAGGTTAAACCTATAGCAGTATTCACTATTTAGTTAACCTTAGTGTTGCCTAACACTATTCTGTATTCTGTTTCCTCCTAATATAAAACTACTCTCCCTCTGGTCTGGTGGACGTAGCTAGCACATTGCTAGTGAACCACATTAAACTCCGTGTGTGTTTATTGCTTTCACGTTCTTTATTAATCTTTAGCGCCTCTCCTGTTATAACAGTATAGAAAATTAATTCCAATTATGCATATAACCTCAACGCCCAGCTTACTTATTACAATTGGAAAAAAGAGCATAACAATTAACAACAGAACCTCAACTGAATAATTGAGTTAGAAAGCTTTTCTTTTATACTCCCTCTGTCCCAATTTATTTTCTACATATCGATTTTGAGTACTATTCACTTAGACACTTTGACAATTTTGATTTTATATATGTAACGTAAAACATTCCCATGCGGTTCTTGTTTGTTTCGTCTCAATGTGTACTTATTAAATATATAATTTTTGTAATTGTTTTCTATACCAAATTTGAGATACTATTAGTTTTTGAAATCGCATCTTGAAAACTATGAAAAAGTGATCATAGCAAATAAATTGGGACGGAGGAAAGTAGGAAACATCTCCAAAGCCCACCTAAATCTGCTAAGAGTTTGAAGCCTCTGTTGAAATTGCTGTTGCTGAAGGACTCATAAAAGGTTGAGTAGTTGGCAAAACTCTTTGCTTGATTGTCGAGACAAAAATGCAGGTCCGTCAAAACAGTGTTGCCCTTGCTCCTAGCACAAATCAGGTATGACTGGTGCTTGTTAAATGCTTGATGGGCGTCTTTCTCATAGTAAGTTTTAAGATTATCTGGAGCCAAAGCTGGATAGATAAAAAGTAAATTTGTTAGTCACCAAAAAAAAGTTGGATATAACATGTACAAGAGCCAGTTTGAAGCATAGAACCTCCACCAATTTTCACAATTGAAGGGAGATCAAGTAGCCTTAAAATTTTGGCAGAAGGAATGGTTTGGGATCGGCTGACATGAATCGTCAATTGGCCAAGTAACATGAAGGCAAAAGTGAAGATCATGATAGAAGCTGACTTCATGATTGCCAAGTTTTCTGTATCGTGTTCTGACTCATTGAATTCACATTCGTATTTGTAAGCAGTGAGATATAATGTATAACAAGATGTTCACATTTACTTTTTCTAGTATCAGATATTCATAATAGTGACATGAAGCATACACCTCAGTAAAAATGAGCCTAGCTAGGAAGTCATCCTAAGTGTAGCATGTTATTGATGAGGATGTGAGCATAATTTTCTGCTGTTGGACATACAAAGTAAATTATAGTGACCTGAAACAGAAACCTCAATAGAAAAGAGCCTAGCTAGGAAGTCATACTAAGTATAGCATGTTGTGATTAATTTTCTGTTCATCATGACTAATGGATCTTCCTAGCACTATTTATATTTCACCTGATTTGCATATGATCAAATATGAGTACTATTACTTCGACACCCTTATTTACCCCAAAAATTGAGTGTTGTATCGTGTTGTGTCCGACACGACACTCTACTTTAGTACTTCATTTTTAACTAAAAACTTAAATTTTTTCTACAAAGTGACCGAGTCCGATTCTTCGACATTCGTATCCGAGTAGACACTTAATCCGTGTTTGAGTAACATAAAATATGATTTTGTTATGCCTATCAAATTTTAGCTAAAAGTTGGAATGACCCCCTTCCTTATTTCAGTTGATTGGAAGAATCACATGTACTAGCAAAAAATTTCAACTTGGTACGTAGCGAACATAATGATCTCATTTTATAGAGCAATTAAATGTATCATATATTATGCATAAAAATCTGGATATTTAATTAGATGAGTCCCACTTTTATCTTTTACCTAAATGGATGATGTAATTAATTTTCCATTTTATTAGATTACATTAGTAAATATAAACTTAGTTATTGTGTGATAACTTTTTTACGTAAATAATAGGGAAAATTGGATCAAACAGCACAAATTATACGTTTGTTGCGCAAAACAGCACAAACAAAAAAAGGTGTACAAAACAACATGAACTTTTTCCAATCGGTACAGAGAATGACATAAGTAATATTTTGGCCTGAGATTCCATCTTTCTGGCGAATCTTAATTATTTTACCTTTTTTTCATTTTTTTATCCTTTTCCCTCCACCTTTACATCTTCCATACAACAAGTGACCTTCATTCTCTCAACCATCCAACTTCATCTGTAAGTTCTTTAACTTCCAATTTTGCAACCCATATCTGCATCGAATATCACTTGAGCATTCTCCATTGCCTTTTGAGAATATTTCTGGAGAGTCTACTTGTGAGAGCTCAATGGCTCTCTACCTTTCTCTCCTGCTCTGGCTTTCCACCTCTTACCACAAATGCCTTAGCTTGGCTTCTCTTTATACTACTTCAAATGGATGTATGCTCACTTGAGTTTTGTTCTCCAAACTTCTAGGTTCTTCCTTTGTCTTACTCCAAAGGTAACCATCTAAAAAATTCTAGATTTTTCTTCAAAATTAAAGAGCATACATCTAATTAATTTCTCTTCTCTAATATTTTTACTCCTTTCACAAATGTTCTAGATTTTTCTATAACTAGTACAAGGGTACGTGCTTCGCACGAGACTCGATTTACTTGCAAATTGAGACCTAAGAGTTGTTATGATGTTATAACTGATAAATATGAATTGAGAAGGAAAACATAATATATAGAAAAGGTAGTTAAAAGCAAATTATTTATTTTTACCAATTAGAAATCACTTAAAAGATGATGCTCCATTGACATTATTGTCTTTGACCATCTTATGCTAGTTATATGTAAGGAAAAACATAGTTATATGAGATCTTGTTTGATTCATCTTAATGGTCGTTTGGTTTACATGGAAAGTTAAATTACCCATGAATCATAGGAAAGAAATTCTTTAATTAAATTCATAGAATTTGGTTAAATTGTTTGGTTGACAATGTGAGAATTAATCTTTCATGGGAATTATTACTTACCTAGGTGGGCCTCGGTAAGTAGATTTTCCATTTTTTGGAAAATAAAAATTATTCGGAATTTCTACTTCCTCCATTTTGCAATTTTATTGTCAACCAAACAACTTACTCATTTTCCAAATTTCTAGAAATTTCTATTTTCATTTTTATGTTTTCTCATGTCAACCAAACAATCACTTAGTGTATAGTTTACAATATTATTTTTTCATAACTTTACCTCATATGCAATAAGAGATACTCGTTAATAGGAAGAAATAAAACCACTCTTGAGCTTTAAGCAGTATGTTGCCTCACCCAAAAGATTTGAGAAGAATTTTCTAAAACTGAGTTACAAATAAAAAGAACAAGTAAAAATCGCTAATGTAGAAATCAATTAGATTTGATATACAAGTAATAGGCCATAAATTTCAATTGTGGAAAAACCTATAACACGAAAGAACCAAAGATTTATGGGATATGATTGATACCTTAATAAGGGGCAAAATGAGGATAACATAAATTACTACAATATCTTGACTATAACTTTACTTTTTCCTCCTTTTTTATATAGGTAATAGATAGATTATTCCAACATTATACTCAATAAAAAGTAGTAAAAGATCTTATAACTATATATGGAGAATTCTTAGTTCATCTATACTAACACATTCTTAGACAAGAAAATCCTAGGGCGTGTTTTAACAATCCAATGAAAGTTCCAATGAAACTCATGAAATCAAATATGCTTCTGGATATTAATATTATATGCCAAATAACTTTAGGTAGAGTAAGTTTATAGTTGGCCGAATTATTAACTTCCAACAAAATGGTCACTTGCTCAGCCAATTTTTTCTGAAAAAAGGTTGGAAATTGCTCGGCACACGCACAATTATAATTATGCAACAAATACAAGAGGAACATAATGAGATACAACAGGCACATTAATAGTAATACTCTGTACAAAGAATAGCAAGAATGGTATTCTTTCACAGTAGTAGATTTATTAGTTTAGCAATAGAAATTCAGAAGGAAAGCATGCAGTATATATAGCTTGGAGGCTCTCTAAGAGCATGAACCCGAAAAAAAGCCATCACAAGAGTACCCACGGCAACAAGGATCCAAAAAACCACAAGGGTACCCAGGTGTTGAGCACCATTTGCAACTTCCAATGTCGTAATCACAGTAATGATCTCCGCAACAGTCTTCGTGGGCGTAACATCGTTGGCCACCTCCTCCGCACTGTGCAGCCGCATCAGTTGCTACCATAACAATGATGGCTGCGATTTGCAAGAGAATACCAACATTTTTGTTTGTCTTCATCATCTTTTCTGCTGTGATGAAGAATTGTGTATTGTTCTTGTTTGGTGCTTCATGAGTTCCCTTTTAATAAGGTTCAAGGCCAATGCATGCAATGCAGCATTTAATTTCATTAATGATGTCCACATGCCTCCAACATGCTCATGAGCTGCCACTAATTGGATAATTATAATTAATGACTTTGTTATGAGAGTCAAATATATTACTATGAGGATGTAAGACTTGAAACTCTTAAAAACTCTTAGAACTATGAAATCTGACTTGTTAGCCTATATGAAGCAGAATATTCTTCTTCTTGGTGGTATTATGCAAAGATTCCAGGACATATACTATAAGGCGCCTGTTTCTGTCCAAGACAGCAACAGTGTATGTGGTGGTGGGTACTTGGTGGAATCGTGGCTCCCAAACGTCCTTCGTGGTGGTGGTTACCTGCAAAACAAGGAGAAACCTCGGGAGTGGTTCCGAGGATCGCCTCTCCGATGCCTAAGTCAGTCCAAGTTGAGCACAAGATCTCTAGTAGAGAGAAAACGAGTATCAAGCGCAAGTATTTTGTGAGCGTCTGATTGAACGTACATGGGCATGGGTATTTATATGAGACATGGACTTGTAACTGACCTAGTAAAGTGAGTGGGCCTCTTTGGAAGTGGGCCAAGGTGGAACGAGGCCTTCGTTAAACTCCAGCCTAGAGGTTATATCCGGAGCGGTCTGCTTGAGGAGGTCTGCTCTGCTCCAGGCGCTCTGACGTGGAGTGGCAGGACCATTGGTTTGCTGCCAGCTGGAGGTCTGCTGGGCAGACCCCATACAATTTGCCCCCCGGACCCAGTATTTGCGGACTGCAATATGCTGAGTACGTTTGTTTTTGATCTGGCGTTCTGCTTTTCGCAGACTGGTACGTGACTGTCTGGGAGCTGCTCTTCACAAACTCCAGAATGCTTCCATTTTTCCCGCCCATTTGGTTGGGGTGTTGAGCAAGGGTCATTAATTCATTTTGAATAGGATTGAATTGATGTGACTCTTTGGGTTCCCAAGGAATGTAATGATGACAAGTTGGTGCTGAGTGGACGAATTATGCCTATTTAAAGGCTGAATCGACCTTTTGTGGGACTTTTCAGTTTCTTCCCCTTCGAACTCTTTGCTTTCGAACTTCCCTGTTGTTCTTCAAGAATTTCTTTTCGCCCTAGCCATTTTCAAGTGATTCCTCTCGATTTTTCTGGGATTTGTTTGCGTTTGGAGCTTAATTTGGAGTGTTGATACTGTTGCGTTTGTGGCTTTCGTCTTCTCTTTTCTCGGCGTCTTCAATTCTCTATCCAGGTAAACTCTTTTTTCCAGATCTACTTTTGATTTTTTCCTTCTTGGATGGTTTGGATGTGATCTTCTCTGTGTTTATGGATTTCTCCCCTTTTTCCTTCTGTACGCACTTATTTGCCAGTGTTTTTAAGGTTAGGGTTTCTTTCCTTTGGTCTTCAGATGCGGTTGCTTATTTCTTTGTTTCATAGATCTGTTTGGTGTTGTTTCATTTCCGTTCTGCTGCTCTGGATGATAGGCTCTGCTTGCTTCTTCAGCTGAGCTCTGCTCTACTGTTGTTTGTGGGATTTTTAGGGTTTGCTTTTTTTTACCCTGTTATCCTCTTTATTTGCTGGGTTGTAGGCCTGTGATGTGCCTTCATTGTTTTGTTTGCGTCATTTGCAAGAAAATATCCTATTTCTTGGCTATCTCTGATCTTCACGTACCATACATATCCTTGCCCCCCAGTATGGTAGCTCAGTCTGTAGGTCTGAGGTGCCAGACTACTTTTGCATGTATCTTTTTGTAAGAAAAGCAAGAAAATATCCTATTTTTTGGCTATCTCTGATCTTCACGTACCATACATATCCTTGCCCCCCAGTCTGGTAGCTCAGTCTGTAGGTCTGAGGTGCCAGACTGTCTTGTGTTGTGACTTCAAGTCTGATGTGCTGTCGTCTGTTTCTTGTGTTGTGTAGAATGTCTACTTCTCAGTCTGCTGCCTCCCGTGGGAAGGGTGTGGTATCTACCTCTTCGTCCGAGCCGGATGAGCCTTACCCGATGGACACTCAGTCCCCGTTTTTAAAGTTGGATCTGCCTCGGTGTAAGGACGAGGTGGTTCCAGAGGAATGGGAGGTCTTTGACCCCTGGAACGGTTTGCGTAAGGAGGTGTTGGGTCCTGAAACCAACAGGTTCCCTCCCAACTACAAGTTTAAGCCTACTCTGCCCACAGTCAAATGGAAGTACAGCGACCATGAGATGCGGCTTACTGCCCTTTACGACAGCAAGGGTAAGCCTTATTTGGCGAAGAAATCTGCAGATGCGTTCAAACGGGCACATGCTGCATACTGCCTTGAGATTGCTGCGGAGATCAAGCTGCTTCGCGGGTCTTGGGTAGTGCTTCCCCAAGAGGGTCAGAGCATGGCAGATGTACCAGAGGGGTACACTGCTGTTTATATGAAGCAGCTGGAGTTTGGGCTTAGATTCCCCATCCACTGGTTTTTGGAGTGGGTTCTCTGCCAGTACCGCATGGCTCTCTGCCAAGTCAATCCCCAGTCTCTGAAGAAGGTTCTGGGGTTTATTTGGGTCTGTGAAGCTCTGGGCTTCCCCCTCACCATGAAACTTTTCCAGTGCCTGTTCTACTTTAAGAGGCAGGGGGGAGTACGGTTACCTCACCGGTTAAGTGCGAGCCAATCATCTGACGGTCTATCCCGTTGATCTCACTCTGAAAGATTGGCGAGATAGTTTTGTCTTCGTTAGGGTACCGACGGAGGAGGGGCACCCTTATCAATTTAAGGCCCCTATGCGCCCTGTGAAGCCTGACTTCCAGAAGCAGTTGGACCCTCATGTGCTGAACTGGGACGAGAGGGTAGCCTACTACTACTTCAAGTCCAGATCCAAGGTTACTGCCGGGAAGCAGTTTCTTCCCAAGTACTGGCTGCCGCATCACTATGTGATGTGTCAGAATGCCTTCCTAAGGATAGGCCATCTGTCCCCCGACTATACTACTGGTAAGCGCTCTGCCAGCCCTTAACTATGATTTTCATTTTCCACTCTGCTGCGCCCCATGGCATTAATTGTTTGTGCTGTTCTGCAGGTCCGTGTAGAAAGTTTGTTCGCCAAGTGATTAAGGGTGGGTCTTGAGCTGGCGGGCATGCTCTGCCCCTTTCCATTATTTTCTGTCTGCATTCTGACTTGCTGTAGCTAACGAATATTCTGATATTGCAGAGAATCTGGGGTCTGCCATTCCTTGGGAGCTGGGTCTGAGTAGGTCTTCAGTGTGTCGGAGGTATCGTCCGGTACCTGACCCAGGGACCTACACCGTCCCTGATTTCATCAGGGAGATTAACACTACTTCCTTGGACCATCCTTCCCTCCGGACCAAGCGCCCGGAACTTGTGGATAGGTTTACTGGGACGTCCCGGCCGTAAGGGGGCCCCTCTGCCACTTTTACCGAGATTCAATCTGATGACGAGGAGGAGGCGACGGCTGTTCCTCTGCAGATCCAACGTTCCCGGCGTGCTGCGCATCTGCCGGAAGACGACGATGATGAAGATAGTGCAGAGGGGGCCATCACTCTGCAAGGGACTGTTCTGGTTGTTGAACCCCTGCAACAGCTTCCTCCTGTGCAACCAGGTACTACTTACGATGAACCACAAGGTACTCTTCCTGCTTGTGTGCATTCTGCTAATCACTTCTCATTTTCTCTGCTTACTTTCAGAACCACCTGTGGTGGAGGATGTGCCCATGGGAGAGCCTGACCAAGCGGCGACCGAGTTTGACAGGACGGAGGCAGAGGCTGCTCAGTCTGATGAAGCTGGTCAGGAGTCTCACCAAGCCACGACCGAGTTTGACAGGACGGGAGCAGAGGCTGCTAAGACTGTCACAACTCAGTCTGTAGAGGGGCAGAGTGAGGGCCAGGTTCCGTCAGGTAGGTGTCTTCTTCAGACCCAGACTGCTCTTTCTTACAGGTTTCGTTTTACCTGCACCTTCTTGATTTTCCTGTTTTTATTTTGATGTGATAGGTTCCGCTGGGCAGGCCGTCCCTACGCCTGTTCAAACTAACCAGGAGGTGTTGGAGCCTCTTTAGCATGAGAGGGTGGAGCAGCAAAGCTCAGCTTTCGTCCCAGTGGTGGAGACTGTTGTGTCTCCCCCTGTTCAGAAGCCTACTCCTCCTATCCAGAGGCCTACTCCTCCTGGTAGGTAGGCTGCTCCTCCTCCTCCCAGAGGCTTCAAGCAGGTCCTTTCCCCTACTCCTGAGGATCTGGCGCATGTGGTTAGTGTTTTCTTTTCCTCCCTTTTGTCTTGCAGAGCCAATTCGTTCTGTGCCTTATTTTGCTGACGACATTGTTACCTTTTGTTTTCTTCAGCAGTAATTGAGGGCTAAGAAGGTGGAGTCTGCTGTGGCTCTTCATACCTCTGCTCCAACTGCGGGCCAGCTTAAATCTCCTGCGGAGGGTGCTCAGAAGACTATAGCTGAGCCTGAGGTATCTTCTCATTCCCAGAAGAGACCAGCAGAGAGGCAGAGTGAGGAAGGTGCTCCCCCTCAGAAGAAGACTCGTCTCCCTGCTGACTCCCCTCGGACCATTGTTGTTGAGGACGACGTCGTCACCAAAGGTGTGTACCCCTTACCTGGTCTTAGTTCCGGCCTTTTCCCTTATGTGGAACTGACTGGACTTTCTTTTGGCTCAGGTTCTCTGCAGAGGGAATCGGCGGATGACCAGCATGAGGCTCATGGGCAGGAGCATATGTCCGTGGCCTTCCCTGACCCCAGTGAGTGGTTGAAGCTTCTGGCAAGTCGCTTCTCACCGGACTACGCTGTTCAGGATGTCTCTTTGGTGAGTTGTCTGTCCTTTTTATAGTCATCTGTTTCTGACATTTTGATTTTCTTCTGATCTGCTTTTTCATTGATTACAGGCTGCGCGGGCCGGCGCCTTCATTGGGGAGTTGTGCCATGCTGTAGGGCTGGGTAGACATGAGGCATATCTCCCTGAACAGCAGCAGCTTAAGGCTCAGGTAGCACAGCAGAGAGCAGAATATGCCACGCTGAAGGCTCAGAACTCTCTGATTGTGTCTACCTGCCGCGAAACTGAGGAGGAGCGGGATGCTCTGATTGTGGAGCGCGACACCTTGCGGACCGCCAACCAACGCATTGAGGGTCAGGCGGCGCAAGCAGAGGCTATCGCGGCTGAGCAATCCCGGCTCTCTTCCCAGCTTAGTGAGGCGTTGTCTCGCGCTTCAATGGTGGAGACTAAGCTGAAGACCTCCGAGGCCCGGCTGCAGGCAGCGTTGAAGGAGCAGGAGCAGCTCAGGGGTCATCTCTCTGCTGTACAGGCTGAACATGAAGGCTGCTCTGCTAAATTGGCTCTGCAAGCCAAGGAGGCTGAGGAGGCTCTGAAAAAGAGGGAGGAGGAGCTAGGGGCAGAGTTCTCCAAGTTGCTTTCTGAGAGGGAGGCTCAGCAGGCTAAGGAAGCTGAGGCAGCCCTGAAGCAGAAAGAGGCCCAACTGCTTGCTGAGGAGGCAGCCCGAGCTGCGCAGATGGAGGAGGCGTTCGGGAACAAGTAATGGGAGGATTGCAAAGTTACGGTCCGTAGGGTCCTCTGGCATCTGCAGCCCTCTTTCAACTGGGATGCCTTTGAGGATGCTTATGCCAGTCAGGTGCACATGCGACCTCCGGCTACCCAGGAGCTCAGAGACTTGGAGTTGCTTTACTCTCTGCCTTCAGAGGGAGAGTCTTCAGAGCAGCAAGCTGATGGGAGCTCCGCAAAGGATGGCAGCTCTGTTCCTAAGCAATAGGAGCTCGGGCGGCTATCTCACGCTTCGCCTCAGTCTTCTTGTGACTCCTGTCTGAGCTGCTGAGGTAGATGAGCTGGGAGCCTGTCTGAACTGATTTCAGTCCTCCGTTTTTGCCTCCGATGATATCCTAATTGACTTATCTTGTAATATTTGTAATTAAATAGTCAAACATTTCCTTTTCATCTGTATTTGCTCCCTTCTTTTGGTTAGGTAGCCGCCGTTGTTGTAGTATTCTGTAGCACTCTGATCTGGCTTATAGCTAGATCTTTTATGTAAGATTCAAGTATTTTTCAGGTAATGCAAGTTGTGTTCTTCTGTTGACTTTTGTGCTTTCTGTTTGGTGCATACCAAGTTTTGTTATTTCTGCTAAGTGTTTGCGCTCTGCTCTGATGTTGAGTCTGCCGTGCTATCACACAATATATCTGAGTGTTTTCGTTTACTTGGCTTGGTGGCCGGTGAGATTTGCTTAGAGCTGGGACTTTAGGGGCCCTTTACTCTTCTGCTCTGCCTTATGCGTGACAAAAATTCAACAATAGCAGATCAACGGAGGTATTTTGACGCCCTAAGTCATGATGTTTCTAGGAGTTTTGGGGTTCGCCCTTTAGCTCCTTCTGCCATCTTTTTCGTGTCGGGGTACCTTTTGATTCTTAGGAACTCTGGCGTCCCCATTAGCCTTAGGTGCCTATGACTTATCCTTGCTGCTTTTTGGGCCTTCGACCCCGCAGGTTTAGAGGTAGAGGTCTATGTCATCGCTAAGTCGAGCCGGCATCCGATCACTCTGCGGGCCTCATGGGCTCTGGACAGAGTTAACCTTTCGGCCAACTCCCTTTCTTCATTATATAGTTTACTTTTGTGTCTGAAGAGCCTCTTCAGCCTTCAGTCTGACTCAGACCCTGTTTTCTTTTGCCAGACTGTGGTATTTTTTCTCAGTCTACTAAGGGTCTGTCTGATTTTGACATTTTATTTTTCATAAAGAATAGATAAGGGGATGGGGGTTTAATGCGAAATGGAGAGTGGTGGATAAAGGGTGGCTCAAAGGCCTTTCATTCATGGGAGTTTTTTGATACAATCTGGGTTACACGAAGTATTTTTTCAGTATTCGGGCGTTCCAGTTGCTTTTCAGTTCGCTTCCATCCATCCTTTTCAGTCTGTAGGTTCCAGGGTATAGCTCTTCACTAACCTGGTAGGGTCCCTCCCACTTAGCCGACAGCTTTCCGTGTATTTTGTCTTTCTGCACAGCTGCTGCATTTCTGAGCACCAGATCCCCTACCTCCAGAGGCCTAGCCCTCACTTTCCGGTTATAGTATCTGCTGACTCTGGCTTTGTAGGCTTCCATTCTGAACCTAGCTTCTTTTCTGTACTCATCCAGCAGATCTAGATTTATTTTCAGAGCTTCGTCGTTCAGACCTGGCTCAAATAGGCTGATCCTCAGACTCTCGGACCCGATCTCAACAGGCATGACAGCTTCAGAACCATATACCAGGTGGAAGGGGGTCTGCCCAGTTGACTCTTTGACTGTGGTTCTGATTGACCACAGAGTGTTAGGCAGCTCCTCTAGCCACTTACTTTTTTGCTCCTCCAGCTTCTTTTGCAGACCTATCAGGATCTTCTTGTTAGCGGCTTGGGCCTGACCATTGCACTGAGGGTTGTAGACTGAAGATAGGGCATATTTGATCCCAAACTTCTCCAACCACCCTGACAGGGGCATGTTGTCAAACTGTCTCCCGTGGTCGAACACGAAAGCCTTCGGAATCCCGTATCTGGTGATGATGCTCTGCCACAAGAACTTTCTGACGGCTGTTTCTGTGATGGTGGATTGGGCTTCTGCCTCTATCCACTTAGTGAAGTAGTCTACCCCCACAATTAACCATTTCTTCTGATATTGGGCCGTTGTGAAGGGTCCCAGAATGTCTAGCCCCCATTGGGCGACTGGGATAGGGTTGTAGATTGGCATGAGGTCGTTTGCGGGCAGCTTGATGTTCGGCGCGAACCTTTGGCAGCTGTCGCACTTTTTCACCAGAGTCTCAGAGTCAGCTTTCATTGTGGGCCAATAATAACCGGCTCTGAGAGCCTTATGGGCCAGAGCTCTTGGTCCGATATGGTGTCCAGAGTCCCTCATGGATCTGTCTCAATATGTAGTCTGCATCTCTCTGCCCTACGCATTTGAGTAGGGCAGAGAGAAAGATTTCCTGTATAGCTCGTCCCCGATCAGGCAGTATCTGCATGCTGTCAGCTTGAGCTTTCTTGCTTTCATCTTCCCTTCTGGTAATTTACCAGTCTGCTTATACTCAGCGATCTCCTTGATCCACTCTGGCATATCTTCTAGCTCCAAAACTCGCTCTGCATCCTCGCACATTGCATTGGTGGGTCTGACTTCCACCAGAACAGACCTATTCAGCTCCTGCAGACTGCTGCTTCCCAATTTGGACAGAGCATCTGCTTGTGCGTTCTGTGCTCTAGGCACTTGTTCAATTCTAAAAGTTTCAAATTTTGAAATCAGGGACCTCATCCTGGCTAGGTAGCTCTGCGTCGTCGGCTCCTTGGCCTCATACTCCCCCTTGACTTGGTTGGTTACCAACTGAGAGTCAATTTTGAGGTGGACGTGCTTGGCTTCCAGGGTCTGGCAGAGCTGCAGTCCAGCGATGGCCGCTTCGTACTCTGATTCATTATTGGTTGCTGAAAACATGAACTTCAAGGCGTATTCAATGATTTTCCCTTCTGGGGTTCTGATGACCATGCCTGCCCCAGAGCCATTGATGGTTGCAGACCCATCGGTAAAGACTTCCCAGGCTCTAGGCTCTCCTACTGCTTCCTGATAGGCACACTCTGCTAGGAAATCAGCCAGAGCTTGTGCTTTTATGGCGGTTCGTGGGGCGAATTTGATACCGAACCCTGTCAGCTCCAGGGCCCAGTTCATGATTCTCCTCGATTTGTCTACCTTCTTCATTGCCTTTTCTAGAGGCATATTTGTCAGCACAGTGACGGGATGTGCGTCGAAATATGGCCTCAGCTTTCTGGTGGCCAGCACTACTGCGTAGGCTGCCTTCTCTATCAATGGGTAGCGTGTTTCTGCACCCGTGAGGGTGTGGCTCACAAAATATACCGGCTGCTGCTTCTTGTTCTCTTCCTTCAGCAGGACTGCACTCACAGTTGCAGCAGTAACGGCAATGTATAGGAAGAGAGCTTCCCCTGTCTTGGGTCTGGCCAGTGTTGGCAGACCAGAGAGGTGTGACTTCAACTTCTCGAATGCCTCCCTCTGCTCTGCTTCCCACGTGAACTCTTTGTTCCCCTTCAATATTTTGAAGAATGGGAGAGCTTTCTCCGCAGACTGAGCTATGAATCTGGACAGGGCTGTCATTCTACCTGTCAGCCTCTGGATGTCTCTGATGCTTTTAGGCTCTGGCAGATCCATAGCTGCTTTCACTTTGTCGGGATTCGCGTCGATCCCCCTTTCACTTACCAGACAGCCCAGAAATTTCCCTGACCGTACTCCGAACATGCATTTTTTAGGATTCAGTTTCATGATGTGTTTGCGGAGGTTGGCGAAGGTCTCCTTGAGGTCTTCTATATGGTCAGTCTCAGTCTGACCTGCAAAGACCTGATCCATCAACCTTTGATAGGTGGCGCCTGCATTCTTCAGCCCGAAGGGCATTATGACAAAGCAAAATACCCCGATAGGGGTGATGAATGTCGTCTTCTCTTTGTCTGCAGGGTCCATGAAGATCTGATGGTATCCGCTGAACGCGTCCATGAAGCTGAGCAGAGCATGACCACTGGTAGAGTCTACCAGCTGGTCGATTCTTGGCAAGGGATAGCAGTCCTTGGGCAGGCTTTATTGAGGTCTGTGAAGTCAACACACATCCTCCAGCTCCCGTTCGCCTTCTTAACCATCACCACATTGGCCAGCCATTCTGGGTACTTGCAGGGCTCTATGAACCCTGCCTCAAGCAGCTTCTGAACTTCTTCCTCGATGGCTTTATTTTTCTCCGCAGAGTAGTTCCTCCTCTTCTGCTTCACAGGTCTGTATCCTGCAGCAGTGTTTAACTTGTGGTTGATGGTGGCGGGGTCCACCCCAGGCATCTCAGCTGCTGAGAAAGCGAACACATCTGCATTCTCCTTCAGCAGACTGATTAGGTTGACTCTTGTTTCAGGATCCAGGTCTTTGCCTATTCTGACTGCCCTGCCTTCTTTCGGTCCCAAGAGTACCTCTTCGGTCTCTTCCCCCGGTTCAGGCTTATTTCCTTCCTGCTCTGCTTCTGGCCGAGCATCGGCCTCACTGATAGCAGCACACTCTTCCTCTCTTTGTTTGGCCTCTTCGGCCTTTCCTTCCTTTCTTTCCTTCCCGGCTTCTTCAGCCTGGTCCTTCTTGGCTTCTTCAGCCTCTTTCTTCTTTCCTTCTTTCTTTTCCTTCCTCCTCTTTCTCTTGGACCTAGAGTGGTCAGGAGGAGGAGGTCTTTTATCCTTCTTCATAGCGGTCAGATTGCATGACCTAGCTGCTCTCTGGTCTCCCTTCAGTCTGCCCACCTCTCCAGTGCTGCTTAAGAAAATCATGGTCTGATGATGGGTTGACGGGATTCCCTGTACCCCCTCGATGAACTTCCTTCCCATCAGAGCGTTGTACGGTGACGGTAGGTCTACTACCAGAAACTCTTGTACTACCGTTCTCTTCACTCCGTTCTGCCCCTCTGTGGTCACTGTCAGATGTATTTTCCCCTCTGGGATGATGGAGTTCCCCGTGAATCCGACGATTGGAGTTCATCCTTGCTTCAGCATTGAACGATCCAGCTCCATTTTATCGAAGGTGTCCTTATAAAGGATATTCACGGCGCTCCCGCCATCTACCAGTATTCTTCGCACATCTACTCTGCTAATCTCCAGAGTGACCACAAGAGGGTCAGAGTGCGGGAAACTGATGCCTTTGCAGTCTTCTGCCGTGAAGGTCATGTTTGGAAGGTTTGGGCTCAGCTCTGCCTGGTTGATGGAGTAGAGGTTGGGGTGGGTGAGCTGCCTTAGATGAGCCCTCTCTCCCCCCATCGAGCTAGAACTGCCAAATATTACGTATACCGTTTTCTTTTTCCCTTCCTTGATCTCTGCTCGCTTGTCCTGCAATGTCTGCCCTTCGCTCTGTTGCTCCTTCTCCTTGATCCCCTGATTCTAGGCTAGGTACTCTTTGAAGTAGCCTCATCTGATCAGGCTTTCCAGATCGTTTTTCAGGCTTATGTAGTCTTCTGTATTGTGGCCTGGCGCCTCATGGAAAGCGCAGAACTCTGCCATGTTGGAGCCTAGGCTTCTCTTCTTGGTGGGTGGTGGTCTTTGCCACCTGCTGTCATCTCTGTTGGTCAGAAAGATCTCAGCCCTTGGCTTGCTGAGGCTGCTATAGTTGTTATATTTCTCCTGGGCCTTCAGCCGGTCCACTTCTCTCTCTGCTTCTTTTTGTTTTTCTCTTCCTCTGCTCTGATGGGGCCTGGGGCCTCCAAAATTCAATCTGCCTCCCATGAACTGGTGCTCATTCTGCCTGGTATCCTGTCTAGCAGGTCTGCCTGTTTCTGCTCCGTGTGTCGATGCTTTGTTGAAGTCCTCGACAGCTATGTATTTTTCTGCCAGGGCCAGGGCCTCGCTGAGCTCCTTCATGGTGACCCATTTGAGGTCATCCCTGAATTTACTGGTGTGGGGTAGGGCGTTCCTCAGAGCAGAGCGAGCTTCTGCTCCAGCTCTGGGATGTGCACCAGCTCTTTGTTGAACCTCCCTATGAAATCCCGCAAGCTTTCATTCTGAGTCTGCTTCAGCAACAGCAGCTCATGTGTGGATTTGTTCCTCCTACTCCCGCTAACAAAATGCTCTTTGAATCTCTTCTTCAGTTCATCAAAGTTAGCAATCGTCCCCTGGGGAATAGTCCTGAACCAGGTCTGAGCTATCCCTGTCAGAGTGGCAGGAAAGTGTCTGCACCATGTGGCCTCATTGTAGTTTCCTAGCTCCATGTGGGTCTCAAAGGCTGCCACATGCTCCTTTGGGTCTCCCTCCCCTTCAAACTTGAGATTGGATGGGAGCTTCGCTTTCGACACTCTGGCCGCAATGATTTCAGGTGTGAAGGGGGACTTGGAAGGAGATCTAATCTCCTCTGCTGGTGATACCACAATGGGTCTGGAGTTGACTCTGTGGGTTATGAGTCCTCTGAGGTCTGTGGGGGCTCCATTATCGCCAGAGCCCTCCTCTGGTATTGTTCCTAATCTCAGGCTGACATGCCTTCTGACCGTTCCGCCACCAGGCGCAGACAGGGCCTCTTCAGCTCCTGAGTTGTGCCTGGTTCTGGGCCGCGGCTGGACATTCTGGGCCACGCCCCCTGGATTTCCTCTGTGGACAGATCTCCTGCTTGAGCCTGCC
Source organism: Patellifolia procumbens (assembly GCA_947645195.1). Lineage (NCBI taxonomy): Eukaryota > Viridiplantae > Streptophyta > Magnoliopsida > Caryophyllales > Amaranthaceae > Patellifolia > Patellifolia procumbens. Next base: position 106,525 of record CANSGD010000686.1, on the reverse strand, counting down.
GTATACCCTGTGGGTGTCAGTTCCTCGAACATGCTGCGATGATCTTGCTGCATTATTTCAGTATCCCACTCTGCTTCCTGCCAACCCCTCTTGATGTACCCGGGTCCAGAGCGGCTAGATATGCCATACTCCGATGTCGGGGTGGGTGTGACGTTTGTCATGTTGTACACGCATAGGGGGTCTGCTGTGGCTATCTCCTCTTCAGATGACAGCTGCAGGTGCCTTCGAACTGAATCGTGTGTTCTAGTTCTCCTTCTCTTTCGAGCAGGTTGGCTTCCAACAGTTTGCATAAACCGTTGTGCAGACTGCAGCACTTGAAAGGCTGCTTGAAGTTGCTCCGGTGTAGGCATGACCACTAAGCTGCTTGGCTGTGGGGTCTGCCTGGTTTCATGGCGGGGGGTGATAGTGTTATCCCTCCTGCCTGATCTGGTGGTAGCAGCACTACCCCTTCTTGTTGACCTCGTGTTTGTTTCTCTCAGTGGAGAGTTGCTTTCTCCTCCTGAACTGTCGGAACCGAGCGTTTCTGAGGTTGGAACCACCATTGCGAAGCTGTAGATTGGGCTTTTCTACTCTTCCCCTCCTTCTAGCGCCAAATTGTTTCTGTCCAAGACAGCAACAGTGTATGTGGTGGTGGTTACTTGGTGGAATCGTGGCTCCCAAACGTCCTTCGTGGTGGTGGTTACCTGCAAAACAAGGAGAAACCTCGGGGGTGGTTCCGAGGATCGCCTCTCCGATGCCTAAGTCAGTCCAAGTTGAGCACAAGATCTCTAGTAGAGAGAAAACGAGTATCAAGTGCAAGTATTTTGCGAGTGTTTGATTGAACGTACCTTACCCATGCATGGGCATGGGTATTTATATGAGACATGGACTTGTAACTGACCTAGTAAAGTGAGTGGGCCTCTTTGGAAGTGGGCCAAGGTGGAACGAGGCCTTCGTTAAAATCCAGCCTAGAGGTTATATCCGGAGCGGTCTGCCTGAGGAGGTCTGCTCTGCTCCAGGCGCACTGACGTGGAGTGGCAGGACCATTGGTCTGCTGCCAGCTGGAGGTCTGCTGGGCAGACCCCATACAGCGCCGACATTGTAAAGAAGCTAACAACGACCTCACTGGCTCTCACCCCTTCCTTACTTTTAATGAAGTATATCAATTCAGTTTAGGAAGATTCAATTTAGTTCACTTAAGTTAATTTTAAAAAGCGATACCTGGCAGCCAAATTGCATACTCGATCCATACAGCAAAACACATGTACATCAAAATGGGAACTACATCGTTCTATTGACACTAACTCTCACACCTTCACCGTACCCCTCATCAAACAAACCTCTAACCACCATCCATGTCCATTGGACCCCCACATCCAAGCCTTATCAAATTAAACTTTGATGTGCCGGGTCAGCTACCGAAGACTTAGATGGTGGTCTTGGCACTAGCAACTAATTAAATATTAGGTGGTGGGTGATGGGTGGTAAGGAACTAAGGTCAGCTGCAGGTGGTGGTCGTGGCACTGGCAACTAGGTGATTTCTTGCAACAACGAAGCAGGGATCAGGGCCGTTCCCGAGTATTTTCAGGCCCGGGGCGATATTTCAAAAATGGGCCCTTAACGCACAATAGATTAAAATAAATATACAATAAAAATTTTATTATTAAATTTAAAATTAATCAAATAACAATTCATTGCAATCTAAATAAACAAAATGTATCTAAGCAAAAAATACTTAAAAAAAAAAGTTGTCTTCGGACATTTTTTGATGCAAAATGATAATGCTAGCATCAATTTTTTTCCAACATATTTTTTCAATACATAATGTTGCTAGACTATTCAATCTTTCTTGTGACATAGTTAACCTCAAGTAATTTTTCAATAATTTCAACCTATGAGCATTTGTGTTCCAACATCCAAATAAACAATATCTTCCAAATGAAAGATAATTACATCAGACTTATACTTCTGTTTAGGAAATACGAATAAAATATTATAAAATTTCCCAATGTCTATTTTAATAACGTGATACTTCTATTTATTTCTTAATCATCATAATTATTAGCATCATAATTCATGAGTAGGAAAATAAAAATGTATGCAAAAAGAAAATTCGCACATTATTATCATTTATAATCGTAAAATTCGAACATTATTTTTATTTACAATTATAAAATTCGCACATTATTATTACTTATAATCGTAAAATTTGTGATCATTATTATCTCCAATAAGAAAATTTACAAAAAAATAGGTTAAGAAAATCGCAAAAGATAGATTGAAAATTAGCACAAATCTTATCATATATAATTTGCAAAAATTTAAGTAGCAACAGAGCGATTACACTTTAATTAAGAGCCAAGTATTGAGGTATTATTACAATAATTTAAAAAAACGGACATAATTATAAACAGGGAATGAACGATATTTGCTAATTATTTAAAAATTGAAAAGTGACTTACTCAATTAGAGATATTGAAATTAGACTCTTCTTCGATCTTTTTGCCAATCCGAAATTTCCCAAAATCAACAACTACAGATTCGAAACTATAATATTCTTTCCAATCTGAAATTAGGCTCTTCAATACTGAATACTTTGAGCATAGTAATCTTCAATGGGGAAGAAATAATTGTGATAAGATTTTGGGAGATAAAATAGGAAATCTAATAATAGAGAATTGGAAGGCCTGAAATTGGAGATTTTGAGAATATTAATGGTTTTTTTTTTTGGGGAATTTCCGAAAGAGAAATTAATAATTAATATTTGAGTTAAGCGTGTAATGTGGAAAGAGAATATTTGAATGAGAATGAATGTGTTATGGGGAAATAAAATGGAGAGCGTGATTAATTGATTATCTCTAACCATAATTAAGCCAACTGATATTATTTCCTCTTTTTTTTAAGAAAGCCAAAAAATTTATTTTTAGGCCCTGAGCGGTTGCCCTTCCTGCGCCGCCCTAGGGCCGGCCCTGGCAGGGATGGGGGGGGAGGTAAGAGTTAAAGAGGAGAATATTCTCATATTGAGGTCATTTTTGTTACTTTGACAAAAGTAGAGGATCACTTTAGAAACTTAAAAGTATTTTTCCAACTCTAAAATACAGACTCAACATGTAAAATGTGCTACTTCCTCTTCTTCTAAATAAGTGACAAATTTCATGTTTTCACCTTTGCCAATGGATTATTTTAAACATTAATATGTAGAATTATCAATGAGTAAAAATTATAAAAAGTTGATATTAAAAATTTTCACATTGAGATGAATCTAACAAGACCACAAACGACTATGTTTTTCCTAAAATGTAAACCACCAAAATTAATTAAAGTATAAACTGTGAATAGTAAACACTATGCAAATGTGCCACTTATTTAGAAACGGAGGAAGTATATGTTTTGACTTTAAAACTATATATTTGGAAGATATCAATATTTTGTTTGTGTTGTATAAACTGGCTATAATATATGTACAAAATTAAAAATATATCTTTTTGTAGCCTTATCCATAATAAGGGATGACAATAGATCGGATCCTCCAGGACCCAAATCCGTTTTTCAAACAAGGACCTGGACCTCGGATCCACAGGTTAGTAAAAATGAGGATCCGGATCTGGGTCTAAAACGGTACAAAATGGATCTTTACCTATTTTTTTCAAACAACCCTAACTTTCACAATAATTAAAGATTTTGAACAACGAAAACAACGTCATTTTGCATCTCCATTTTGTTGACTTTCAAGCATTCAAGTTTTATACAACAAAATTCAACCATAACATTAAATTTTCAAGATGAATAATTACCAAAGTATAACAACATTATAATTCATTACAATATAAAAGTAATAACCTACGACAATGAAGAGTGGAAAAGAGAAACACCGCTAGGTGAAGTGCAGCTTCGGTGGAGTGAGTGAAGAGGATAATTGGTAGAAAACTGGCGAGTGAAGCAGCGGAAAGGGATATTAGGGATTTAGGGTTAAGCGTTTTAGACTTTACATTGAACTGAAGAGAGATAAGGTTAAATTTGTTATGTTAAATAACTTAACGAGTAAACGAATCCGAGTAATATTTTAGGACCCTGTCCAGATCGTTGTTAAAACCTAGGACCCAGATCCTACCAGGATTTGACGGGTCCAAATTGTGAGGATCCAGATCCACTCAAAACGAATGCCGATCCTCGGATCCGGTCGGGACCATTACCCATTGCCATCCCTATCCATAATATATATATATATATATATATATATATATATATATATATATATATATATATATATATATATATATATATATATATATATATATATAAACTACTGCTGATGTGGAGCAATTCGTAGCTGATCACATTTACTCATTACAGTAGCCTTTTTCTGGAAAACAACTACAAAAATATCCCATGGTAAAAATAAATAATGGTATTCGATATAAAGTTCTTAAATAACCATGCAAGGCAAGGATTAAAACTAATTTTCGCAATAAACTAAATTTTTACTAATGCACTGTACGAGTATTGGAATAATTGGCTAACCTGTTTAGGTTGCCTGGCACTATTATATATATAAAGAGATATAAAACCGTCTTTACAGACTAACAGAATAAGAGTCTAATTAAACCAAATTACCCTAATACACCCCTCAATCTTTACAGGGAGGAATCACGGATAGATTAGAGCGATATTTACAAAACAACTCAGAAGAAAGACCCTTAGTAAAAATATCAGCAACCTGTAACTGTGTCGGAACATGCTTGACTTAAAATCCACCTTTAGCAACCATCTCACGAACAAAATGATAATCAACATCAATATGCTTACTACGATCGTGATGAACAGGATTGGCAGTAAGATACATTGCAGAAACATTGTCACAATAGAGAATGATAGGCCGTCGATGAAAATACCCTAAATCTGCCAACAATTGACGTATCCAAATTGTTTCGGCCGCAGTGTAAGCAACAACACGATACTCAGCTTCAGTGGAAGACTTAGAAACAGTAGGTTGCTTCTTGGAGCGCCAGGAGATCGGATTCTTCCATAGGAAGACAACATAACCAGTAGTAGAGCGTCGGGTGTCAGGACACCTAGCCCAATCAGCATTAGAGTAGGCAACAATCACAGTAGGAGAGTCAGTACTGTGAAGAAACAACCCATAGTCAGAAGTTCCCTGCAGATACCTGAAAATTCTTTTCACAGCATGAAGGTGAGTAGTATGAGGCGCATGCATAAATTGAGAAACCGAATTAACAGCATAGGCAATATCAGGACGAGTCTTAGTCAAATATTGCAATGCACCAACCATACTACGATAATCCGTGGGATAAGCAAGAAGTTCACCATCTAAGAGAGAGAGAGTGTGACACGAGAGACAAAAGGAGTAAGTACGGGTTTGACAGAATGAAGATGAAATTTATGAAGAAGATCAACTACATATTTGTTTTGAGAGAACATCAAACCCTAAGGAGTACGTAAAACCTGAATGCCTAAGAAATAATTCAAATCACCCAAATCCTTCATAGCAAACTGAGCAGAGAGAACACTGATAAATTTCTGAAGCAAAGGGGAACTACTACCTGTAAGAACAATATCATCAACGCTTAGCAAGAGAATGATAATATGAGAGTGAACATGGAGTTGTCACAACTGCTGCACTTGAAACCAATAGAGAGTAGAAAGTTGCTGAAACGAGAGAACCAAGCTCTAGGAGCTTGTTTCAAACCATAAATGGATTTTCGTAACCGACAAACATAATGAGGTTTAGAAGGATGTTCGAAGCCGAGAGGCTGACGCATATAGACTTCCTCATTGAAGAAACCATTAAGGAAAGCATTTTTAACATCGAGTTGACGAATTCGCCATTTAAAAGTAGCAGTAATGGTTAAAACTAAGCGAACAGTAGTAGGCTTATTAATAGGACTAAAGGTTTCAAAGTAGTCAATACCTGCCTGCTGATGATTACCAAAAACAACAAGTCTGGCCTTAAACCGCTCCACAGAACCATCAGAATTATATTTAATCTTATACACCCACTTACAACTAAGAGCGGTTCGATTGTTAATTTGTTATTGCGAGACACAAGTTCCCATGTATCATTCTTTATTAATGTCGTATACTCATCACGCATGGCCTGTTGCCAGCGAGAATCTTTATACTCTTGTTTGAAATTAAACAGTTCAGACTCAACAACATCAGTTTTTAAGTTCATGAGATTTCGAGTGGAAATAATTCCGTCTTTTAAATGACTAGTCATGGTATGGACATTAGTGGGATCTACACACTTAGACGACTTACAAGGACGTCGAATGGGAGGGACGATGGGAGAGGGGGATGACACAATGGGGGTATCAAGGGAAGAGGCCATGGACGGGGAAGGGGAAAGGAGGGAAGAGGGAGGTGTACCCACGGGCGCGGGTGTGGCCTGCGGGCTGGCAGAAACGTGCAACGTAGGCATACATGCGGCTGCGGGCGCCGTACGTGTATCCGGACTCGCAAACCCACGGGCTCGGCCAAATGCTGCGGGCTAGCAGCATTGATGCGAGGAGGGACACCTTCAGCTGCGGGCTCACAACAAGGACGCGGGCTGACGAGGGTGGGGGGGTGCTGGCTGCGGGCACAGACAATGGCTGTGCAGGTGCGACTCTTGGGATAGACGGCAAGGACAACGGAGCATGAGTATGCCCAAGGGACCCACTAGGAGACGGAACTGAAGACGCACTAGACATAGTCGGAAACATGACCAAGGGGTCTAACTCGGCGGCAACAGAGGAGTCAGGAGACGTGCTAGACACAAGGGAACGATACGAAAATTTACGTTCAAGAAACAAGACATGACGTCTCGTGTAAACTTTGCCAGAAACAGGATCAAGACATCCATATCCCTTATAATGTGACGCATAACCAATGAAAACGCATTGAATCGACTTAGCCTGTAATTTGTTTATTTTAGGATCTAAAAACAGAGGAAAACAGGCACAACCAAAACATTTCAAGAACTCATAGGAAGGAGGACGATGAAAAAGTTTGGCAAACGGGGATGATCCCTGCAATGCCGAACTCGGAAGACGATTAATCGTATAAACAGCCGTATAACACACATCGATCCAATATCGAGTTGGCAACTTAGATTGAATAAGCATTGTACGCGTCATCTCAATAATGGTTCGATGTTTCCGTTCGGCAACACCATTCTGTGCTTGAGTTCTAGCACAAGATTTTCGAAAATAAATTCCCGAGGCACAGAAGTGTTGCAGTAAAGGCGTGTTATCAAACTCACGTCCACCATCACTTTGGAAAAACTTAATTTTGGAATTAAACAAATTCTCAACAAGTTTTTGAAAAAACTAAGAAAGTCGAATAAACATCAGATTTCAGTTTAAGTGGATAAAGCCAAGAAAAACGCGAATAATCATCAACAAAAACCACATAATACTGAAAATATTGATTCGATTTAATAGGCGATTGCCAAAGGTCACTATGTATCAAATATAAGGGATAGGGGGCAGGATGAGTCACAGACTCAAAGGGAAACGATGTATCTTTCCTACTTTGCAATGAACATAATCATCATGAAACTTAGAATTACATGAAATAAAATTCTATGAACGTAAATTTCCTAAAACTCTAGCAGAGGTATGACCAAGGCGAGTATGCCAAACATCTCCAGACTCCTTGGTTGCACTGAGAGCAGGGACTGACGACTCTGAGCTGACTCGAGAAGACTCTGAACAGACTTGGGAAGACGACTCTGACTCAAGAATGTGAGGCTGGAGAGGGTAGACACCATTCCTACTGATTTCCCGCAACAGAACCGCCCCCGTGGTCTTGTCCTTAACACAAACAGAAGACTCGTCAAAACAAACTATGCAAGAATTATCCTGACATAACTTTTGAACAGACATCAGATTATGTTTTGACTGGGGAACATGACACACCTTCGTGAGGCGAAGGGGGCGACTAGGGGAAGACAGAGTTAAATTTCCAAGTTTATTAACGGGAAGTTTTGTGCCATCACTAACAACACGAACCAGTGTAAGGAAGAGCATTAGATAGCTTCCCATCCTGTGAGGTCATGTGGGATGCGGCTCCAGAATCTGGATACCAAACGGAGTCATTCGTTTCACCACCAACAGACATTGCAGCAAGGGCATGTGTGACACCATCAGGAGAGGAAGGCACAAAGTTGTGATTGAAACGCTGAGGACAATAGGCTGCATGGTGACCTGGATACCAACAAAGACCACAAGTATCGGAGGAAGGGGTGTTTGCTAAATTGCCGTTAGATGGATTACTTCCTTCTGAAGACAAATCATTAGCAATATAGTTGGCACAAGAAAAATCAACCAATGAAACGTTAGAAAATATACCCATACCATTATTTCGGCTTGCATTACCACGACCACCCTGACCTTTATTGCCGCGTCCTCCATTGCCACGACCACCTGTGTTACGATTGTTCCTATTCTTGTTCTTTCCACCCCCTTGACCTTTAGAGTTGGAACCACCCGAAGTAGATGATTGTGAACCCGAAGATCCCGACTGAACATCAACTAAAACCTGATGAGCAGTAGACGTATCATCATATGCACGCTTAGCCTTAATGCGTTGCTCATACTGAAGTAGCTTGGGGCGAAGATCATCAAACGTCAAAGACGTTTGAAATTGTAATAAAGTAGTGACAAAAGCATCATAATCCCGATCTTGATCCAAGGCAGTCAAAGTATACTGAACAAGATCATACTGAGAGACAGGACACTGAATAGCAGCTAAGGAATCAACAATGATTTTGATTTCACGTAGAAATGCTTCCGTAGTCTGCTGTTCAGGCTTTTTCATATGACTCAATCTACCTTTAAGTTCCATAGACCTAGCCATACTAGCATGTAAAAATCTACACATCAAACGATTCCAAATCTCAATAGAAGTATGTAACTCATGCACATCAAGCATAACATCATGTGATAACGTAGCATACAACCACAGTTTAATTTGTTGATCTAAACGTAAATACTCGTAGAATTGCGGATTAGGTGTGGAATTGCCAAGATGATAAACACAAGTAGAAGAAGGTATAGAAACAATACCGTCAATAATACCAAGTAACTGATGTGTATGTTAACAAAAAACATGTAACCTGAGTCTTCCAGACGAGAAAATCCTCAGGACTAGTTAACTTAATCGTAACAAACCGTGTGATGTCGTGATTATTAAATTGATGTGCAATAGTTGTGGAAGAAGGAACCATGGAGGCAACATGAGGAAAAGAAGACGGAAGAAACATGGCAGATGACGGTTGCGTTGTAGCCGGATAGGAAGTGACGGGATCGCCAGAATCGGGAGGATAGCGGCTATACGGGCTCCGTGAGGGAGTCCCACCAAGTGCCGAAGAAAAAGGGGCTAGCAGGGAAGGCTGGGCGCCCGTCTGAGCGACGGCGACAGGCTGTTGTGTCAGGCAGGAGGCGCCACCAAGGTCGGTGGCGGCTGTGACACCACCAGGGGGCAGGCGAAGCTGCGTTGAAGCAGCGTGGACGTGCGGGCGCTGCAGCGAAGCAAGAAAGGGTGGCTGCGGCTGATGCAGCGCCACTCGTGGCTAGGCGACTGGAGTTGCGGGACTGCTGGCGGCGACGAGGGCGCCGGAGGTGGCAGACGAGGTGCTGGCCATGTGGTGGTGCCGGAAAAATAACCAAACAACCGTGTGGGTAGGTTTAGGGTTAGGTTAGAGAATTGAGCGGAAGAGAGAAAAAAAATCTAACCTAGACTCGTGATACCATGTACGAGTATTGGAATAATTGGCTAACATGTTTAGGTTGCCTGACACTAATATATATATAAAGAGATATAAAACCGTCTTTATAGACTAACAGACTAAGAGTCTAATTAAACCAAATTACCCTAATAGCAACAACTTTAATTCAAGATGTATTTATAATCTCGAACCAAATTTCTTTAGAAACACTTGAACCTAAGACGACCTAAAGAACAGTTTATTGCATATTTTTGTAACACATCAAAGTGTAAGCTTAATTTAGATAGTTGTAGAGTGCAAGTATAAATCGAAGCAAAGATTTAGGCTAGTGTAATTCATATAGTAGGAAAGATGGAATGCTTCATTTACTAGAAATACAAGCTTTTTATAATAATATGTAATCATCCCACTCAACTGAACAACTTAATTCTCAGAGTCTTATTAACGACTCCTTATTCATAAGCATATAATATAAAGAGAATTAAGGGTGAGGGTTTGCATCATGCTAAGAAATGCATTACAAGATCACAAATTGCAGCTTCACTCCTCGGCTAAAGTTTCAGTTGAAGTCGATGATTTGTACGCATCGAAGTAGTATGTCTCACCAGATCCTTTTCTGTACAGTCAATACATTTGTATCAAAATCATTATATAAGTATTACTCGCTTCCAATGCATAAGTTTAACCAATAATATCTCTATTTATGCATAACAGATATTATAAGTAATTGATATCTTAAAAATAGATTTTGAGACAAATATCATAAGATTCAATCTGACTGACTATATATTTTTTCTTTATGCGTAAATATAAAAAGGAGTAGAAATGAAGTTTGTAAACTAACCCGTTAACTCCAGGGAAATATGTGTTGTATTTGTATATGAGATTGTCGAGCACTTGTTCAGCCGGTGGCATATTGCGAGACTTCCTAGCTTCACTGGGACCATAAAAGATTTGGCACGACAACAACCCAACTCCGTTATTTACGACAGTTTAAGACGAAAGAGGAGTAGAAATTAAGGAACAAAAGTTATTAAAAAGCCGTCTAATTTTAACATAGAATTAGAGTAACATAATCTCATATTGTTCTAACAAGTCCTTCTCATCCTTCCCATTACACTATTGATGGAATTTTTTATAAAAATGAATATGAGTAGTCTATTATACGTCCTTCGTTTCTCTACAATCACTACATACACAGTCTCACGTCTTCTAATGCACAAGATTGAATGTTAATAATTCTAATTCTATTTAGGTTAAATTATAGAAAGTTGAAACTTATCTCTATTCTATAAGGAAAACGAGAGGGACACTAAAATCAATATTTATTTATTATTTATTTTTAATTCCTAATTAATAGGCATAACTCACTCTCCATACTCGACTGTTTGTATTTTTTCAAAAACCAGCCTAAACGAACTAAACTTTATATGATTTCGCACGCATTGTGTGCATTCAAATATAGTTAAATATATATCAAGACGAAGAGTGATTATAAAATTACAAACAATGATCTTTATTATTTTATTCTTATGTATGAATTATGAATCATGATACATGGTCAAAGGAAAAAGTGTAAAATGAAAAATGTAAAGATTATAATAGAAGAGATGATATATATGATTAAATTAGGATATAATTATGAAAAACGCACCTAACAAGATAGTTTGCAGCATACTGGGTCACTTGGATTGCATACAATGAATGTGGAATTTCGGGTGAGCTCCAATCATATGCATTTTTCTGCAAGCATCAGATGAAGCTTACCAAGTTACCAACGCTTTTATCTAAAAAGAGATAAACCTAAGCACAAGGTAAAAAAAAGTTCTTATTTTGAATTTAGTTCAATTGTAAGATCATTTTAAATGTTACAAGAATATTTTGCTAGAGATATGTATGTTTTTATCAAGTATAGTCAATTCAAATGTTTAATATTCAACTAAATAGGAAGTTAATTCAAGTTTAAATATAGGAAAAGAAAACTTTGGCGAGACTATCTGCTGCCAAAATTCTGCATTTTCCACTGATTTACTTGAATCTGATTAAGCATAATAAGTGTAGAGTATCTAGGTTACCTGAGGATTTTTCAAAAAAAAAAAGGTTACCTGAGGATTCCACTGAAAACCTACGATAGGATAATCATAAGCTTGCATTGTGGTGACGAAAACCTGTAGAAACCAACGTTAAGCATGACTTTATTCACCCACGGAGTAGCTAATATTTCCTTCGTTTTTCATTAGTTGTGAAAACATTTGATTTTACTGAATCCTAAATCATCTTTGGAGATGAAAGAGATATAGAGCAGAAAAAAAGGACCCGTGTGATAAGAGAGAGATAGAGACAAAGATTTGTCCAAATAGAAAATGTCACAACTCATTTCAAATATGCTCATATGAAAAGTGTCACAATTATAAAAGCGGAGGAAGTATAAAATTATACCTTCCATTTTTTAATTGGGACGTCAGCTTTTACACGTGGATTAAAGAAAAAATGATTAAAAAAATCAAGTGAAAAATTGTAAAAGTAAAAATTTAGTTAAAAGGTATTAAGATAAGTAGAAGAAGACAAAACCAAGAGGTATGTAATAAGCAGACAAAACAACCTAAAAATAGAATAAAAACAAGATGATTTTACAACGCGGATTTGAGAAATACCCACCACAATCTCTAAGTCAAGGATGAATTACCACCAATCATTTTGCCACGTAAGATATTGGATTTTAATTTTTCAATTGCTTAAATAATATAAAAAAACTCATTATTTTTTATATTTTCTATAAATCTAGATAATAATCAATATATGATTTTTTATTTTCAAAAAATATTTTAAAATTTATTTGATTAAAAAAATTGTTTTTGAAAATATAATAAATAATTATAAAATAATTTTCGAAAATAAAAAATTATATTTATTGATTGTTATCTAGATTTATAGAAAATATAAAAATGATTTTTTTAATTAATTTACAACTAATAGAATAAGTAAAATTCATTATCTTGCGTGACAGAATGATTGACTAATATTAATCCCTTATCAAAATGTTGTGGTGGACATCTCTCAAATGCTCTCTAAAAGTTTCCAAAATATACTAGTTTTTATTAAATAAACACATCTTAATGACAAAATATCTGGATTAAAAAAAACTAAATACTAATTATATATACAATTTTGGTCAATTTCTGTTTCACGTATCTACTTTTCACATTGAAGAAAAGATCGCATAAAATTATATTTTTATAATAAAGAAAAATAGGAGTATTATTTACCTTGTTATTTGTGTCGTTGCAAGTGGTGATAGCTTTGAAGAAACCAGAGAGTTGTTTGTCGCCAAGAAATCTCTCCCTTGATATGCCATACTGTTGTGATAAAATTCAAATCATTAACATAAACATCAACACATTAAGCCATGTAAATGACTTTACTTAATTCCAAGTAAAACTGGACTTCATGGCAAGAGTTTTACCTTAGATCAATAATATACCTAGTATTTAGCTAATTACTTAGTGCACGCTAATGATCTATACAAAATTATAAAAACATCTTAAAGAGTTAAAATTATTTTATTTTCACCACGTAAAAAAAACAATACTATAATACATTTAACTAATTGGCTAGATAAGTGTCTACAAAACTTTTATAAAAAACAATGAGATGGGCAGCTAGTGAATTTGTTGAATGGTCCAGTTCAATGTAGAAGCTTTGCATTAAACTTGCGAGATTAATTTGGTCTTTTACCTATATGTTGCTAATACTCATAGATTACATATATACATATAACGAGATGTCTCATAACTTAATTTATTTCTTCTAATCCTATCTTAAATCTTTTTTAACTTTGAGGGGATGTTGGGTTCAACCGTTCAAGTGGTGAAATAGAAAGGGAATGGTAACACCGTAACAAAAGAAAGAATAAAATAAAAACAAGAATTATTAATTATATATTGAACTATTGTTTGGTTCAACCAAGCAATGGTATGCTACCATTACAAATATAAACAAAAAACCCATTAGGGGAGGGGGAAGAGAAAAAGGGGCGGAGAGAGAGAGGTCGCAAAAGTTTTCAGCAGTAAGGTGGCTGACGATGCGTTTGCCAGCGAAAACCAGGTGGGGTGGTGGCTTGAATAGTAGCCGTCAGGTAATGGTTGGTACTTGTAGTATTGGTGTCCAATAATATAAAGAGAGTAGCTAGGATGGAAGGAACGATATTTATCGTTACCTTAGGGGTGAGAAGGATATCATTGGAGGAGAATCAAATCAAGTTGAGAAATGGAGTGAAATTTTTTTTTGCTGAAACACACAAAATAAAAAGGAGTGGGAGATGGACTCACTTTAATTCTAAGAATCAGTAAACCTCCAACTAAATATGCTCTTCTGTGTAGGACAGAGAGTAATTATTATAAGAATTTTAAAGTATTCTTTAGTCATCGTGTTTCAGCGAGAAACGAGTTTGAAATGTAAAGCAATTATACAAACTAGAAGTTTCGGATTTTGAGGTGTAATGTGACAGGTAACATTGTTAACAATATATGAAGTTTTCCATTCAAGAAATGGAAGGAAAGGAAAGAGAAGATAAATAATAGGCAAAAATGTGTTTTCCATTCAAGAAAGAAAGAAAATAATTTTCTTTGGAAAATTAAACTTGTTTTACCATTAGAAAAATATTTTTGTACCTTACAAACCAAACAAAGGAAAATGATAGCATAAGAAAACTAGTTTTCATGAAAACAATTTCCATCAAACCAAGCATATAATTTTTTATGGCTCAATATAGTCTTATCAGAGCCTAACGACCGGTTTATTCACAAATTTGTTGATATGGTATTAAATTGCGGTAATGGCATAGAGATTATTGATAAGTAATTTGGGGGTGAAATCCTTCTCTTGTTACTATAATAATGAAAATGCATCTCTAAACATGTGATTTTAATCACAAAGTTTCATTTTCTCTTAATACCACCTTCTAAGTGGTAATGGGTGGTAATGAAATTTTAAGAAGAAAATTACATGTTGGGAAACATGTTTTCCTTACTCTGGTAATGAGTGATTGGTTTCCCCTTCACTTCAAATTACAAATAAATTTATTACTATTATCACTAATTAATTAATTAGTACGACCTACCAAATGGACAGAGGTTAAATGCCAAATTGATAACCACAAACTAAATACTAATATACATTTTCCTCTATCTATATAAGAAAAATGAAGATCGCAAAACTCACTTTGTTGTTGAGCGAGACTAGGCATTCCTTCATTAGCTTATTCCTTAAGTATAGAGGATAACTGCAATATTTACAGAATAAATAAAAAAAAGTAAATCAAGAGCTGGTAATATGCATGCTTAGGTCGTAGAAGTGGCTTAAATTATACTCCTTCCATCTTTATATATTTGCTACATATGTTTTTCAAAGGTACCTAGCTACTATCAATCTTTGACCATTTTTATGTATAAGTTTCTAATTATAAAAAAATGAATATTATAAAAACGGAGATTAGGACAAATGTATAAGGTTTTGTATTCTTGTACACATTTATTTAGGTAAAAAAAGCCATCAAATATTATATGACTAGCCTTAAATACATGCTATATTGCTATGCATGTAAAATAGTAACATACAAGAAGTTTGGAGAAATGAAAAAATATGGGTAAAAGATTGACATTTGTTTTAAAAAAAGGAAAAACTCAAAACTTACCTTTTTAACAACTTTAAATTCCTTGATTTGTTTAATATTATTTTCTCCTTTTTTTTATTTTTTGATGTCCACTCTCCTCTTCCCTTATAATTATAACTAGTCATATATGCACAAGATGCGTGCGAAATAATGTAAAATTATGCATGAATAAATAACAATAATTTTATTTAGGGTATTTTGTATTTCTTTTTTAAAATTTAAAAAAGTGAAAATAGTTAGTTATGTAGAAAGTTGTTCCATTTATTTAGGAATTAAAAAAAACATAAATGTTGAGATATAGAGATTTGACTATTGAAAAGGAAATTTAGCAATATAATTAAAGATAAAGGGAGGAATAAAATGAAATGAGAAGAGAGATTAGATGCAAGATACCTTCCCATCACAGTCCCATGTATGTCAACATCCTCACATTCAACAGTAGTGGTCAGCTTTTGTGCTTCAACACTTTCCAGAATATTATTGTTCTAATATGAGGGGGAAAAAAACAATTTTCACAAATTCAATCTTTAATTCTTATAATTGAGTCCAACTGCTTTAAGTTGAACCAAAAAAAAAGTATAAGTTACAAAAAAATGTTAGTATGGGAAATAGTTTGGTTTCTTTTACTTACTAAATATAATATTTTATGGCTCCAAGCACACATCGTTAAATATTAATATCTCTAATTGAGTTTAATATTTCCTCCACTTTTTATTTAGTAGGTACATTTTGACTAATTACATTAATTCTACTATTTGACCACTTTATGTTATTTATACATGAATGAAAACATAGTCATGTGGGATCTTGTTTGATTTTTCTTAATGTGTAGCGTTATAATATCTACTTTTATAATTTTAACTCGTGTCCAATTAGAGATATTCATGGTTAACGTTAGATATTGACAAGCGTAAAAAGTACAAATGTCCCTATTAAATGAAAGCAAAGGGATTATTAGCTAAGTATATATACGCCGAAACAAATCTAATAAGATCTAACATGACCATTTCGATCTATCCTTTATGAATAAGTCATTTTAGTTTATAGATGGTCAAAGGAAAATTTGTGAGTAGCGTAAACTGAGAAACGTAATAAGTAAAAAAGATGGAGTAAGTAATAGTTATCCTACTAAGAATTGCTTGGTCTAGTGAAAAGTAAGGGACCATTTCACCTTTCAAGGTTGGGGGTTAAGTACTCACTAGGGGCACTTTAAGAGTAAAATTTTCCTTACCCTTCCCCCTAGTCTCAAGTACCTGGTCCTCTTATTGGGACCGAATAGACCCGTGCGGGGTTCTAGCCCATTAAGACAACTTGTTTATTTTCCACATTGATATTAGGTATATGGATTATTATGAAAGAATTAAAAAATGATTAAGTTTAGATTACTATTTTATTAAAGAATTAATTTTATATTTGAGATAATTTTCTAGTAAACTAAATTTTGTAGTCCTATAATAATTATATTGAGTCCATAGCAGGGAAACAAACGTAACGGCCGTTATGTAACGGATTTTGAACTTGCCGTTACCCGAAATGCCGTTACGTAACCCCGCGATGAAATTCACGTCCAACTCGCCGCGTTGTCCGTTACGTAACGGTGACTCGCCGCATTAGAGCGTTTTTTTTACCCGTTACATCCGTTACTAACTTACTATATGACAATTGGTCAAAAAAAGAAAGGGAATATACGCATAGTAGCACAAAAACTATAGGGTCACACCAACGAAAGGAGAAAAACTTACCATGGGCTTCCAAGTTGAGTAATATATATGATTTAGTATCAATTTTTATATATAATATGACATAAATCTTATGTTTAAAGTAATCTTTTATTCACCATATAATCCACCCATATGATTGCTTTGGTCAAATTAAGTTATAAGAATACTTATAAAACTTCAAAAATGCCATTTTGAAGTTAAAATTCTAATTGTGTGAAAATTCACGCCGCGTCAACCGCGATTTGTCTTTTTTCGACCGTTACAAGCCGTTCCCGCGTCATCGCGACCGTTACCGCGAACGCGACGATATCCGCGATTTTCTTCCCTGTTCCATAGTCAATTATGGAATATGGAGAAACACAAATTAATACATATTATCTGGTGTAAAAGAGGGAATTCTCCAAGTTAAAGAAAACCAAAAATAAACCAGCAAGAACTAAATGTGGCATCACCACTCCAATAATATCCTCTTTCATGCTTCGTAGCTCCAAAGGAGGGTCTTGAACGATATTTATCTGCTCCTTTATAAATTTTATTAACAAAATATGATAATCAAATTGTTACCTGGCTAATAATTTTTAATAGAAGTTCAAACCCTAGGTTGATAGCATAAAGAGGAAAGTGTTCTCCAGCATCGTTCTTCTCCTTTACTTTCTACAAAGACAAGAGCAAAAAAAAAAGTTAACTTTACAAAGGGAAATTTATTCACAAAAGATCAAGTATTGGTGGGTAGACGCTCTATCAATATACTCGTAGATAAATAATAGTGAAATAAAAAAGTTTTAATCGCCATAAGGTTTTAAGTTAATGTTTGTACAAGGTTATTACGTAAAGACATGACATGTTAAAAATTTTAAACCTTGAACTTTTAAGTTAAAACTATTAGTTTTAACTTAAAATTTCATATGGTATCTCTATACTATAAGGGAAGAGGAAGGGTGGACACCGAAATTAAGAAAATAGAAAAACAAATAAAATAAATCAAGGAAGTTATTAAGTGTAATTAAGTTTCATTTTCAAACTTAGCTATCATATATTTAGCAAAAGATGGTTAAAACTTTAAAGTAAAATATCTAAAAATCTACAAAATAAAAATAATTGTAAAAAACATCAATTGTTATATTTTCTTGAGATCTATAAATAAACACTCACTTTGCTACATTTTTATATACTTTCGAATTTTTTTATTTTCAAATACATGAGTAATTGATTGCTCATGAGTGAAGGTGTACTTGATCAAATTAATCATGAAACATGGTACAATATTTTAGGATGAGTGGGAAAGTGATAGAGGGGGAGGGATGATGTATTTTTTTTTACTCATGAGTGATGATACTAATGACATCTTTCATTAATCTTTAATAAGATTTTTATTTTTTTAGGCGTTTTGTTTTTAAAACACTTTTTCTAATCTACTCTCTAATATTTATTACTCTTTTTATGTATTTAAATTGTTTAACTATTTAAACTCTTTTAAGATTACAATTACACCCTTTTAAAAAACAAAATGATTAAAATTTAGCGATTATTTTTAAAAATATGAAAAATATTTATAAACTTCACTGAAAAAATTACAATGTAGTTTCTCCTATATCCTTAACATATTTGGCTAGTATTAATATAATCATAGATAGATTGCCTAACAAAACACACAAGTTTGAGGAATGTTATCGATTCTCATCACATGCCCTTATGGCTCTCTAACACCTAAAAAAAATAAAAATGAAGGTATTTCTTTTATACCTCGAATATCTTTTTAACAACTTGGAAATAAAGGCCATATTGACGAGTTCCTCCAGTCAAGATCACTCCATTTACCAACTCGAGCTTCTGCATCACGAATATGAAATCTCCTTCATTAGTTGAATAATAAGACACTCAAGAGGTCAAATAGATAAAGACAATAAATCTCTATTATTACTTTTAGGTGACCTTACAGTATAAGATATGTAGAATTTAATTTGACAATAAATTTAATATTTTTTCATGTTTTAGCACTTATGCGTGTATATGAGGCTAGTATAGACAATGATGTCTCCTTTTCTAAGACATTATTACATTTTGTAATTTTGACACTATTTACGTATTCTAATTTAACCATTATTATTTGCAATCTATACACATAAAATATATAGTTATGAGAGCTCATTAGAGTTGTCTGAATATGTATTTTTCACATATTAATATTTTATAAATTTCAAATTCATAGTTATGAATATATGCTCAAACTTTTACATTAATATGCGTGAAAATTACAAAAAATTTGTTAAACCGATAGAGTAACAGAGTAACAAATACCAACTTATTTATTAGATGAATGATTAGGCACTCACGTACAAAGTACAATAAAACTTTTGTGTCATGGACTCATGGTTATTAGTTATACACTATTAGATGAGTAATTAACACAGTCACGTACAAGAGGTCGGATAAACAAATACAATGAATGAAAACAGTGAACGAGTAATCAGAATCGAATCAAAATGCCATAACATAATGCATATCAATTTAGATTAGTAGGTCCAACTTGACTTGACCCAATTTTTACTAAAAAGCCGGTCTGTTTTGGTCTAAAAACTTCAAAACTTGCCCTGTTTTACCCTATATGAGACCTCTCCATGTGATGATGAGTCTATAACTCCCTACCTAAATTACTCGTATTTTGGACAACCAACCCTTTAAACAACTCTAGTATAGAGACCAATGCACAATATATATACAAAATTACGTGGTGTAGTTGGTATGAGCTGCCGGTTAATTTCATTTCTACCAGTTGTGGCTTGTGGTCCTCCACGGTCAGAATTTTTCCTAGTCTTTCCTCCTACTCCAAAATATCTAACCTAAGAACCCCTACTAGCTTCATTTGCGAGAGATCTAGATCTAGTAATGCAAGCAAGCAATGGTACGGTAGGTCCATGCATAAGTGTAAATACCATCAACAGATCAAGAACATGATCATGTGATATTAAGGTTACAAGGTCAACTCCAACCTTAGATGTTTCAGATAGAATGGATAAGGTCGTTGAAAATTAATCATGTGAGCCTATGTATATGATTATATGTTTATAATAACTATCTTAAAGTTAATCCTTAAAAGTGATTAGATACAAAGATTGTTATGGTGGGCCTATAGGATAAAAACTAATTCTACGATGTATACAGGCTAAGTAGGACATTTTTTTTATTTTTTATTTTTGATAAGAAGAAGTGGTCCGAACCCCGCTCAGGTACTATTGGGCCAGGCACTTGAGAGTAGGGGGAAGGATAAGGGAAATTCCCACCCTCAAAGTGCCCCTAGTGGAATTGAACCCCCAACCTTAAGGTTGGAAGGGTACTCTTCTTTCCACTAGTAGGACATATGAAAAACCATAAGTATATACATTACGGTTATAGTTAGCAATACGTAATTTTTTTTATCTCTTGGCCAACCCATTTTCAGTAGAATCTAAAAGAGGACACTACAGAGTTAAAAGATCCATAACTCACCAGTCACTTCCTGGATCAATCACGCTACTGTTTGCAATAATACTATATCGATTAATTTGTCAAATCTAACAAAAGATGATGATCGAGTAATCCACATTAATTAACCAGAAAAAAGGTGAACGCGAAAGTAAGTCATACGACTAGTATCAATTAGCAAAGTCTAATCCAATAATTCATAAAACAAATGCAAAAATATGACTCCCTCAATTTTATTTTATTAGCTACGTATTGACTTTAAGCAATATTCATATTGCCCTTTTGACTATCTTAGAGTTTATATATATAATGGAAAACATTTTCATGTGCGATCTTGTTTTTGATTCGGCTCAATGGGTATTTTCCAAATATATAATTTATAGTATTATATACTTCCTCCGTCCCAATTTAAGTGCCCCATTTGACCAAAAAAATACTTTACTTTTTCGTCAAATGGGACACTTAAATTAGGACGGAGGGAGTAATTTTTTTCGATACATAATTGGAGATATTAATTTTTGAAACTATGTTTCGAAAACTGTGAAAAAACAAATATAGCAAATAAAATGAGACGGAGGGATCGGGGTAACTATTAATAATAAAAGGGCATTATCAAGGTGCGAGAAGCTAGCTAAGTTGGTTCTAGTACTTACAGATGACAAAACACTCCAAGGTTCATCATAGAGGAGCGGAATAACTCTAGCACCACCAGCATCTGCAAACTTGACATATGAGGCTGAGATGTAGGAGCCACTGTCGCGGCGAGGGTGGCTCAAGATGCCGATCACCGGGTTGTGATTAAGGTCTTCTAATGGTGGACAAGAAGGAGACCTTTCGCCATTGGTAGCGTAAATGGAAGATGAAAGTAAGATGATGAAGATGGAAGATAATCTTATGTTTGCCTTCCACATATTGGGATCACCGGATCAAAGACAATAGTGAAGTGTAAGTTGTATGTTGAGCAGAGCTTAATGAACTATGAAGAAGTATTAGGGTAATTTGGTAATTAGACTCAGTGGCGGCCTGAAAAGGCGAGAAACCACCGGCCACCACTGAAGGCTCCGTTGTGGCGGAGGAATGGCTGGCGGAGAGGCCAGCAAAACTGCCGAAGGGCAGCGTCGGCAGGGAGGCCGGAGGCAGCAGCGCACGAGTGGTGTGGACCGGAGTGAGGGGGCTGCCGTCGGCGTGGTTGCCGGAGGAAGGGACGGCGGCAGACATGGAGGAAAGTCGCCGGAAACCGTCGTGAAAAAGAGAGAAAAAAAACGGAAACCCTAGGGTTAAAAAAAAACCGGTGGGTTAAAATTGGATGCGGAAAAAATTTTTAACCTGGGCTCTTGATACCATGTGCAAGTATTGAGAATAATGATTGGCTACCTGTTTAGGTTGCCTGACATGTTATATATATAGGGAGATAATATATCTTTACAAAACCCTAATAAGAGTCTAATTACCAAATTACCCTAATAAGAAGCCACATGCCAATTTATAGGCAGAATATTTTCTATGACTATGTACATTTTCTGCAGTTTGGTTGGTATAAGAGATTAGTTTGTTAATTAAAAAAGAACTGCATTTAAGACATGAACTGTCGTATAATATGCATTATTAGGTCAAACGTTGTCTAGTGTTAAAATTGCGTGAAAGTGGTCAAAGATGAGTTTACCCCTCAACTTACCGTAGTGCCTAGTGGTATTTAGCCCCACAACTTCACTAAATGGTGAATATAAACCCTTAAATCAAAAAGTTACCGATAAAAAATAACTCAGCGATTTTTTGTTTAAGGGTTTCTTGTGGGGATTAAGTACCACAAATGTAAGTTAAGGGGTCTAAACTCTCCTTTAAACAAACTTAAGAAGTGTAATCATCACTTTTGTTGTTAGAAGCGAACCTGGCGCATCAATAGAGTTCAGTAAATGTCATGAATGCTTGCTTGTTTGTTGAACTGGTTTATGCTTGCTGGTTTCTCTCGTTTTTTTGTATTACGATTTTCGACTGAGGGTTTCGTGGCAGGGGTTAAGCGGTGGAGGTCGAGGGCAGGGGTTGCCTTAATTCTAAGTGGTGGAGATCTGCAACCGAATGCTTGCTCAGTTCAGGTTTAGGTTTACAGTTCTTCTAGTATAAATTTTTCCTTTTAATTATCTTAATTTTTGCTTTGTTGATTTTGATTTTTGTTGTCTCCTATTAGGGTTTGGTTTTTCATTTCGCATTTGTTCAATTTTTGTTTTCAATATGCTCATTTCTCTTGTTTATGCTTCTCCCTTCTATTGGTTGTACTCATGGATCTGATTTTTGGTGACTTTTTATGCTTGCAAGGTTTTTGCAAGAAGCTACTAATCTGGTTTTAGATAGTATCCCTGTTGCTTTGTTAGTAGTACCACTTAAGGGTCTTGGATTTATTCTGAATGATTATGGCACCTTGGGTGTCTCAATAACAACTTAATTAGAGAAACTCTTTTACTAGTTTTTATCTTCCTAATCCTAAACTTAGTTTGCTTAATTATTTGTAGTTTGCATTAATTGTTTCCAGAGAGGACTAATTAAGCACACAAGATACTATCAGTGTCAATTATGATGACTTTGTAAATGATGTGGAGATTGGAGATGTACTTCTGGTTGATGGTGAGTTTACTAGTTTTATATTTCATTATTTTGATGACACCTGATTTTGAGCTCAAGAAAAGCTAAACTGTATTCAATTGATTATTATAAGGATAAGACTATTGTATATTCCTTGTTTTTTTTTCAACATGTGTCTTCCTCTACGATCTCCATTGAACCCTCATGCTCGGGAATGTGCTTATGCACCGTCATATATGATCTAGCTAAGAAAACAGGATGAGTGTTGGGTGTTACTTTTGATAAATTGGAAGAGATATCGAGGAGGCTCATAGACATTGGATGGTTTGTCTTAAGTTTATTCGTTAGTTTGCTTCCAATCGAAACATATATATCCACATTGAAATCTAATGCTCTTACTACTGGACACTTAGATAACTTTCTTATTCCATTTTTCTGTAGTCATTCAAATATTTTGTGCACTATTTGTGTTTGCTGAAAACATCAATGCACCATTATAGTGTTATTTATCAGTTTTAAATACTTATGCATTAATATTTATAAAAACTTTGCATAACCATGAAGTTAATTACAAGGGAACAGAGGGGAATTTTGTCTGTGACACTTAAGGACATAGTTCCCACTAGGAACCTTTTATTTGCTCCAAAATATGAAATCACTACTACAAATGCGTCAATTCTCGACACATATATCTCGGCACATTTTCTCCTCTTTCCTCTATTCATCTTATTGCTATTTGTGTCTTCATTTGCCAAGTAAATCTCATTCTTTGACCTACACATAACCTTTATTTGCTATTTGTGTCTTCATTGAGGCACTGAATTTGTTTTATTTTTATTGCAGACAGTGGAATCTTAGAGAAAACAAGTAATGCAAGGATTTTTAGTTGTTAGTGTAATACTTGATATTATGTTTAGATTATCATTCTTTCTACGGCTGCTGTTTCTGTTGGTCTTTATGTATGGATTAGAGGTTGTGTTACTGCTGTATCAGGGTGCAGTTGTTGCTGTCAGTATGGCTATATGACAAGAATCAAATAATTCTTTGTGGTAAAACAAAATATCTCCCTCGAATAGATTCTTTTTTTTTTCTTTGTTGCTATTTCAAGTCTGTTTTCCGGGTATATGGTCTTGAGATTGGTGTAATTATTGTTGTGGTTTCGGTGTCGATTTGGTTGTTGTTTGTGCTACAGTTTCTTGCAGTTTCCGGGTTATAAATGGGGATTTTTCAGACAATTTTGGGGCAGCTATGTGCTGCGGGCTGCGGAGTGGTGTTGATTACAAAAGACTTGTGACCTGAGGTTATCTCACATGTTACTCATGCTGCATAATGTAAACATTTGAGATATGATGTTGTGTTATACCGTGATCTTAGCTAGTTCTTATGAGTTTCCTGCTTAAACCAATGTTGTGTGCACGATTTTAGGACAGTGATTGCAAAGAGGCTATTTCCCATCAGACCCTTGATATATAGTATCATCTGATTTCTGTTTTCCTTTTCAGATACGACTAGCTGTGTATTTGCAACTACTACTCATGACCATCATGTTCATCTTTGGGATTCAACTACTGGTGAGGTGTTTTACCTTTATTAGAGATCTTCTCCTGGCTGCTGTCAACGTCTACTGTTGCAAGTGAGGACGTTTTCTTCTTCCGTTGATATTGAATATGAGTCTTGGGCTTTCTACTTTCGTTTTAATTTCAATTCTACGTTTCGTCATTTAGGAAGTTCAGATCCGGTGCTCCTGGTATGTCTTTAGTTATGCTTACGAAATATGACCAAATATAATCTATTTTCTACTATATTTAGGAGTATTCTAGATACTTTATGCTTCTTTATATGACTCTGCCGTTAATATATGAATTGTGCACCTGATTTTCTTAAAAGTTGTCAGTTACTTTCTCATCCTTATTGAGTTTTTTCTTCATGGTAATATATAGCTTCACCTTGTGTATGTTGAAATTTGGTAGGCTGAATGTTATAATGCGAAACAACATACTTTTACTATACTAAATCATCATATTGAACCCTATGTTATTGTCCTTGTACTACAGTTGATTATGCTTTCATTGATCTAATGTAGCAATGAACAAGCCTAAGTTTGGGTTATTGTTGATTATTGATTATATATGTTTTGTTTATTTTTTTAAATCTCTATACTAGTTACTATTCGTTTATGATTCTGGCTATTGATCTACCTAGTGGTATGTGAATTTGCTTATCTTTCAAAGCAAATCTTATCTTTTAGGCCGACATGCAGGGCCGTCTCATAAAAAACGGGGGCCCTGTCCAAAATTAATGATAACTTAATTAGGCCACCTATAATAATAAATAATATATACAATCGTTTTAAAATACCATTTTTTTCAAAAAATATACTCTCAGTATTGTCAAAACTAACAAATGTGGTCTAATATATACTAATATTGAATGAAATACGATTCATATATCAACATAATAATAGTGTTTTTCTAATATTTTTTATTTTTGAATAATAATGTCAAAAACTAAATACTTGATTCCTTTTACTAAAATATTGTAGTGCGAAGAGAAAAAAACAAAAGCAATGAATGCATTTGAAAATGGATATGTCATATGACTCATATCACACATGTGCAAACTATTTAGCGTTAACAGAATTCTCAACGAAAAAGCAACTGAGAGGAAGATCGAACACGGGTGGGTAAAGTTTTAACTGAATTTATGTTCCGCGTATGCCAATGTGCCAAGCCACCAAAGTTCAATCAGTTTTTGCAGCATGTTCTATATATCTAAATAATCTCAGTGTTCTGGGCCCTTTTTACCCGCGGGGCCCTGTGCGGGTGCTCACCCTGCACAGGGCCTTAGACGGGCCTGCCGACATGTTTATATCTAAAATTATAGAGATTGTCAATCTATTATGTGAAAGTTCAATATTAATTTGCAATTCAAGAATTATAACTTTGTGCCGATTTGGAAGTGGTTTAAGTTCAGCAAGGGAGGTCATTGGGTTAAATTAAAAATTATTGTTGCCTGCCAGAAAAAATTGATGGGCTCATTGTCTTACCTGAACAAGAATTTTCTAGGGTAAATTTTTACTTCACTCTAATTAGTTACTACTAACACAATACATTCATGGTTTTTTTGGTTGCAGTAGTTGGAAAAGATCAATGCAAGTGATCTTAGTTCAAGCGGACAATGACAAAGAAGCTCAAAGCATGGTGTTTTAATGGCTTGGAATTTGCAAATCTAAGAAATAAACTTAAATGTTACAAATATAACTCTTTGTATCAATGTATTCAAATGTACTCGTACTTTTTTCATTTCACTTTTTATGTAATCTTAATCACAATACTAGGATTGTATTATTGATTATTATTTATAATAATTAAGTACGTAAGATTGATTATATTTATTAGCTTTTTTGCCTTAAACTTATAGTGTTTGATGTTCATTTGCGACAATATATTCGTGTCTAAACTAAGATAATAGAGAAGGAAAAAATGGATAGAAAGATTAGAATAAGAAAAGATCGTAGTAGTGTGAAACAACATACTCAGCACATATATGTGCGAAGAAACTAGACGCTTTAAAGTGTCAAGGGTCAGCAGGGGCGCACAATAGTGCCGAGATTCTCGGCGCTATTAAGTGTTGAGAAGCCGAGAATCTCGGCACTTTTAGGTGTCGGCGAATAATTTAGACGCACAAAAGCGCCGACATTCTCGGCGCATTAATGCGCCGAGATTTCTCGACGGCCAAAATCTCGGCACTACCAAAAAGCGCCGAGAAATGACGCATTTTGTAGTAGTGAAGTAACACACTCATTTTACCAGCTCCATACATATATAGAGAGAGCCAGGAATCATTAATAACCACAAATTAGTTGAGAACCATATAGAATTGAAAAAGGGTACATATAAAACCATGGCCGACCCTAAACATGTGCAAGGTTAGCTGTTGCACAGGGCCTCAAATTTCGGAGGGCCCAATTCACAGTAAATTATGAATATATACCAATTGCAGTCGAATATAACGACTGAAACAACATAATACAGGCGGGTAAAATGCTAATCATGGAATGAGGATTGAGGAGCGTTGAGTTCGAAGCCTGGAACCAACACTTCATTTGCATGAATAATTCACCTTCTTTTTATTTAGTTTCGGAAATTTCGTTGAAAACTAAATATATTTGGAGCCCTTTTGTAAATAATTACCCTGTTTCAAAAAAATGAAAAACAACTACTTACTTTCTTGAAAAACTTTTGATATCACTACCTTGTGGTCTTTTCCATCAAAAAGTTAGTAAAAAACGTTTAATAAGGTAGTGATTCCAAATGTTTTTCAAGAACATAGGCAGTTATTTTCTATTTTTTTCGTGTAGTTCTGTGAAGCCCTTAAACGTTGTTGTTAACTTTTTGACGGAAAAGATCACAAGGTAGTGATACCAAAAAAAATTCAAGAAAGTAGGTAGTTATTTTTCCATTTTTTTAAACAGAGTACACGAAAGGGCTCCAAATATAAGTAGTTTTCAATAAAAAAAAATCCTTTAGTTTCCTTTTTTTTTCTATTTCTTTCATCCAATTTGACATCTATTTCTTTCTTTCTTCTCTCATTGATTCTTCATTTTTTTTTAATTTGTAGGTTTTAAGCCTCTTTTTTAGGTTTTCTAATTCATTTATTTTTCTTTCTCGCTTTTCCTTTTCTATACTCTTGCCAGTTCCATTAATACACATCCCTACCCATCGGGATGTAGTTTTTTATAATAAGGTAGTACTGAGTAAGTAGGTCTCTTTATGCTAAGAGAGTGCACCGACGAGCATATTACATGTGACAGTGATAAGGTAGTAGTACTAAGTAGGTCTTTTTATGCTAAGAGAGTGCACCAACGAGCATATTACATGTGACAATATAAAAGGTAATAATGGTGCATCTATCAAGGGACTCCCGGGCGATTCTAGGCTTCGTGCGGGGTGGTTGATCGCACTAGGCCTCTAAACCAAGTGATCTCAAAATAAATATTGTCGTATTGTTTTTAAGGCACACAAATGAAATTTGGATAGATTAGTGATAAAGAAAAAGGTCTCCCGTATTATAAGTCCCAAGTTAAATATCTTTTCCTCGACTTCAATTAACGTGTGTGTAGTCACTATTCACTAGTATAAGTTTTGAGATTCCCTCAAAAAAATTAACTTTTGAGATGACTTTAATTACTCCAATTATTTATCTCTCTTCTTGTCATGATAAATCTCACAAGGCCATAACTACCCATCTTCCCTAATTAATCGCTCCTTTCAATTGACAATTCCCATAGTATAAGCTTATTTTAATCCCACCTTCAATTATTTTCAAGATAATCTCAACTATCATCCAGCTTTACCAAAACACTCCAACTTGACTTAGAACCTGTTAAGCAGGTTTACAATGCCACATGTATGTCTTAATTTTATTGGCCTAAATATAAATATATAATAAAAAGATAAGTAAAACCTTCCCTCCTATTCCTAGCCACCATTGCCCCCCAGAAGCCCCCACACACCCACCCGAAACCAGCTTCCCCTCCCCTTCCCAGCCACCACTACCTTAGAAACCACCACCTTCCCCTCCCCTTCCCAGCCACCACTACCTACCCACCTGAAACCACCTTCCCCTCCGTTTTCCAGCCACCCCAATCTTCCTTATAGCCACCACCAATTTTCGTTCACCCCCACTAATTTCCCACCACCTACCTCCACCACCCCTCAATTTCCGTTAACCCCTACCAATTTCCCACCTCCTAACAACTACAACCCCAAATCTTAGGAGGAAGTCAAAACGAAGGAAGAGGGAGGGTAGCAGGGAGACGATGATGGAGATGAGGAGGAGGGATAGAGGACGACGACGGAGCTTGCATTGCAGGTGGTGCCTTGGGCGGAGGAGGGAGTGTGATGGCGGCTACCTGGCTGATATTTGGTTTTTTTTCGTCCTCTTTTTAAAGTTCAACCAATAGAATTGTCCCACATGTCGCTTTTTTATCTATTTAGCAGGTTATAATTTAAATGAGATCATTTTTGTGAAAGATGAGTAATAGTTGGGATTGTTTTGATAATAATACAAGGTGGGATTAAGTATGGATGATGGACAATAGTTGGGATTGCTCTCGTTAATTTTTCCTTATAATTTCCACATTATTTGTATCTTTAAGACAATTATCTAAATTAGTCAATAATATCGAGTCTCCTATTTTATTTTATTTTGCCATGAAAACTTTCTACTTCAATTATTTATTTCATATTCTCAATACATCGTTTATAATACACCCGAATGTACCATGAGTATGATACACCCAAGGTATTTTTTTCTTATTGCTCATTTGGACGTTTAATTTTTGCTCATTTCGATACTTTCAAATGCGTAAAGAGCAAAAACCACATAGTGTATAATGAATTCTCTCTATTTTCAATTTTAGAATGAAGCACCAAAGTTTATGATGTTTAACTTGGAAAAAAAAAACTCAAATTTTACATTGGTTATTTTCTTGCTAGATACAACTTGGCAATTTCTTTTGAGATCAATTCCTTATTATACTATATGATTTTTATTTCTATACACCCAAGAAAAATTATGTAATTTTTCCTTTATAACTTTTTTTGAAGGCCTAGTTTTAATAATTAGCACAAGACTTCTATATGGTTTGAGACAACACTAGTCTAACACCACTCCTACCAACACTTTATTAACTGAACTAGGTTGCATTTTATTACCATTGGCATACGAATTTCTTTGTTCATAACATGAAACACTTTAGTGAATCTTCTTGTATACATATTATTTCTGAAATGTAGAACTAAGCTTTATTAGTTCCCTCAAAATATAAGGTTTGAACTGCTTGGTTAGCTTGTGGCTATCATTATAGATGATAATGAGTCGAATTTGAACAGGATTATTTGGGGTTAAGATCTAGATTCGTTTTTAGGCAAGGATTCAGATCCTACTCGAATTCGTCGGATGAAAATGAGGACTCAGATCCATGCGGGTCCTAGGGATTTGAGTCCTAAATGGATCTAAAACGGATCATTGCCTATTTTCTTCAAATAACCATAATTTTCACAATAATTAAAGAAAATAAACAATAAAAAAAATATGATTTTGCATCTCCATTTGTTGATGTTCAAACAATCAAGCATCCAAGTTTAATACAACAAATCCAAAGTCCAAACATACAATAAAGGTTTGAGAGAAATAAATGATAAACTTTAACAGCATTACAAAGTGACTTAGGGTTATGGTGAATAAAATGTTATTAAGTGACTTAGTTTCTAACTTTTGGCATGCGAGACGAGTGAATTAATTAAATTGAATGTTGTGAAGTGACTTCATTAGCTAGGATTTCTAACACATTTTGAAATAGTTATTTTATATTTTTAAGAAAGGTAAACAGATCTGGATATTAAATTAGGATCTAGTCTAGATCTGTTTTTTAAAATTAGGATTCAGGTCCTATCCAGATCCACATTTGAGGACACAGATTTGCTAAAAATGGATATGAATATGTAGGGTCCATTACCAATTGTCATCTCTAGCTACTACAATACCCTCATTTGACATTAGAAAAGAATAAGACGAGCAATTAGCAGTACTTACTACTACCTCCGTTTCACAGAAAAAGTTATTTTTGCATAGTAAACACTATTCTACAAAGTTTACTTTGACCGTCGTTTGTGATTTATATATATGGAAAAATATAGTCATGTGAAATCTTGTTGGATTCGTTTTGATATGTAGTTAATTAATATATACTTTTATAATTATTACAAATACATAATTAGAGAATCAACGCTCAAAATTTTGCAACGGCATGCGGGAAAACAATAAGTGACAATTTATATGAAACGAAGGGAGTAATAATTACCCCTCATTTGACATTAGAAAAGAATAAGAAGAGCAATTAGCAGTACTTACTAATAATATCTATATAGATATTAAAAAACGTAAACAAGACTTGCTATCCGCCACGTGTCACCATTCCTCTTTGAATAACATTTTATCCAACAACATTCTCATATATTAAAAAATTAACGTGAAGATTGAACCCTCAACCTCATGTATGCAGTGGCGGATGTATATGTGAATGAGTGGGGTCACTCGAACCCACTTGAATTGTTCAAATTGTGAAATGTTCCTTTAAAAATTTACTTTTTTTTGGAAATTATCTTATAAAATTAACTATTTGACACCGATAAAATTTGACAATTACATTTTGACCCCACAAAATGTTTTTCATGGATCCGCCACTGCATGTATGGAATAAATAGCTCCAACCACTATGCCACCATATGATTATTGATGCTTCTATCAACAATAATGATGATATATAAATGAAAACCAAGAGTTAAGTTGTTCAAATGAAATGACTTATATTTTTAAATGATATTTTACACGTTAAATTCCATTAATTATCGCTAACTAATAACCCGAGCATCGTCGGAGACTAATACTAGTTACCCCTCAATTGACGTGGAAATTAAAAGGATCCAATATCAAGTTTTTTTTTCATGATAGAGTACTATACTACTATTTAGTGACTCAATAGGATCACAAATTAACGCTCATCCACATGTACACACTAATATGGACTTTAATGATCATCTATATGTTTGTCGCGGAACGATAAGACTAGTATAATATTTGTTTGGTTGACATAAAAAAATAAAAAGAAGTAGAAAACTCTAAAGTTTTTTGTTTGACAAAGATCTAAGAAGTTCCAATTCATAAGAAACTCTAATTCTCAGAGAATAGAGGACTTGACTTATCTAGTCCCACTAGTTAATTGGAACGTTTCACGAAAACTTCCACTTTTCACATACAAATTTTATTATACACTCGGATGTACCATGAACATGGTACATCCAAAGCTATTTTTTGCTTAAATAAACTTGGGTGTACCATGAGCATGGTACATCCAAGGCTAGTTTTTACTCAAATAAATTTGGGTGTATCATACTCATGGTACACCCGGATGTATATTACATTCCACATTTAACCAAACAACTTTTTACACTTTTCATAAATTAGAATATCTTTGACAATAAAATTTTCAAAAATTTTATATTATTCACATTCAACCAAACAAGCACTTAAATGTGTAATTGAACATGAGAAACATGTTCTAGCTTCCGGTATCTAAACAACCATAAGAGGAGCCCATTTATAAGTTACAACCCATTAGGCAAGTGTTTTCAATATCAACCTTTGTAGAAATATTAATTCAAATTAGAGATCCATTTAACGAACTTTTAATTTGTTGCCTATGCTTATTGTTTGTAATGTTAAACATTGTATTTAGATCTTCCGTTTTTTTAATTGCAATAAAGATATTTTTTATGTCTCACAAATAATACTCATTTGTTGCAATTAAAAAAAATGGATGAAATATATTATTTGTATCAGAGTTCATATATTATTTGTTTGTTACTCTTTTATATTAGTTGCTTTAACACCATTACCTACCATGTAATGATAATAAAATCAATTAAACAAAAGTTATTTTTGGCACAATCAAACACAAAACAATTAACCACTGAGAAAAAGTGTCTCACGTGATATTTAAAACTTGTGGGACAGAAGACTTGAATTATATTGAGAATATCATGTGGCTTAACCACTTCTATTCGCAATAGGTCTTTGTTGTTCACACACTTAGGGGGCATTTGGATAGGGGTCTTCAGGAAAGGGAAAGGGAATGAAACCTTGTGTTTCCTTTACTTGTTGTTTGTTTGAAGATTTTTTGGTTTCCCTTTACCCAATTTTAGTTTTAGTAAACCCCCATATCCCTCTACATTGATTCCCCATCCCCCCCCCCCAAGGGTTTTGAATTCCCCCATATCCCTCTACAACACAACCACCGTTGATCACCACCAAAGTTAACCAGCGTTGACCTCCGCTGACCTCCGTTGACTACTGTTAATTACAACCTGAGCATCGTCGGCCGGTATTAACCACCACTACTCACTGCTTCCACCTTACCTCCACACTCTTTTCCACCACCCACAACCAAACGCACCCAGATAACAGCCACCCTATTTACCCAACCCTAACAATCCACCATAACATACCTACAACCATTCTCACACTGCTTCCCCACCGCCAAGGCCACTAACAACCACCAACCACCGCCCTAATCTGAGAAGGAAAGGAGAAGCGCAACGATGGTTGAGCCTGAAGTGTCGAACACATCTCAGCCAATGCCAACACTGGTGATGGTTGAGCAAGCACTGCCAACGCTTCCCACCGCTAACACCACCACCAGCCACCCAGAACCCACCCCCATCCCAGCGTGCAGTGTCGAACACATCTCTGACATCTGGGTATGTTACACGATGGTTGCGAGACAGAGAAAGAGGAATGGCAGTGGTGGTACGAGAGAGAACGGTAATGGAGGAGAAAGGACTGGCGGCCCTTAGAGAGAAGGGACCGGTGGCAGTAGAGAGAAGTGACAGTGGTACAGAAGATAGAGATGGGAGGATAAGAGGAAATAATTTGAAACTCTTTCCTCCATAATCTAACAAAACACCAAGGAGAATGGGAGGGGTTTGTATTCCTTTCCTTACCTAACCCTTTCTTGATTACTTTCCCTTTCACTACTTCTAACGAAACGCCCCCTTAGTCTCTACAGTCCATGGAGTCTCTTCACTTAACTAACGTGGAGAATGTTCCAATTTGGAATTTAATCATGATCTCAATTCGAACTGATCTGAACTTATTATAATTGTTTTTTGTTCTTATTATTTTATGAGCTCATCTGATCTGAACTAAACTTTTCTAGTTTGATTTTTGGATTTGATCTTATTTGAGTTTTTCTTTTCTCATATAATCATTTTTTAAATAAACACTAAAGAGACTAAGTAAATTGAAAATAATAAAGCTTTTATTAGATGACTTATCAAAACTTATCAAAACTTATAATAATTGAAATAAGCTGAGGTAAATGTGACAAGGGAATACAACAATAATATACTGTACTAAATTTCTTGGCTGTGTTTTGTAGAAGCCAATCATTGATATACAAGAGGCCGGGATATTAATGTAACGTGTCCATGCCTCTATCCATCTTAACAACAACGTGAGAAGCGAGGAAGACATCAACATCGCGTAGAGTACACCAGCAGATGAGGGGGCCTCACTTCCGACTCCGAGGAAGACATCAACACACATCAACTTTTGGACTATCCTAATTCCTGCCTGATTTTGCTGATACTGAAGTGGGGTTGAGACGATTCGAGACTGATTCAATTATAGGGGTTAGTTGAATAATTGCTCACATGAAATCATGGAAAGCTCATATTTTAAAGAGTTAATAGTGACTAATAGCACAGTACCTGGCTTTTTAGCGGAGCCAAGAGGCACGATTGCCACCAAATTTCAATTGTGTTTCTGTCCAAAACTGTCGTACCTCTTTCCGGTGGAGATGAGCGGTTCCATTCCGAGCTCCGGCCAAGAACCTGCACATGAACCCCAAACCCCCGGGTGTCCCGAGGACGGGCTCTCCGACGCTCAAGTCAGTCCTCATTTTAGATAGAGAGAGTATGGGTGTAGAGAGAGAGAACGGATTCTGGATCTTTTTACCTTAGCCCTATGAGGGGCTTATATAGTGAAGTGAGCGTGGGCCTCATGTCCTTTGGGCCTTGGGCCGTATATTCGGGAGAGGGTATTTATACCCATACAATTTGCTCCCCTAGTTCGAGTGATAATCGTTGATTAAACTTGAGCTATATTGGGCTTATTCACTTGGTTCCTCATGATATTGGACATGTATGTCTTCATGATGACCTTTGTGCGTGATCGAGTCTCTGCTGTGAGATATAACCTCTTTAGTCAGAGAGCTTGCTTCAATGAGCTAAGGTGTATCATCCTCTAAGTGAGGATCTTCTCATGTAATAAGAGACGAAGCTTCCTTTGCTTAGGAGTCTGCTCTGATAATCTGCCGTGTAGCATCCTCTAGTGAAGGTCTGCTCACGTAGTCTGTGATGTTGCTTCACCAATCTGAGAGTCTGTTCTGATGAGCAAGAATGTAGCATTGCCTATAGCCTCTGCTAGTTTTGTATTTGTTGCGTTCTTTAGAGTAGTTTTTGAAAGAAAATATGCTATTTCTTTGCTACTTTCTTCCTCCTACCATACGTATCCTTGCCCCCCAGTTTGTCTGCTTTGCTTGCGGCAGAGGAGGCAGACTGAGATTAGAATGCTATAGACAAGTCCGTAATAGCGATGATACGTGGATATGTAATGATGATGAGCAGGATCCTTCGTCTGAAGCGGGGATCTGCTAATGATAAGGAGCACGATCCTCTGTCTGAAGCGAGGATCTGCTAATATAAATAATGGCATAGCCCTCTATCTGAGATGGGGTCTGCAATAGTGATAAGGAGCAGGATCCTCTGTCTGAAGCGAGGATCTGCTATGATAATAATGGCAGAGCCCTCTGTCTGAGTGGGGTCTGCGATAATAAAGGAGCATGATCCTTTGTCTGAAGAGAAGATCTGCTAATGAAAATAATGGCAGAGCCCTCTGTCTAAGATGGGGTCTACAACAGTAATAAGGAGCAGGATCCTCTGTCTGAAGCGAGGATCTGCTATGATAGTGATGGCAGAGCCCTCTGTCTGAGTGGGGTCTGCGATAATAATAAGGAGCATGATCCTCTGTCTGAAGCGAGGATCTTCTATGATAATAATGGCAGAGCCCTCTGTCTAAGATGGGGTCTGCAACAGTAATAAGGAGCAGGATCCTCTGTCTGAAGCGAGTATCTGCTATGATAATGATGGCAGAGCCCTCTGTCTGAGTGGGGTCTGCGATAATAATAAGGAGCATGATCCTCTGTCTGAAGCGAAGATATGCTACTAACAGTAATGGCAGAGCCCTCTGTCTGAGACGGGGTCTGTGATAATAGTAAGGAGCATGATCCTCTGTCTGAAGCGAGGATCTGCTACTAACAATAAGTAGCATGATCCTCTGTCTGAGACGAGGATCTACTAATGATAGTAATGGCAGAACCCTCTGTCTGCGACGGGGTCTGCGATAATAGTAAGGAGCATGATCCTCTGTCTGAAGCGAGGATCTGCTATAACAATAAGGAGCATGATCCTCTGTCTGAAGCGAGGATCTGCAGTAATAATAATCACAGAGCCCTCTGTCTGAGATGGGGTCTGCAGTAATAATAAGGATCAAGATTCTCTGTCTGAAGCAAGGATCTGCAATAATAAGGAGCATGATCCTCTGTCTAAAGCGAGGATCTGCTATGATAATAATCGCATAGCCCTGTGTCTAAGATGGGGTCTGCAGTAATAATAAGGAGCAGGATCCTCTGTCTCAGATAGGGTCTGCAATGATAATAAGGAGCAGGATCCTCTTTCGGAAGCGAGGATCTGCTAATGATAATATTGGCAGATCAGTAATAGTAGTAGGCAATATCCGTGGGATCTGCGTATGAATAAATGTAACCTTGGGGCCCTTTAATCGTCGGACTGGCCTGCTGACTCTAGGGCTACAGCGAGGTCAGCTGAGCGAATTATTTTGACGTCCAAGTCACGTCAGTGCAAGGCTCATAAGGTCAGCCCTCTTCGGGTCTGATCACCAGTGCCTGCAGCATGCGCCCTTTTTTCGGGGTGCACTTGGTCGTTATTTTGGACTCCACTATCCCCATCAACCTTAGGTGTCTGTGACTTATTCTCGCTGCATTCTGGACCTTTGGTCCTGCAGAACTTGGGGATAGAGGTCTATGACATCGCTAAGTCGAGCCGACAACCGATTCACTCCACTGGCCTCGGGGCTCTGGGTGTTTTATCTTACGGTCGACCCCCGTTTTGTGCAGACAGTCTCTGCGCTTTGAGGACCTTTTCGGTCTTTGCTTTGGCTCAAACCCTGTTCTGCTCTGCCAGCCTGGGGGGTTTTT
Source organism: Patellifolia procumbens (assembly GCA_947645195.1). Classification (NCBI taxonomy): domain Eukaryota; kingdom Viridiplantae; phylum Streptophyta; class Magnoliopsida; order Caryophyllales; family Amaranthaceae; genus Patellifolia; species Patellifolia procumbens. The sequence continues at coordinate 69,485 of CANSGD010000686.1, read as the reverse complement.
TCCCTCCTAGTCTGCAAGTGGCTAATATTTTTGGTGCTATGATAATAGAGAGCATGATCCTCTCTGTGAAGCGAGCGGGGATCTGCTATGATAATGGAGAGTATGATCCTCTGTGTGAAGCGAGGATCTGCTATAATAGTGAGCATGATCCTCTATCTGAGGTGAGGATCTGCTGAAATAATAATGGGCAGGATCCTCTATCTGAGGTGAGGATCTGCTAATGATGATGGCAGAGCTCTCTGAGATGGTGCTCTGCAATAATAAAAGGAGCAGGATCCTCTGTCTGAAGCGAGGATCTGAGATGGGATCTGCAATAATAACAAGGGGCAGGATCCTCTGTCTGAAGTGAGGATCTGCCAGGATCCTATATCTGAAGCGAGGATCCGTTGTAATGATAATGAGCACGATCTTCTGTCTGAAGCGAGGATCTGCTGTAAAAATGACGGCAGAGCCCTCTGAGATGGTGCTCTGCGATAATAATGAGGAGCGGGATCCTCTATCCGTGGTGAGGATCTGCTAATAATGACGGTAAAGAACTTAGCTCTTCGCTTAAGTCCTTCGCTCTGCTTCTTCAGCAAAGCTCTCTGCTTCTTCAGCAGAGTTCGATTGGTAACTATACTTAGCTCTTCGCTTAAGTATTTCCAACGGCTTAGTAGCTCGCTGGAGTCTTCAATAAAAATAAGAGGCAGGATCCTCTGTCTGAAGTGAGGATCTGCTAATGATAATAATGGCAGAGCCCTCTGTCTGAGGCGGGGTCTGCGATAATAATAACAGAAAACCTCTTTAGCAGGTTTAAGCCTACTAGAATCTTCGATAAGATGTGTCTGCAATAATAATAACAGAATATGTCTTTTCAGCGGCTTAATAGCCTGCTGAAGCCTTCAATACTATGTGCAGACTCAAAAAATAGGTGCTTTCATAATCAAGCACTACAATGAATTCAGCAAGTTGGGTCACGTATACTCGAGCACTACAATGAATATTCCAAAGAAATTTCCCATTAAGTTGGGTCATAGGTACTCATTTGCCCCCTACTCTTAGGTTGAACTTGGGTCAATTTGAGAGTAATATATCCCCAAGTAGACATACATGAAGGTCGAAAGACATCATTTGATCATGTCATGTAATTAAATAGAGTGAAAGTTGGCACCTCTTCAGATAATCATTCACGAATAATCAATGTTTGAGGTTTGTAATGTATAGTAAGTGCAACATCCATCATGATATTCAATCTAATTTTGCGTCAAAAATAAGCAAAATTGATTTCAATAATAGTGGAGGTGGGACACTTAGCTTGTTGTTATTTAGCCGAGTCTGCTCAACTAGCATATAGAATACCAGATTTCAGGTTGGTAGGCCTCTGCTTTGTTTGATGCACACCAGGGTGCGGAAAATCCAAAATTTGCTCTGTTATGTTCAGTACTTCTCGATGTGGACTGCTCTACGCTTGCTTCCGACGCCTATCTGAAGTTCGCAGATCAAGAAATATCGTCTTCAGATTGGTGCAGATTGGTTGCATTGCTGCAGATTAGAAGTCTGTTTGGGCCAGGTCTGCACTGTTGTTTATATGATGTTGCGGATTTTGGTATTGCAGGTTCCCATGCTAATTTCGCATATTCATCTTTCAATTCGGCAGAGCTATGAGTTTCGAGTCTTCCTTTTGTTGTCTGCAAGTGGGGTCTGCTCTGCTAAGTGAGGCCATTCTGCTCTGATAAGCTTTCCTTTAGGCCATTCTGCTCTGTCCACAATTTTGGCTCGCACAGCCTGCCCTTCTCTGCCAATATCTAAGGTCTGCATTTCAGGCCCTGCCAATATCTAAGGTCTGCAGTTTGCATTCGTCCATTTGGAGCTTGCTAGGCGAGTCTGCAATCTGCTCCATGTGGTCTGGTTGCTTCGTTTGAGTCCGCTCATATCAGCTCACACCTCCATTCACTCTGCCTTTTGGCATTCTGAGCTCAAAGTACGTGCTGCCATTTTTCCCAGACCGATGTAGGTTGCGGGTCTGTATCTTCAAATGCCTGCTCACTCTAAGTTACTTGGTTCTACCTAGGTGTTTGCACGCTGACTTCGTTGGTGCATTTCCTCAAACGCCTTGCGTGCACCAATTTTTTCTTTGAGGGAATGAGAGCATAGCAAGTTCATCCATTCCCCATAATTTAGGATATGAAGATTAGTGCTTTACTCGAGGCCCTGCCCATCGTATCTCAACAACATATCGATGCGTAGAATGCAAAATTTTGTAGCAAGTATTGCAAGGGAAAAGGGAGTCTTAGCTGGGTGTAAAATTCCAAGCGAATGACTACATCCCATTGTTTTGTTGTTGTTGCTGCTGGACTTTCCATCTTGGCATCTTAGTGGACTTTCATCATTTATCTATGTAATGAATCATGTCCATTTAAAAATTCTTTTCCTTTTGGCTTGTATCATTTTGCAAGGTTCACCGTGGGTGTTGTGGTTTTGTTGCTATTTGCTGCACCAAATTCATTTGAGTGGTTTCACAGTGGGAATAATTCTCAATTAATTCATTTGAGTGGGTTTGCTTGTTGCATTTTAGGATCAAAGTGAATTGTCTCCAGTGCTATTCGCCCCCTCTCTTGCTTTTTCTTTCTGGAGTTGTTGTAGATCTAGTGGATTTTGGTCTGATTTGGAGTATTTCAGACCATAGAATAGCTACTTTAGCAATGTAGCCATGGAAATGGTGGATCTCCATGGGCGCTTTTTCTCTTCCCCTCCTTCTAGCGCCAAATTGTTTCTGTCCAAAACTGTCGTACCTCTTTCCGGCGGAGATGAGCGGTTCCAGTCCGAGTTCCGGCGAAGAACCTGCACATGAACCCCAAACCCCCGGGGGTGTCCTGAGGACGGGCTCTCCGACGCTCAAGTCAGTCCTCATTTTAGATAGAGAGAGTGTGGGGTTAGGGAGAGAGAATGGATTCTGGATCTTTTTACCTTAGCCCTATGAGGGGCTTATATAGTGAAGTGAGCGTGGGCCTCATGTCCTTTGGGCCTTGGGCCGTATATTCGGGAGAGGGTATTTATACCCATACAAATTGTTTTGGGGAAATTGACACTAATCATACCATCTACCTAATAGCTATAACCATAAGTGCGTGCAATGGATCAATTAGTTTTAAATTGTTATCTCTATGTTCTATATAATTTTTTTTCTTCTCATTATTCATTTGAACATCTCTAAATGAAAAAAATTCACAATACAAGAGAACTTCAAATGAGCAAAAAATAAATCCTTGAACCGGGTATAAACTTCTTAGTTCATAACTAGTTTTTTAGACCTGTGCAAAAATGCACAAGAAAGTTGATTTGGAAATAGATTTTGAGTTATTGATTTATGAAGATGAATAGGTAGACATATTTAAAGATGAATAATATAGGGTGATAATATATATTAATTCAATAAGAAAATTAATGAAGTTAAGAATATAATTAAACACAAAAAATATTTTTTTCATTATATATATACTTCTCTCAATGCATAAGGTAATGTCGTATAATAGAACACAAAGTCGGATTTATTGAACAAAGATCAACCAAGGTTAAAAAAAACTAAAGTTGAATAAGACCAAATAAGGTGCAAATTTTCATATAATTAGTTTATAGGATATAATTTAAAATTTGCCTTCAAAGTCATTCGATCTCCGTGAATCACTCAGACATGTTTCAAACAACATGCACGAAACCTATAAGTTATGACCTTCTTTCCTGCAATAAAAAGTAAATATCTGCAGTTAATAGGCAACATATTTAACGACAAATCGTGGTTTCTCATTCACTTATTTTAAATGCTAACTATTTTGATAATTCTATTTAGACCAAATTGATTATTAATCCAACAAAATATATGGACTTGCAAAATATTAATGCTTACTTCAACGAAGCGTCAAATTTTGGAAGATCTCCTTACGTACCACATTTGTTGTAGTATGAGCACTGCCTTTATCATTCTTTTTAATAAGGATTTTTCGGCCTTTTTTGCTCGTAACTCTATAAATCACCACATATGACTGCACATGATGACTAAACACTGGTCTAGGCAAATACAAACCCACACGTGCAAGAGACTGCCCTTGACTCTTACTTATAGTCATTGCAAAACACACTACCAAAGGAAACTGTCTTCTTTGGAATTTAATTGAAAATTTAGTTCCATCAGACGGTGTTAATGTCATTCGAGGAATAAACACCTTTTCTCCAACGTTAATTCCAGAAATAACAATAGCCTTAATGACACGGTTAGCAAGATAATTGATAATTAACCTAGTGCTATTACAAAGTCCTGAAAACTTATCAATATTCTGCAACAACATCACAGGTGTTCCAACCTTCAATGTCAATCTATGATTAGGAAGACCTGCACATTTTATGGTGTTAAAGAATTCAGGTGAATATGGTTTATGAAGGCCCAAATTGCCTTCTTTTTGCTTATGGAGTCCGAACTTAGGTATATTCTTTTTTCATCGGGAAGATGTGCTAAAACATGATCGTTGATTGTTTCAACTATATCATGAGTTGGCGGAAGGATAGCCCTAACTTGAAAATATGTGCTTTCCGATTAGTTGTTTTCTAATTGTGGACATGTGCTATGCACAATAGCAGTCATAGGGTCATTTCCCAGATCTATGATAAGGTCATTAGAAATTTCAATGTCGACCTCACCATCGTTAGACTCCCCTACAGTGTCATCTCCCACACTTAGTATCCACTCAGAGAACAGTCTTATCTCATCCACACTTGAGTTCGTACATTATTGTGCTTGCAGATTCATGTTTCTTGTTAATTGTATTACCTTACATGCGTCCCATAAATAAGAAGAACTTATGGATTCAAAGACAACATCTTGTCTACTTCCCTTTGGTATAACCGGTAAGATCTGACAAAAATCTCCACCTAATACAACTACCTTCCCTCTAAACAAAGAGTGCTTCCATTCTTTTGTAGGCTTTTCTCAATTTTCGCTAATCCTTGGATTTGATCATCACTAAGATGCAAATCTGCAAAAACTAAATGTGAAATATCTATATATACAGGATGAGAGCATAAGTATAGATTTTTATTACTAAATAATTATAGAAGTAGAACACAATACCTTTATCATGCAGAATCTTACGTTGTCGATACAAAATACAATCACAAAGTACATGCCAAATTTTTACTCATATTTCTTCGGGTTTTGACAGACTTCTAGATAATAGAAGCATGTAGAAAAATTTCTTAAGTAATGACTCAATTCCCTAAAACTGGCTTGCATGATGGCATCTACGTACTATTTATCATTATCGAGTAATCCCGGCGCGTAGCAAGCTTCTTTAAAAGTATTATAAACGACGCCATTCACTCTTCTTATATCGTCATAACTTGTTGCACCTTTTACAAAATTTTGATAACGCACGCTTGTTACGTGATAAATCCACCCTATTGCAAATTTTTTGTTCCTTGGTGCACACTCACACTTATCCTTCTTTAACACAAATTTTGTAGGGAACTCTACATAGCTCAATTCTATAGCATACTTCTTGTTACATTCTATCCATGACATAATTTTTGTTTTATCAATATTTGGCCTCTCAAGAATGGACTCAACATCCATTTCATCTGTAAATACAACACTTTGCTCATCGAGAAGGTGAAAACTCAATCTTTCCACCGGAGGAGTTCTATACTGGATAGTAAATCCAATGATCTGCCACATTGCCTCGCATGGTTATATGTATCTGCAATCATAGTACATTTTAATCTCGTCAATTATTTCAGGATTCTCTAGGTTTGCAGAATTCTGATACAGCGCCGTTGTAACTCTATCATAACCCTTATTGATGTACTTGAATAGATATTTGATAAATCTTGATTGATTGCACCACTCAACGTTAATGTGAGCGCGATATTTAAGGAGTAACGTCGAGTTATATGGTACAACAAACCTATTATCCAATGTATTACCACTTTTATCAACCACCGCTCCATTGTCACGCCTTCTATAAACAGGATAACCCTCTACATCAACTGTTGTCTTCTCATTGAATATAGATAAAAAAATATTCTTAATAAATATAATTGTAATACATACCATTAGTACTGTTTATCAATTGGTTACCACTTATGGATGGCGAAGCATTACTAATATCGTCTGGAAAAAAGAAGAATTATTATCCAATAATGTTTTAGGTATAAAAAGTTGATAGAGTTGTAAAATACGAAATACAACCAATAGATGTAGGTGTAGTGAAAACATTGCAAGTGTTTTCTTGGTTCAATAAGTTTCCTAACGATGATCCCCCTATTGATATTTAAAAAAAACACATGTCAAAAGATAGTTAATCAAAATAAATTAATATAAGGTTTAGCTCAATAATTAAACCAAAATTAATTTTCTAACCGTATGAGGGTTAATTTGACATAATTTTATTAGGTAAATTATTAATTGAATCATACTCTAAATGTATTTGAGAACCTATTTGAGGCAATTGAAATGATATAAGCTTTTTGCTATAACTATAACATGTTAATTCGGTTTGTTTTGATAATTCTTAGCATGATGTTCCAACATGTACTACACTATATTAAATTAACATACCATTACTTATGCAACTCAATGGAAAAATCAGGAAATTATAAATAATTTTAGGATTTTGCTCAATACTAAGGCTCATGAAAACCAAAACTATGGAAAGTAATTTTATAAATTTTTTTCAATAGATTCTAAACTAAAAAGAAACTTTCATTTTCTACAGAAATATAAAACTATATTTTGACTATTATTTTTTCCAAAAAAAAAAGAAAATTTCTTCATTAATTAAAAGTATATATATTATTCTCTAACAAAATATCAAAACTAAAATTTGACTATTATTATTTATAAAAAAAGGGCAAGTTTTTTCATTTATTTTTGAAGCAAATAGGGTTGATTGATGAAAATTAAGAGTCTATACTCTTTAGATAATTTATACATATTCAAGGCTGAGCATAATTAACTAAGCAAGAAATTACCAAAATAAAAATCGAATTTAAAATTTTTCCAGAATTGTCAAGTTCTTATTTAGTTTTCGAAATATATTAGGGTTTATTGATAATACATAATATTTTATGGTTTATTAATATTTTGTTTCATAATCAAGGCTGAGGATAAATACAAACGGCAATAAATTACTATAATTTATTTCCAAATTATCTATATTTAGACTATTATTATTGCCAAAAATGTCAAGTTTCTTTATCAATTAAGAGTAAATTTTATTCTCTTAAAAAATTTATCATTATAACGGATTTTAATAGTTTTCAAAAAAATATTAGCCATTAATTTTTGAATTATATTAGGGTTGATTGATGATAAATTAAGATTCTTTATTATTTTAATATTTCCATATTATAACTAAGATTATATATTAATTCTAAATAATTTTTCAATTTTTTTTCCATACTAAGGCTCATGATAGCTAAAACTAACTTATTAATTCTATACTATAACTAAGTTTTATATAATAGACATCACTATTATTTTTGGTAACAAACTTTTTTTCCTATAAAAAGATCAAAATTTCGAAAGTATTTAAATTAACATTACGGAAATTTTCTTCATATATTTTCGGGTATTTTAAATCTTAATCAAAATGATTTCCTTTTTATATAATCGAGTATTATTAATGTAAAAAAAGAAAAATTTATTCATTAATTAAAAGTATATTTTATATTTTATTCTCTAAGCAATCCGGATCATAATGGAATTCAAAACATGGAATGTATATTAATTTCAGATTTTAATATTTTTTAAAAAAATCAAATTGTATAATCCTAAAATATTTTGTACCATATTAAGTATTTATTGATGATATTCAATATTCTACACTATAATATTTTGTTCCATATACAAGGTTGAGGATAAATAAATCTAAGGCAATAAATACTATAATTTTGAAAATAAAATTATATTTAGATTATTATTATTGCAAAAAATGGCAAGTATCTTCATTATTAAGAGTAAATTAAGTCTCTTAAAAAATCTAATATATTTCGGATGTTAATAGTTTTGAAAAAAAGAAAATAATCTTCATTCATTTTTGAAATACTTCCTCCGTTTTCAAAAGCTTGCAACAAACCAATTTTTTATGTCTCTCAAAAAATCCCCCTTTGTTGCAAGTTTTTGAAAACGGAGGAAGTATATTAGGGTTGACTGATGATAATTAAGATTCTTTAATATTTTAATATTTCTATACTATAACCAAGATTATATATTAATTATAAATAATTTATAGATTTTATTCCATAATAAGATTCATGATATCTAAAACCATGGCAACTAATTGTCTAAACAAAATATTAAAAGAAAATTTCATTATATGAAAAAAGGCAAGTATTTTTATTACTTTTGGAAACAATTTAGGGTAGATTGTTAAAGACTATGATATATGATCGAATATTATTATTGCAAAAAAATAGTCAGTTTCTTCAATATATATGAGTAAATTTTATTCTCTAACAAATTCGGAACCTAATAAAGTTCAAAAAATGGCAAGTATATTTATTTTCGGATTTAGGGAGTTTTCAAAAAAAATCAAAATGTATAATATTAAAATATTTTGTACCAAATCTAGATTTATTGATAATACTTAATATTCTATACTATAATATTTTGTTCCATATTCAAGGTTGAGGATAAATAAAATTAAGGCAATAAATTACTATAATTTTGGAAATTAAGTATATTTATATTATTATTATTGATAATGGCAAGTATCTTCATTATTCAAGAGTAAATTTAATTCTCCTAAAAAACCTAATATGTTTCAGATTTTGATGATTTCCAAAAAAAGAAAATAATCTTCATTATTTTTTGAAATATATTAGGGTTGATTGATGATAATTATGATTCTATATTATGTTAATATTTCTATACTATAATCAATATTATATATTAATTAAAAATAATCTAGAGATTGTGTTCCATGATAAAGCTCGTGATAACTAAAAATATGGCAACTAAATTTTTTTAACTTTATCAAAAAACTATTATTAGAAACTTTGTTCTATAAAAAAGGCAAATATTGTTATTAATTTTGGAAACAATTTAGGGTAGGTTGATGACAATTAAGATTCTATAATCTAAAAATAATTTGTACCATAGTTAAGGCCGAGAATAACTAATTCTAAGGCAATAAGCCAATATAAATTTTGGATTACAATAGGGTTAAAAAATGATAAGTTTCTTAATTAATTTAAGAAATAATATCATGGTTGATTGATTATACTTAAAATTATATAGTATATTAATATTTTGTTCCCTATTCAAGGCTGGGGATAAATAAGAATAAGGAAACAAAATATAATATTTTTCAAAATGTAATTTTATGTAACATATTAATATCTTTGAAAAATGGATAGTTTTTTAAATAATTAAGAGTAAATTTTATAATAATTGATTGATTAATTGATCGATTGTATTAACTAACCAATCTGTTAATATAACCTAATTAATAATTACCATTTATATAATAATGTATTAATTGATTATATATCAATGTGATTAATATTATTAGATAATCAAGGTAACATAATATTAACATTACCATTAATAAAATGTATCAAATAATGCAATTTGAATTAAGAATAATTTTGGTAAGTACAAAGTATCAAAAGCTACAAGATAACATAATAGTATATTTACCATTTAGAAAATCAATGTGATTGATATCATAGGCTAATCAAGGCAAATCTATGTTAAAATTTCATATTTAGTATTTGAATTTTAGTAGATTTATGATAATCATAGTTAAACATATTTATGGTAATACTTTGTAGAAGTATTTGAACTTTAATAATTATCAAAAAAATAGAAATAAATTAATACTATAGTTTTATTTTAAATTTTTATAGTTTATAGTTTTGGTAAGTACTTAAGTATCATAAGCTACTCAAGGTAACATAATAGTATTCATAACCTAATCAAGGCAATTTGAAATTAGAATTACCATTTCTAAAAATGTATGAAATATTAAAATTTGAATTACCATATCTTAAAAGTATGATATATTACTATTTGAATATATATTTTTGGATTTTTATAATCTATATTATTTTTATATTTTATATTATAAATGGTAAATAAAAAATTAAAATTAGTCCAGAAAACTTTAATAACTAATATACGTATAATAATTAATTAACGTATAATCTTTTTATCAATTAGTCTAGAATTTAATAACGAATATAAGTATAATATTTACGGATTTTAATTTATGTATTGTAAATGGTAAATATATATTAAATGGTTAGAATATTATAAATTAGGCTATAAATAATTCGAAATAAAATTATTTTATTATGAAAGAGAAGAATAAGACTAAAGTATAATGAAAATATAAGAAGACTAAAATGTACTCAAATGAAATAGAAGAAGAACATTGTATTAAACACTAGAGCATAAAGCATCTGTAAAATATATACTCAATTGGAATAGAAGAACAACAAAATGTGTTATTGATAATTGATATTGATAAACAATCTAAGATGATATTCATAATTTGCGAAGTACAACAACTAATAAAAGTCAAATACAATTCTTAAAAACACTAATAACCTTGCAATCATTAGTCTTTGTGATGATTAAGACTCTCACACGAGCCTTCATATCAACTGGATCAAGAGCAGGGCTTGGTACTTCAAGTTTATGAAAGAAATTGAAAATTATATTGCTTGAATAATTCTTGCAAACTTGACATACCCTAATTGTAGAATTTGTTTGGCACTTTGAGAAGGAAGATAGGACAAATAATCTAAAAAAATGCTTGCCAATTTGAGAAGCAATAAAGGAGAGAATAGCCTTCACATAATTAGAGAGGAGATGGGTGAATCTTGTATTAGGGTTGAATGTGAAGGCTAAAGAATGGAAATGTGCTCCTATTTATAATTAATGGTGGTTATTGTGGTGATGACATGTGGCATTTTGATTGATTGATTCACCCTCTTTTATGCTTTGAGTGACATGTGGATGATATTTGCTTTAGTATATTATATAGATAATCTTACCCATAAATCATGATAGGTAAATTCTTATATGCGGCTGGCCACACAATTAATGGTGTGACGAGGCTATTTAATAACTTATATATTACTCTTTTACTCTCCAAATCCACCAAAAACAGTCGGTAACCCTCTTTTAAAAATTCAGTAACCCCCTCCCCAAAATATTCAAGTAACCCACATCCAAAAAGTTACTAACCCCTCTACAAAGAGTTAGTAACCCCCAAACAGTTAGTAACCCCCAAACAGTTAGTACCCCAAACAGTTAGTACCACCTAAAGAACACATAATTGAAATCTATTAAAGTAATAGTTGAAACATCTAAGAACAAAGAAAGAGAAATTATCATATTTACGCTAAAGAATCCGACTTTATTGAAAGCAATAAGATGTTCGAACAAAACTAACTAGAGTCTGAGAGTAAATTCGCAACTAATGATAAAACTAAGATTGTTTAATCGAAATATCCCTAAAACTATTTATAGAACAAGTTTTAAGGCAATTAAAATACGAAAATTTATGGTTCGAAAAACCGCCCGGTCGACCGGGCGGACATAAATTCTTCCAGATTCTTCTCCGCAGCTTCACCCAGTCAACCGGGCATCTTTCCCCATGGGGGCCTTTGCCCGAGCGGCCGGGCGAACCTTACTTACCCAAATTTCTTATTCTGCTCCAAAAGTGCTTGGCCCGATGGGACAACTTCGCTTGGTCGGCCGGGCAAGCTGAACTAAGGCTCTTTCTTACGTCCTTTAATCACAAGAGCTCCAAAATTACTCTCGGGATAGTCCAAAGACTCATGTGAACTGGATAATGAGTGATATTTATATCACTCTAAACCTCTTATTTTTCTTTCATTTGAATCAATTTTCTCCAGTATCTTGCAATTTATAGTTCGTTTTGTCAATTCAAGTTTTGTTAGTGATTGTAGCTCTTTTGTAGATTTTTAGTCTTTTTGCTTATTTTCTATGACCTTTTTATGCCATTTCCTTCGTGTTGTATGTAGGTACTATCAAAGTAACCTTTTGATTTACCTACAAAATCCCAAGAATGCATATACAAGGTTTAGAGGATGAGTAATGAACAAAGAAAGACAAAAGGAGGTTAGGGAAGCAAAATCCACCAAGTTTCCATCATGTTTTGCACAAGGGTTGACTTCAAAAGCTTATATCTCTCAAACTAAACATCATTTGGCAATGGTTTAAGTTTGAGATTGAAGTTCATCTCGATAGCTTTCCAATAAAATGTCACACGCTTGATTCCGACAAGAAACGATGGAGTTATGACCTTTACAAGCTAGCTGATCGGGAGATCCAACTGTAGATCGCCGATCAGCACTGTTTGATCGGGCGATCTCTATTTCTCAGAAGCTCCCGATTGTCTTGATCGGGCAATCGCTACTTTAGATCGCCTAATTCCTGCGGGTTTCCGGAAATCTTTTGTTTATTCCTTTTTCCTTTTTGACGGTACTTTGAGGTTGTATAAGAACCCTTTTGGACGCCATTGGAAGGAGATACACTAGTTTTAAGGAGGATTAGCCTCCATAGCTTAGTTTAGAGAGAAAAGTGAGAAAACTCAAAGAGGGATTGAAGATTTGGTAACTCAAGGGTGATAACTTGAATTTAAACAATTGATCAATGAGCATTTTTTACTCTCTCTATCTTCCTTTATCGCTTATTTTAATTGTTTTTCTTAGATTAATTATTCATGCTTAGCTTAATTATTTGTTATGTATTTTGTTAGATTAATGTTTAGTATCATAATATTAGTTGTTAATTTCTCTAAAGTTCTCATTTTTGTGTTTATGGAGTAGTTTGTTGGTTAGGGTTTGGGTGAAAACCAACTATGGTCGATTTTGGGTGTTTGAATATGAAATTAGGGGTTTGATTAGGCTTCTTAATTGAATAATGGCATGATTACTATTTTCTTGCATTCTAGTTGGCCACTTGGATGTTTGTTTATTGATGCCTTAATTAAATCGAGAGAGGAGATTAAGGTTGACATTTATGCTATTATCTTGCTTAATTACTCATGAGAGTGAGATTTGAGTGAGGTTTTTGTGGATTGAGACCATGAGAGTGGCTTAATTATGTGCTTTAGGTAGTTTTCTGCATCCTTGAAAGAGGACTTAGAGCTAGTTAAGAGTCAATAACCTCAATTAGTTGCTTGGTTTTCTTTCCTCCGTATTTCACCCTTCTAATTCCCTAAATCACGATTGATTGTTGTTGGATCCCTTTCCCTAATCCTATTTGATCTTTGGTACTTAGTTGGTAGTTGATACCTTTTGACTCTTTTTCGGCCTAGCTTATTGTTAAATTGACAGATATTGGTGTTCCTTAGTCCTTGTGGAAGAATGACCCTTACTTACCACTTTACCTATTTTAGTGGTCTAGTTAGGTATTAGTTTGACTTTAGGGGGACTAGTCATATCACTGGGCAATGCTCCCAAACGCCAAATAAAGGCATCAGACACCTAATATGCACAAATAAAGCTCAAGAAACACAAAACATGCCCAAATACATCAAAGCTCACAATAAAGAGCTTTAAAGAGCTGTAAAAGAGTCTAAATAACAAGGGAAAATGAGACTAAGAACCTATATAAAATGAACATATCAAAGTCGCACATAAGACTTACTGATCATGGCTGGTAAGTAGGTTTTAGACATAAGATGGTGTTTAATTACCAACTGTTATTAATAAAAATGATTATGACGAGAAATAATATGATGAATATTATTTATTGAATAAGAGAAAGTAAACTTTGATATGTGATGGTAGGAAAAGATAAGTATTTAAATATAACTTATTGTTTACCAAAACAATAATTATAACCAAAATTATAATATATGCAACAAAAATGTTAATCTCACCTATTCCACACGCCATAGAAATAAAAGAGCCATTTAGCAATGAACTTTATCTTGTAAGTTGTAACTAGTTTCTAACCGGGATAATTCTAATCCCGGGAGATGTCTTATTATTTTTATTCGGTATTTCAACTAACTTGAATTACTTAGAAGGATCAAACTCAATTGAACTTGTTCGGGCCCATTCCAGTCATGGCCCACCTTACCGGTGAAATGACCAAAATACCCTTGAGGGGTGAAATTATTATTTTACCCCTAAGGAACTTTCAGGCCAGAAAGTACAGGTTTTCAGTCAAGCCCACTGACAAAAGACCCTCATGATATCATCACCTTCACCAGGTGACATCACATCAGTACAACCTATAAATAGTGCTTTCATATGATCAGTAAGGTACGTTTTTACACGCATCTTAAAGCATTTACTTGTACTATTCTCTGACCTTCTGAGATCAGATCTGACTTAAGCATCGGAGAGACGATCCCGGGAACATCCCCGGTGTAGTTCACCGTGCTCGGTTTTTCAGGTACCCGGAATTCGAAGACCTTGGACTGTTATTGGTTACTACCCTAGCTGGATTTGGACTTCCCCGAACTACAAATTTCTACTGTGTTTCTTGTACCCGAAACAGAACTTAATGTGAATCGTAACTTAAACTCGAGGATGCTAGTACATTTATTTTACCTAAACTTGATTGAATACAAATTAGTTTCTATCTAAACTCGATGATTTTTAGCATCTTATTAAGTCGAGCCGACTCCAATATGTTTCTATCTAATAATTTTTTGCTTAAATAGCTGAAACATGAACTCTTTTATAACTTTGGAAAAATTATTTCGTTATTTAGTGATTTGGGTGGTTGTTAAAAAATTTAGGTTCATCTTCAATTTTTTACATTTGTCATGTTCTTTGAGAGAGTTAACTACAAAATGCTAAAACATTGCATAAGTTTCATAAATGCCAAAAGACTATCATCCTTCATTTTCCATCAAAAGACGTTCTTCAATTAGTTAATTATTATTTTTTATATATCTAATATTTTTGTTGAACCATATTGACTCAAAAGAGACTGAATCAGGTAGGCTTAATATGAACGTAAACCCAAGTACATAGAGTAATTGTTTATTATCTTGAACTCAAGTTGATGTTATTTGTAAGAAAATAATTATTTTGTATTCCAAACTGCTAATAAAATAATTAAGTTTTTGTTATTTCTGCTATGCATATTAAATAAAAAAATTAAATAAGTAACATGTCATCAAGCTAAGGCTTAAGTCAAGTCTTCAAAGATACTATTTGATCTTTATCAATTGTCTATTGGCAAACTGGTCAATCGAATTAGGTCTATTTGGACATATTTGTTGTTGTTTTGGTTTGGAACTTAGTATTTAATCAATATTATTTTCTTAGTTAACTTGATTAACTTAAAAGTGATAAAACTCAATTGACCTTGCATGTTACATAGTATTAGATTTACTTAAGCCTCATTGGATCTAAATTAAATAGATGATTTTTTTACATGTCCAACTTGAGTGAGACTTCAACTTTATTAATTATTAGGAGTACTTGTTGCCGACATAATGAATAGGTAAAATATAAAATTCTTTTTTATAATTTTAGAATAACATAAAAAATACTACATTCGTATTTTATTGTTTGTCCTACTTTGACCAATTATGTGAGAGCTTTTGGTCAAAGTAAAAGAAACAGAGGGAGTAGATGTTAATTGATACTATTTTTTAAGATGAATCTAACAATATAAAGTTATACTTTTCTGATGTTTGAGATGAAAGCTATGATCAATTTTAGATGGAACAATTGTTTATAATAATGCAACCTTTTGGCGATTCGCAAATAATAATACAACCTTTCGATTATTCTGGAATAATGCAACCTTTATACCTTATTTATTTTAAATAGGAAAAAACCGGATATAACCTGAATAATAGGTTTAGCGGGACACGTGTCGGTTTATCATTGATTTTTTTAAAAAAAGATAAAACAAAAAAAAAAACTACCCCTTCCCCTCCCCTAACCTCACTCTTAACCAGACCTTCTCCCACCCCAGATCAATTTTTTTATAAAGTCGTGAACCACCAGGCCACCATAGCCGCCGCCGCCATCGGCCATCGTCTACAGCAACCACGACAGACCACAAGGGTCTAACACCACCTCACAACAACGCCAATAATCAAGGCTTTAAGCGAAGAACAACATATCAATAAAACGGAGAGGAAGAAAGGAGTTGTTGATCAACTCAGGCGACTCAAACCGGCGAGCCACCACCTGATCGGCGAGTAAACATCGGTCCACAATAGAGCCCAAAACGATGACTGGTCGTTGGTGGTCTGGGTGTTGTGTGTGGGACAGAGGGCTCGTAGTACCCCCTTTTCCTTTTCTTCGCTTGCAGGGGAGGGAGTTCGAGACGCGGACAAGAGGATTGGGGTTTCGGGAATTATCCTGCGAGGGAGGTTGGATTTCCGGCGAGGGGGTGGGGCTAGGGTGGGTTTGGTTTAGGTTTTTTTGAGTTTTTTTATTATTTTTATTTTTGTTTTTTAAATTTTATTATTTTAAATAAAAATTAACAATGGTTCAGGTCACTGGTTGTTGGTCCTATAGAACTTCTAGGTTTACTACAAGAGGGGGGTGAATTGTAGTAAAGACTATTGGGGACTAATTTTTGCGGAATTAACAAGTTAAAATGAAATAAAGAGAAGTTAAAATAATGAACACTAGAAATGCTTTTAAACAAGAATTTATTCCTATTTTCTCTGGGAATAAATCTTGCCCTTTTATTTATAATAGTAACTTACACCCTATTATAAACAGCAACTCACTCTGTTCCTCTAGGAACTGGTTCCCAGTCACCTTGTTCCCCCTGAACACGTGACTTCCTCTATTGACTTCACTCGAAGTCTTCTCTTTCTCTTTATTCTCTTTCTCTCTTGAATGTAGAAATTTTCTCACAAAATTTCACTCACCCCAACTCAGTTAATGGAATACAATGAATTATTGAAGAGAATAAAACCGAAATAACTTTCTAAAAGATTTACACAATTAACGTAGAAAGTCTTAAGAATTAAAATTGAGTTCTTCGTAATATATATAGCTGTGATAAATCTTCAACGGTCTTCTTCAGCTTCTTTGTTGTGGTCGCAAGTTTTTAGGCATTATCTTCCACCTTCATAGCCGTTATGGAACCATGCCATCGCCACGTTCCATGATCGTGTGTTTGCACGGGTTGAATGAGTCTTCGAGTCTCCCACGATCTTCTCAGCAGCTCTTGACTTGGTCTTTGGATGTTTAGGGTATGCGCTTGATGTGCGGTTAGCTAGGATCATGGCTCCTAGAATCTAGGACCTCAACCCATTAAATCAGCCACGCATCATAGCATTCTCTTCAACATCTATTTTCCTGTAATCCATTTAACAAACTCAACTAATATTATGGAATCCAATATTCCATAATATTAGAATATTTATTCTACACAAAATAACTAAATATTCTATTTTCCTAAATAACTTAATTTTGGTAATTATAAAACCAATTCTCCATAAGTTTAATTTAGGCAAAATAAAATAAATAATTAAATAAACTATATGAATAATTACATGAACAAAAACTAATTAAAAACAAAGTTAAAAACTATTCATTTGTCATCATCAAAATAACGAGTTCAACACTGGTCATTTGTCTTATTTAAAATGAATGGAGTATAAAGGTTGCATTATTCCAGAATAATCGAAAGGTTGCATTATTATTTGCAAATCGTCAAAAGGTTGCATTATTATAAGCAATTTTTCCATTTTAGATTTGTATATTTGTAGCAATTTTATATAAAGAAAGTAAGTTATTTTTGTTTTTTTAGATCTCTGACTTAGGTAGACTTTAATTATTAATGTAATACACTTTACCGATATATGATCCGTTCTTTTCGTTAGGTCTGATATGAACTTTTTTCTTAAATTATTTGATCTGAACTTTTCTGATCCGGTCCGAATTTTTCTTATCTGAACAGAATTTTTCTTATCTGATCTAGTCTAATCTAATCTAAACTTGTTGTAGTTATTTTTTATTCTTATTATTTTCTGATCTGGTTTGAATTTTTCTTCTCTAATTTGATCTAAACTTTTAAGATCTGATCTGATTTGATTTGATCTAAAATTTTCTGAGCTGATTATTTCTGAAAGATGCACCTGAATAGTTAAGTAAGGTGAAACAGAGTTGTAATGGGCTTGTTTTCCCCAGCTTATTTTCACTTTGGTTGAATTCAGTTTAGTGCGATTCAGTTCAATTCTTGTCAATACTTTTACGCTTACATTAATTCACCATTTCTTTCAGTTAAGTTCAGTTCATTTGAATTCGATTTAATTTAGTTCAGCTCATTTATACCGAATTCAACATGCCCTAAATAGGTAAAATATAAGTTTTTTTTGTAATTGTAAAAACATAACATAAGTGGATCTTGATTCAAAGTATTCTTCAAGAGTAATTTAACAGTGTAAAAATTTTAATTTTATGAGATTTGAAATGAAAGTTATGATAAATTTTATAATTTCATATCGATATTAGTTTCAGTTAAGGAATTTAATTTTGTATTTAGGAAAGAATTATTATTTGTAATTATTTATAAAAATTAAATATATAATGATGTGGAGTAATGTGGCGCCTCCTTTCGGTACGGCTTTGTTATTCGGTATAGATATTTTCAATGATTGTATGTATTGTCACCTTTCCGCCTTTCTCGTGATAAACCAATTCTCCGTCCTCCTTCTTTCATGCACTATTTTCATAATACTCCCTCCGTCCCAATTTAAGTGCCCCATTTTGACAAAAAGTAGAGCACTTTTTGGTCAAAATAGGACACTTAAATTGGGACGGAGGGAGTAAGATTTTGTATGGACATTTCTAATAATTGCCAATAGTGACCACCCCCTACCTATGCTTTGTAACATAGGTTAATGGTACGCTTTTGTCGTATGCACCTAACCAAAATTGATTCTCCTACTTTATTCTAAAAATTCATGTCTAATGGAAGTAAGGATTATATCCTGAAGGAGCAAAATGAATAATTGATGATTCAGTGTAGATTATGCCCTAGACTACTTTAGGCATTGACAGGCTAAAGTCGTATCACCTATTCAAAGATAAATCCTGAGTCCTCTAACAATGATAGTCAAGGGAATTAGGTTTGAATCCACAGAGAGACGGAGTTCTAAGTTAATATTCAGCTAAACAGCTACTTCAGACAAGATCATACAAGATCAGACAAGAATCAGCTGAACTATTATTTAGACTAAAGAAAGTAATATAAAGATGGGAGTTAAACTATGAATTAAAGGTTTAAGCAATTAGTTCGGTCCACCATGCTTATACCAATCAAAGGATCAAACAACTATCAGAACATAGGTCAAGAATCGATAGATTAGAGCAGTGTCAAGCTATGGTTAAGTCTCAACGCCCATAATTCAACATATGCAGCATGTTCACAAACATAATCAGAATTACTGGTGTGTACTAGGCCTCTAAAAGTAAGACGGGTCTGTGCAAACCTCAAGTAATCAAAGAAACTGCGCAATAACGTTAATTACTCATTAAGAACAAATCACACCATAACCTACCTCATCAAACCCTAGAAACTAATAGCAATTCAAATAATCAAGGTATAAACATGGCTTCCCTAACCAAATCCCTAGAATTTGAACTACTCAGACATAATTAAATCAACAATAGCAATTCTAACAAGAAACCCTAATTTCAACATCATGAATCAATTGAATAATTAAACTAAGCAATTAAGAAGTAAAGAAAGGAATTTAGAGTGCAAAATAATACCAATTGACGGAAAGCAGTAGCTTTTAGTGAAAATAATCCAAGGTTCAATCACCTTTGAAACTAATCTAGAATGTTTAATCTAAAAGAAATTCTAAAGTAATAATATTGAATGCTAAAATTCTTCCTCCCCCAAAAATAAAACAAACTAAACTATTTATACCTAAACCACCTAACAAGATAAAAGAGGGGAAAATAAAAAGATAGAATATGGGGCCAACTCATCAATCCAGCTGCCCACCCCATTTACAATTGACACACAACATGGAAAGCTGGGTATAGTGGTAAAGGCCCAAGTAGGAATCCATCATGACGCACCAGTTGCCCAATCGGCCCATTTCACTTCAGGCCTAGATTATTACTTTCTCTTCGCGCACAACACAGCAGCAACATCTGATGATTGGGCTTCTCCCGATAGGATCAGGTCCATGTTGCCCGCTCGGGCTTGTCTTAAAAATGGCCAGCACCATTTTCCGCCCGTGTAACAGCAGCAGGCCAGCAAATTGATTTTGGGTCTCACCCGATCGGGTGGCCATGTTGCCCGATCGGGTGGCCCGATCGGGTTGGGCTTAAGTCGCCAATGATATTTTTCTTTGTTTCTTCACCTGATTGGGTCGGGTGATGTCCGCCCGATCGGGTGCAAAACTCTACCACCCGATCAATAAATCTTCGCCCGATCAGAGTACGGAAAAGCTCCTTTTGACTCTTTAACTCTCAATTCTTTTCGTTTAGAGGTCTCAGTACTTCCTAAACCATCCATAAAGCTCGTGGCCATCCCTACGTGCCTCGTAACAACTTGTAAAGCCGTGGTTGCTTCCAAATAGCTCGGAAATAAGGAGAAAACTCCCTAAAGCCTGCAATTCAACACTAAAACACAAAAACACGACTATATATGATAATTAGTATAAAATAGCTCCGAAGAGCTCAAATAGCGCACGAAATTAGCTCATAAATAGGGGAGAAAACTCTATATAAATACGTGATATCAAACTCCCCTAAGCTAAACCTTTACTTGTCCTCAAGCAAATAGAACATGAACATGGAATAGATTGCCTCACCCCATAGATAAAAATCAATCAAAGCTCAAAAATATTTTCAAGACTAAGAATCGTTCAAGCAGGCAAAATTCAAGTTCGGCTAATCAAATCTATCCAACCACCAATCATCCAAGCAATTCATCGAGTCAAGCATCCACAAGGCATACAAATCCTGAAAAAGCTCTCACAAAGGTGCCACTCCTCTCAATTTTGTGGCAGGCAAAGATTATGCCCGAACACTCACAAACCCGACCATAAATGCCCTTCCCACTCACACTCTCATGTGTTTAAGAAGGTTAAATGACGCTCATCCTAGCCAAGTCGACTCAATTAGCAGATATACTTTTTAACTTTGACAAACTGACTCTAAATCAATCCAATAAACAATGCAGATCACACGAGCTTAAGAGGACTTTATAGGGTTGTAATGGGGCTTAGGTAAGAGTTAGGGGATATATTTAGGAAAAGTGGTGGAAAAACCGAGAAAGGAGGAGCATAATTCACTCGAAACAAGGCCGAAGATGGCCAAAACAACTCCCAACAACACTGTAAAACCATGAAACATAACCCAACTCTCATAAATCAATGAAAAACTCATAACAAACCCGTTTTTCAAGCAATGAAGCGAATTTTTCTTTTTGAACGTACATGAATGAAGGACTTTGAATTCTTTTTGAACTTTTATTTCATTTTTCTTTCATTTTTCTGAACTTCATTCACGCAACTCTAATTTGCTATTTTTTTTTCTTTTTCTCACACTCAAACCACATCAAATACACTTTAATTCTCCAAAACCAAACCCAACCATAAAACCAATCTCAAACTCAACCCATACAAAAGCTCCCCCAAACTAGGCTTGAAAATAGTATCAAAATAAAGGCCATAGGCTCATAATAAGGGCTTTAGTAACATGAAATAAGTCATTAGGCTCAGCAGGGCTAAGGAGGATAAAAATATATCAACAATTTACTCTGAGGCTCAAGAATCAGACAAAAGAACGCCTCTATCACAACAAATGCTACAAGTCATCGAATATCAGACAAGTACGAAGTCAAAGTCAAGATCAATCCACTAAAGAGGAACTAACACACATAAACAGACTGGATAATGAAATGAATCCAATAGGCTATAAAGAGGCCTCACAGTCTAACCAATTCAGGTATGCAGCACAAAGTGGTGTAATATAATCAAACTTTGCTCAAAATCATAGCAATCAAACATCAAATCATAGCCTCAAGATCACAAATGCCCATCTATCCAGAAAACAGAGTCAAATCATTTTCAATAAGAGCAAAACAGGGGCATAGGGAGACAACTAAACCAGTCATGAGAACCATATTTTTTTAATTTTTCAGTATTTTTTTGAAAGCAATAAATCTAACCTAGAAAGCAGTAAAAGAGATAGAGAATACAAACAGAAATCCTCCCCCAAGCTCTCAATGCCAGAAGATGAACAAAAGGACGATGCTAAGAGGAAAAATAACGTTAGTGTTCTCTCACTCTCTCTCACTAAAAAAATTTAAAATAAAAATAAAAATAAAAATAAAAGAAATAAAAATAAAATAAGGGGAAATTACGGGTTGTCTCCCGCACAGCGCTGGTTTATAAAGGTCCCGCACTACCGTAATACCTCCATATCTCAGATTGGAGGGGCTTGGCAGTGAGTGCCACCCTCATCAAACATTTTCCTTCTCCAAATATTCTCGCTCTTAATGGTGGGCATTGGCGGACCAGCAGAGATGCCGTCAGGATAAGGCACCCCATATGACTTCAATGATTTGGCCATAGCTGAACTTAAAGTGTCTGATTCAGAGGTGTTCAGCTGAACAGACTGCTTTTCTCTCCGAATTTTCTTTCGAATCTGCCTGATTGTCCTTGTAAGATTGGGATCCGCTGGGATGGGGGAACCGTTTCTTTGAGACCTGGTATACAAAAGAAACAAAAAGAAGCAGTAAAACGTACCTCAATGGGAACAATGAAGTTCCAATGAGGCACAGAGAAGTAGACCAAATAACCAAACAAAAACTTAGAAAACTAGTTGTCTCCCCGACAACGGCGCCAAAATTTGACAAGCTAAAATCGTATCACCTAGTCAAAGATAAATCCTAAGTCCTCTAACAATGATAGTCAAGGGAAGTAGGTTTGAATCCACAGAGAGACGGATTTCTAAGTTAATATTCAGCTAAACAACTACTTCAGACAAGATCAGACAAGAATCAGCTGAACTATTATTTAGACTAAAGAAAGTAATATAAAGATGGGAATTAAACTATGAATTAAAGGTTTAAGCAATTAGTTCGGTCCACCATGCTTCTACCAATCAAAGGATCAAACAATTATCAGAACCTAGGTCAAGAATCGATAGATTAGAGCAGTGTCAAGCTATGGTTAAGTCTCAACGCCCATAATTCAACATATGCAGCATGTTCACAAACATAATCAGAATTACTGGTTTGTACTAGGCCTCTAAAAGTAAGACAGATCTGTGCAAACGATTATTAACCTCAAGTAATCAAAGAAACTGCGCAATAACGTTAATTACTTATTAAGAACAAATCACACCATAACTTACCTCATCAAACCCTAAAAACTAATAGCAATTCAAATAATCAAGGTATAAACATGGCTTCCCTAACCAAATCCCTAGAATTTGAACTACTCAGACATAATTAAATCAACAATAGCAATTCTAACAAGAAACCCTAATTTCAACATCATGAATCAATTGAATAATTAAACTAAGCAATTAAGAAGTAAAGAAAGGAATTTAGAGTGCAAAATAATACCAATTGATGGAAAGCAGTAACTTTTAGTGAAAATAATCCAAGGTTCAATCACCTTTGAAACTAATCTAGAATGTTTAATCTAAAAGAAATTCTAAAGTAATAATATTGAATGCTAAAATTCTTCCTCCCCCAAAAATAAAACAAACTAAACTATTTATACCTAACAAGATAAAAGAGGGGAAAATAAAAAGATAGAATATGGGGCCAACTCATCAATCCAGCTGCCCACCCCATTTACAATTGACGCACAATATGGAAAGCTGGGTATAGTGGGAAAGGCCCAACTAGGAATCCATCATGACGCAGCAGTTGCCCGTTCGGCCCATTTCACTTCAGGCCTATATTATTTCTTTCTCTTCGCGCGCAACACAGCAGCAACATCTGATGATTGGGCTTCGCCCGATAGGATCAGGTCCATGTTGCCCGATCGGGCTTGTCTTAAAAATGCCCAGCACCATTTTCCGCCCATGTAACAGCAGCAGGCCAGCAAATTGATTTTGGGTCTCACCCGATCGGGTGGCCATGTTGCCCGATCGGGTTGGGCTTAAGTCGCCAATGATATTTTTCTTTGTTTCTTCACCCGATTGGGTCGGGTGATGTCCGCCCGATCGGGTGCGAAACTCTGCCGCCCGATCGGGTGCGAAACTTTACCACCCGATCAATAAATCTTCGCCCTATCGAGCCATATTTTGCCCGATCAAAGTACGGGAAAGCTCCTTTTGACTCTTTGACTCTCAATTCTTTGCATTTAGAGGTCTCAATACTTCCTAAACCATCCATAAAGCTCATGGCCATCCCTACGTGCCTCGTAACAACTTGTAAAGCCGTACAAAAGAGATTTAACATTAACCAAAAGAGATGATGAGGAATAAATAATTACATATAGCGGTTGAAAGCTTATAGTCGTTGATGTTATTAAGTTGATGTTATTTTTAAGAAAATAATTATTTTGTATTCCTAACTGCTAATAAAGTAATTAAGTTTTGTTATTTATGCTATGCGTATTAAATAAAAAATTTAAATAAGTAATATGTCATCAAGCTAAGGCTTAAGTCAAGTCTTCAAAAATACTATTTGATCTTTATCAATTGTCTATTGGCAAACTGGTCAATCGGATTAGGTCCATTTGGACATATTTGCTGCTGTTTTGGTTTGGAACTTAGTATCTAATCAATATTATTTTCTTAGTTAACTTGATTAACTTAAAAGTGATAAAACTCAATTGTCCTTGCATGTTACTTAGTATTAGATTTACTTAAGCCTCATTGGATCTAAATTAAATAGATGTCCAACTCGAGTGAGACTTCAACTTTAT
Source organism: Patellifolia procumbens (assembly GCA_947645195.1). Classification (NCBI taxonomy): domain Eukaryota; kingdom Viridiplantae; phylum Streptophyta; class Magnoliopsida; order Caryophyllales; family Amaranthaceae; genus Patellifolia; species Patellifolia procumbens. The sequence goes on along the minus strand of CANSGD010000686.1, from coordinate 44,628 downwards.
TAATTATTAGGAGTACTTGTTGCCGACATAATGAATAGGTAAAATATAAAATTCTTTTTTATAATTTTAGATAAATATGATAAGTACTCCATCCGTATTTTATTGTTTGTCCTACTTTGACCAATTATGTGAGAGCTTTTGGTCAAAGTAAAAGAAACAGAGGGAGTAGATCTTAATTAATATTATTTTTCAAGATGAATCTAACAATATAAAGTTATACTTTTCTGATGTTTGAGATGCAAGCTATGATCAATTTTAGATTTGTATATTTGTAGCAATTTTTTATGAAGAAAGTAAGTTATTTTTGTTTTTTTAGATCTCTGATCGACTTAAGTAGACTTTAATTATTAATGTAATACTTTTTACCGATATATGATCCGTTCTTTTCGTCAGGTCTGATATGAACTTTTTCTTAAATTATTTGATCTAAACTTTTCTGATCCGGTCCGAATTTTTCTTATCTGAACAGAATTTTTCTTATTTGATCTAATCTAATCTAATCTAAACTTGTTGTAGTTGTTTTTTGTTCTTATTATTTTCTGATTTGGTTTGGATTTTTCTTCTCTAATCTGATCTAAACTTTTAAGATCTGATCTGATTTGATTTAAAATTTTCTGAGCTGATTATTTCTAAACGATGCACTTGAATAGTTAAGTAGGTTGAAACAGAGCTGTAATGGGCTTGTTTTCCCTATCTTATTTTCACTTTGGTTGAATTCAGTTTAGTGCAATTCAGTTCAATTATAGTCAATACTTTTACTCTTACATTAATTCACTATTTCTTTCAGTTCAGTTCAGTTCATTTGAATTCAATTTAATTCAGTTCAACTCATTTATACCGAATTCAACATGCCCTAAATAGGTAAAATATAAGTATTTTTTTGTAATTGTAGAAAAACATATCATAAGTGGATCTTGATTCAAAGTATTCTTCAAGAGTAATTTAACAGTGTAAATATTATAATTTCATGAGATTTGAAATGAAAGTTATGATAAATTTTATAATTTCCTATCGATATTAGTTTCAGTTAAGGAATTTAATTTTGTATTTAGGAAAGAATTATAATTTTTAATTATTATTTATAAATATTAAATATATAATGACGTGGAGTGTGGTGCCTCCTTTCGGTACGACTTTATTTTTCAGTATAGATATTTTCAATGATTGTATGTATTGTCACCTTTCCGCCTTTCTCGTGATAAACCAATTCTCCGCCCTCCTTCTTTCATGCACTATTTTCATAATAAGATTTTGTATGGACATTTCTAATAATTGCTAATAGTTACCACCCCCTACCTATGCTTTGTAACATAGGTTAATGGTACGCTTTTGTCGTATGCACCTAACCAAAGTTAATTCTCCTACTTTCTTCTGAAAATTCATGTATAATGGAAGTAAAGATTATATCCTTAAGGAGCAAAATGAATAATGGATGATTCATCGTAGATTATGCCCCTAGACTACTCTAGGCAACAAGTAACTAATGTGAGGGGGTTTTGCGAGATAATGTACTACAAATGACGCTAAGCAAATAAGTTAGAGTTAAGGACATACGATGGGAACAAGTTTTGGATTCGATTAACAACCACTTCCAACCGATTTCCCGATTATTGAAATCACAATCCTATCAAACTTTCGATTACTCATTGTTGAGCTTAAACTCATATTCTCTTTGATCATGGTTAAACAAACACGATCCGCGTGGTTTGAAATCCTTACTGTTAATTAACTTAACCAATTAGCATCTAAGTTCAAATCAATAGTAGCGTTATAAATCGAGAATAAATAGGATTTTCGATGTTATCCACACAACAACATTTAAGTAATAAGTTAAAATCTCCTAAGTTAACATCAATATTTGACATTCAAAGTAGAACTTAGTTTGCTACAACTAAGAAGGAACACAATAATCCGATTATCTTCCTAAATCTGGCTACATATTTGCGTACATTATGAAACTGGTAGTACCTCAAGCAATATTGTGCAAGAATCATAAAACCATACAAAAGAGATTTAACATTAACCAAAAGAGATGATAGGGAATAGATAATTACATATAACGGTTGAAAGCTTCAATTAATTGGCTCCAAGAGTCGTTTACGCTATAATCGACATGAGTTTCATTACAAAATTACAAAGAGAAGTGTTTTAAACCCTAACAATTAAGAACTGATGCTCTTGGTTTTCTTCTACAAGAATGTCGAATAATGAGAAGATCCCCCACCAAAGGAAACCAAAAAGGGCATAAGTGGGCAGTTACTAAAAGGGCCGCAAATCGCGAGCTAGGCTTGTCACAATGGGCGACTTGTGTCGCCACCTGCGACAAGAGCCTGACTTGCCCACTTGGCTTTGCATGGATGAATCCTTGCATTGGCTACGCTAAAGATAAGTTGTTGGGGTTCAATGGTGCTTCGACGCTTAGGCGATTTGTTGCTTCGGAAGGCATGGATGCTTAGACGCTTGGAAGGCATGGATGCTTGTGCTAGCCTCGTCATAAGATGTTCCAACACACAACAAGCACAATAGTATACAATCTTACGACAAAAACTCCCCTAAACTCCTTAGCACCAAACCAACCTAAATCCCGACTCTAAGTCATAACTGGCATAAAAAATGATCCAAAATTTGCCTAAGAAAGACATATAACATAACGTATTAGTTAGAAAAACCGATATCATAAAGAGATGAATTAGTGAAGGAGTTGATATCTATTTAATTTTTAGGAAGTCTTCGTTGATCATTTTTTCGTACATTATTTTCTACATGTCCTTTGTCAATGTTTATCTTTTCGGGCACACTTTTCTCGATATCTTTGATTATAAGATGGATTATATGCGACTAGCGTCAAATGCAAGCGATGCGTGCAAAAGCAGTTAAGGATTTAATTCGTGAAACGGTTAATTGTCGAATAAATAATGTAGTTAATATATTTTTCTTTTTTTATTTTTCCTTTTTCGGAGTACACCCCATCTTCCCTTATATAGTAGAAATCTTTGACTCTTAAGTTTTTAAATAGATATGCATTATATCTACCAAGCCCGCATATTTCTTTCTACCTCTGTCCTTAGCGTATGTTTCTGAAATGTCGAGTCACCCAATGATCGTATTCGGTAAAAGAGTGGAAATGAGTTATCTCTACGTTCAACAACCACCAAAAAGGATACCTATCAGCAAACACCCCCACGTAATTAAAATGAGGATGCATAAATGGGGCTTGTTTTAAGCATAATTGCAGCTGAACCTAAAGGTGTAAAAGTTATAGTATTCTGAGTTGTATAACTAAAGTTACGATTAGTATATAGGTTATAATAATCCCTAGTTTATCGAGTATCAAATTCTTAATCTCATTTATCCAAAACTCTTAATCTATTTTCATGATTTAAAAATCATACTATTAATTTAACGTTGTGATGTGACAATCTTAGGTGGCACTCCCAGTGTTTCTGGAAATTATTCTATATAAATTTTTCATTGATTCAGTGATTTGTTCCACTTTACTATAACTTTTGCAAGTTTTTGGATTTTTCTCATATTATTTAGTGGGTCTTTTCAATATAATAGAAAGTGCTAATTATTTTGAAGAAATAAATTATAATAATCCAACTATAGCTATTTTTCTATATTCTCATAAGTAGTTTATGCCCATGATATCTATGATATTAGAAAATTTGAAAAGGGGTGCATTTAATTATATAAAGTTTAACTATATTCTCATCACTACTCTCGAGCTCGAACCGAGCCAAGCCCAAAATTTCGAGCTTGAGTTGAGCCGGATCTCACATAAACAAGAATCACACCTTGCCCTACTCGATTTCGATTCGGCTCGTTAACATCCGAACTCATGTCTATGATTAATTAATCTATATGATTAATTAGTCAATATTAGGCATATTAACTTAGGTTTGCATTTTCGTTTGGACCTTGTAATATTAGGTATTCAGTTTTAAATCAAGCAATGAGTATGCCCATTTGCCTAGTGTAAGTAATATTGTATGCTTGAAGTATATATAACGACTCATTCTATCTATTGTGATAGTTTTAATGACTCATACTATCTATTGTGATAGTTTTAATGATTCATTCTATCTATTGTGATAGTATTAATGACTCATTCTATCTATTGTGATAGTTTTAATGATTCATTCTATCTATTGTGATAGTTTAGTCGCTGGGAATTGGGATACTTCTTTGCAATATTTATCACTGATCCTGCCAATTGCTGATAACTTGGCCTAAAAACTGTAAAGTCCATCCATTTTGTGTTAGATGCAGAATGTATAATGAATCCAACTTACACCTCTTTAAAGATTGCCAAAAGACAGCAACAAATATGGGTCAGGTTACTATAAACAAATCTCTATGTAAGCCTATATTGGTACACGAATATCTCTGCAAGGTTATTGTTCTAATCTTGGCACCAACAATTTCAGCACTGTTTACAAGGGCATATTAGCAAATGAACAAAATTTTAGCTATAAAAAGTTGAATCTGATGCAAATTGTGGCAAAATCTAGAGTAAATAAAGATAAGCCACAAACTAAGTAAATTCTATCAGCGGAACTCTTTGGCAATGCTTGGAAGATACGTAATGCTTAATGTGTTCACCGGCACTATTGAACATAGCGGTACTACCACATCATCATTTGAAGGCGCAGTTAGCTACCTAGCACCGGTTAATAATTTGCCATCCAGCTTTTACAGTTGTATTTTCACCTCACAATCACATAGGTGGATCTCTGCTCACAAGTGATCATCATTTTCGCCAAATGATTGAATATAAGTTGTTCCTATTTAGAAATTCAAATGAATGAGGCTCGGAGCCTGATAATTTATTTTAGATCAGAGCATATATTTATATTGAAAATTAATTATAAAAAAACAGCCAGGAAACCAAAATTCCTGTCCAAATCATATCTTCAGCGACTCAGCAAGACATCTGGTGGTTATGCATATCAACTACTTACCCTCATTTCTCCTCCACGTGTTGCTATTGCCAGAGTTTTCTCGAACGAGTCTCACTTATATATACCTACAATCTTCCTTCTTCAGAGTTTGAACATATGAGATATGACTATATGAGGGAGGTCAAGGGGGTAGCCTGAGTGCCTGACGCTAGCTACCCCCATCTCCAAAAGGGATCGCGCGGTCCTAACCTTACCAACAGGGCAAAGGGTAGGGATTGTATAATGGAGTTGGGAGAAGGCTAAATCCCCGAGAGAGTTGGCCCGGCCATGAGCTTAGAATCAACCTAGTGAAAAGCCGAATAATGTTGCTTTCTCTGATGAAGTTTAACAAGTAATATAGGTGTTAAAACACGTACATTTTCATTTTATTGGAAACATGTAAACAAGCATTCCTTATTGATGGGACAAGTAAACAACCTTTCTCATAGTCTTTAGCCCGTAAACGGAAAGTTTGCGTACATCTGAACCTTCTAAGTCCTGCAGTGGTCATCTTAATACTGCCTACTGGATGGTTGGAAAAAATTGAAGTCTATCCTTCACAATGAAGGGCTCTTACTCAAGCATGCAATAATTTTATTAATCCAAGTTTGTTTCACCTTGAAATAACATCTAAAGAGAAAGCATCTCAGAAACTAATCCGCTATAGATTATAGCTATGCTATTTCATGAAGAAAGAACAAACTAATTACACATTCACTTGCACCCACACATAACAGCCAAGCAAAAACAATGCAAAAGTCAAGAAGCTATAAAAGTGAGCAGCAATTTAAGCAGGATTATACCTCTTTGGCCATGACAACTTCTATATTTCAGGTGGAACGAACTTCCCGAACTCTTATTATCATAAGCTACACAAACTCCATTGACAATTTACCTCATAATTGCAACTTGGCATTTCAGTTTCCACACAAAATTCATTCACAAACATCACAAATCCAAGTTTGATTCACCTTGAAAGAACATCTAAAGAGAGAGCATCTGGGAAACTAATCCACTATAGGACCTACACGGCGGTCAGCTATACCATTTCGTGAAGAAAGAACAAGACCAATTACACATTCACTTGCACAATTGCACCCATATGTAACAGGCAAGCGAAAAAAAATGCCAAAGCCACGAAACTATAAATGTGATCAGCAATTTAAGCAGGATTATACCTCTTTGGCCTTATGAACTCTTTTATTTCAGGTGGAACGAACTCTCCGAACTCTTATTTATCATTAAGTACACACACACACCATTCACAATTTCACCTGACAATTGCAACTTGGCACATAGTTTTCCACACAAACTTAATTCACAAACACCACCAATCCATTACTTCAAACCAATAGAGTCTCCTCCCTAGGCAATCGGAGGATCACGCCGTAAGAACTCTTCAATGGTAGAAGGAAACTCAAGCTCCTCAAAACCCCTACCATCACAAGAATTCCCATCAAGAAAAACAGCCTTTCCCAAAAGCAAATGAGCCAATCTGAAAGACTCAATCTTTTGATTCCTAAAATAAGTAATCCACCCATCTAACCTCTCCATCTCCTTCTTACATTTAGGACCCTTCACTCCAGCAATCTTCCCAAAAAACCCACTACCACAATGACACGAACAACAACTTTCCAACTCCAATTTTGATTCATCCCCTTCGAAATCTGACAACCCTAGAAGTTCAATCAATAACCCAATATCATCAACATCGTTTTCTTCAATATTTTGAGGTGGGTTTAACAGGGTTTCTTCTGGCAATGGCTGTTCTTCATGGGTTGAGGGGAAATCAAAGGAATTTGAAAGGAATTCAAATGGGATTTCACTATCTTCAAGATTAGAACATTGGGTAGTATTAGTATGGCGATGAAGGTAAAGTGGAGAAGAGAGAGATTCAGTTGCATTACTGTCAATTTCTATCTGAGGTTCTGAGGAATCATGTTCAAGCTTCAGTCTTTTCTCAACCTGATTGATTTTTTTTTTTGGTCAATTGATGTTTGAAAGAAGGATTAGTAGAAGTAGTATGTGAATGAAAGAATGTATGCAAAAAAAGGAGAGAATGAGAGGAATATACAGAACCTGTTTTAGAGAAGAGAAGAAGTTGGAATGCAGATTGAGTGACCTGCTCATTGCCTTATTATGATCTTGTTGAATTTCTTGAAGTGACAATGGAAATGCGGTTTGCTGATAATACAGTGGAATTGCGGTTATGGGACGTATGAATTTGATGGCTCTTGAACACCAAGCCTCGACATTAGATGGTTACACATAGGGGTGTAAACGAGCCGAGCTGAGCTCGAGCTCGACTAAGCTCGGCTCGGCTCGAAGTCACTTTAGTCGAGCTCGGGCTCGGCTCGAAGCTCGACGAGCTCGCCAAGGTGGAGCTCGAGCTCGGCTTTTTTTTTTCTCCCGCCTATTGGTTTTTGGTTTTATTGTTCTTCCTTACATAAAGTAAAATATGTAATAGTCCATCATACATAAATTTAATACAATATGAAAACTAAACTCAATAACATTATATTCTTTTATGGGCTTTTGCATGTTTGGGCTATTTTTTTTTATTTTTCTTATTGCCACACGTTTCAGATGTAATTTTTCTTAAACGAGCCGAACGAGCTTAAACGAGCCGAGCTTTGCTGGGCTCGGGCTCGAGCTCGTATACTTAACGTATAGCTCGGGCTCGGCTCAGGCTCGAAGTTGACCGAGCTCGAGCCGAGCTTTAACCGAGCCGAGCTCGAGGGGCTCTACGAGCCGGCTCAGATCGTTTACACCCCTCTTACACACTTACACTAGCAAGAGAAAGGACGGGTTTTTCTTGGGAAGTCTTATTCCAAGAGAACTAAAATTGGTGTACGTAACTCTATGTACATCAAACGAGTATGAATTGGTCAAAATGAGTTTGAATCAAAATGAGTATGAGTTGGTAAAAATAAGTACGAAGCAAAATGAGTATGAATATTCAAAAGGAGTATGAAACCAAATGAGTATAAATATTCCAAATGAGTATAAAGCCAAATGAGTATTAGTTTTTCTATGAGTTTTCTAAGTGAGTATGACTTAGGGCCTGTTTAGATTTACTGAAAACAGCTGAACTGAACTGAACTGATTGGTGCTGAACTGAATTGAACTGAACTGAACTGAACTGAATTGAACTGAATTGAATTGAATTTAATAAATATATAAATAATATTTAAACAATAATAATATGAATATTAAATAATAATTATGATGATAAGTAATAATAATGAATAATTATTAATGAATAATAATAATTGTATTTTGGATATTTTTAAATGATAATTATAAATAAATAATATTAATAATCATAAATTAATAATAATAATAATTAATGATTATAATGATAATTAATAACAATTATTTTATAGTCTTTATATTAATATATTAATACCCGATGATGATTATATAATAACAATAATATCTAAGAATTAAATTAATATTAATATTTTAATAATTAGATTTAATTATATATTAATATTTAGTAATAAAATAATAATTGGGTCGGACAGTGCAAAATTACATCATAAATCATTTTGACGTGATTTGATTGGATTATGGGCTGAAAACGTGGGTTTATTTGTGCCTTTAACCTAAAACATGTTCCTCCCTAATGATAATAATAATAATGAATAAAGCTATAATAAACAAAATAATATACAGATAATAATAATAATACTTAATAATAATGATATAAAAATAAATAAAAATAATAATAATATAATAGTAATAATAATAACAATAATAATAAAAAGAACAATTAGTAAAATAAATTAGACCAACATAATAATATTTAAAAAAATGGTTATAAAAAAAGTGGAGCTGAACTGAACTGAACTGAACTGAATTGAACTGAACTGAACTGAACTGAACTGAACTGATTAGAGCTGAACTGAACTGAACTGAACTGAAATTAAGCTAAAATGAACAGGCCCTTAGTAAAATGAGTATGACTCATTTGAGTTTCATGTACTCATTGGTTGAACTTAGTCATTACGAGAACTCTATGTACTCATTTTGATGAATTATTCATCATTCGTATTTGACATACATTTTTTAATGCTAATACTATACATTATTTTTAAGATACGAGTAATAAAAATTAAGTCGAAGAGAAAAAACAAGGAGATGGAATACTCGCAAAATAAGCATACTTATTTTAATAATTTATTCATTGACAAAAAAATGAGCTTGTGGTGATAAGGGACAAATTTGGTTAAAAAAAAATGAGCTAGCTAGTAATGAGCAGGCGCCAAGGGCGGATGGGAATTTTTTTTAAAAAAATTTTACCCAAAAATCAAACACACTCCTGGGACGGCGGAAAGTGGTGGTGGTGGAAGGGAGAGAAGAAGAGGAGATACGTGGGTTATGGAGGAGATTGAGGTCTCGAAAGAGATCCCATTTCTAGAAGATGAGAGAATAATGGGAGTTGTGTTTATGGTCAAATCAGAAGATCATGGTTTGAGGTTGAATGGTAGGGGAGGGGGGAAGAGGAGAGCAGGTGGTTGTGGTGGTCAGGGTTTTGGTTTAGGTGGTAGAGACATACGAAACTACTGGATTTGGTTTACAGTTTCATAACGACAATGGCAGTTCTACAACTATGACATAGTACAACATAACCCAACTTTTTTTTCAAAAAGGCAAGATCAAATGAATTGAAATTATGTGAGAGACAATCACAAATCAGAAATGGAGATGGTAATTGTAATTTTAGACCGGACACTTTAAGTGGTCGGACAACAAACTCAAGGTGCTATAATGGTTAAAGTTGGTGGAAGTGAAGCTCTTTAATGCAATTTAATTAAATTATTATGGGATATGATTTTTGGATTATTTTGTTATTGGTAATTTGCCTTTTTATTTAGTTGAAGAGTCAAAATAAAAGTGTTTGGTAAATGATTTTTGGTGTAGTTGATAAGCCAACTTTTCATCCAAAGCCAAAATTGTTTTATACGAGCTAATTTCAATTTCGATTGTTATTGTTATGAATTCTAATTTAATCTTAAATTGTTTTATATGTTGAGTACTTGAATTTATGTTCATTTCAGATTGTTGATGTTTTAATTTGTAGTTAATGGTTATCACTGTTTGTTGAAGTTTTTATTTACGTTTAAATTATTATCATTGATATTTTAGTACTATTTGGTTTAATCTTGTACTCCCTACGTTTTTTTTAATATGCACCTAAGACTTTGCACTAAAACCAAGGAAAAAGTGCAAAAGTAAGAGATAATGTTAGTAAAAGTAAGGAAAAAGTGAAAAAGGTAGAGAGAAGGAAAGAAAAAGTAGGAAAGAAGTGTAATAATTAGGTGGGCCAACCTTCCATTTATGGCAAAAGGTAGAAAGGTACCAATTAAAAAAAAAACCCAAAATGGAGAAATGTGCATATAAAAAAAAAACAGAAGGAGTAGTACTATTTGGACAATTGGTTGTATTTTGTAGCACCAATTGGTTTTATTTAGTTGTATAGGATTTATTTAATTATTTAACTTTTGGAATGAAAATTAGTATGGAGTGTAGGAATTATTAATATTTTTTACTTTTGGAATGAAAATTCTTAATCAGCAGGTACTACAACCGCAGAGTGAGAGCCAAACCTCTGGAAGTGGGAGATCTGGTACTCAGAAATGCAGCAGTTGTATAGAAGGATAAAATCCATAGGAAGTTGTCTGCCAAGTGGGAAGGGCCCTACCAGGTCAGTGAAGAGCTGCACCCCGGGACATACAAGCTGAAGAGAATGGATGGGAGTGAAAGCGGAATGCCCGAATATTGAAGAAATACTTTGTGTAAATCCGAATGTACCAAACAAATTCATGAATGAAAGGCCTTTGAGTCACTCTTTTGGGCTACACACTTCTTACATTGCATGAACCCCCATCCCCCCTTCAAACTAAACACAACCCCAAAAATAATAACTACTAGCAGACTAGGAGGGGGAAAACCCCTCCAGTCCGGCAGAGCAGAACAGGGTCTAAGACAGAACGGAGGCCGAAGAGGCCCACTGAGCACAGAAGTTTTCTGCACCAAAAAGGAACCGACCGTAAGATAAAACACTCATCAGAGCCCTAGGGCCAGCGGAGTGAATCGGTTGTCGGCTCGACTTAGCGATGTCACAAACCTCTATCCCCAAGTTTTGCAAGGCCAAAGGTCAAAAAAGCAGCGAGGATAAGTCACATGCACCTAAGGTTTATGGGGATAGCGGAATTCAAAGAAAAGAACCAAGTGCACCCCGAAAGAAGGGCGCTGGCAGAAGGTGCAAATGGGCAGAACCCCTAAAATCCTCGAAGCCATCGCGACTTAGGGAGTCAAAATACCTTTGAACTGCTTCGCTCGCCGATATCCACAACAGCAGGTAATGCAGAGCAGCCATATAAAGGGCCCCTAAGGTCAGAACCTACATCTCAGAGCACCATGGTACTCGACGGACCATGTAACCCACCTGATCCTGTCTGCCTGACCATGCCAAGGCAGAACAGATAGATCACGAAAAGAGGGAGTGCTCACGGTAAGCAGCAGGAAACATGTCTCGACCTGAACAGAAGGCAAACACTCGAAAAAAACTATTCGAAATACTACTATCACGCGGTGCCAATTACATACTTTGTATGGTGCTCTGCTGATTCGAAGCAGAGTAGAAACATGCATTAATTGTTTTTAGGCCCTGCCAATTATACTCTACCAGAGCAGAGAAGATATGCATGTCGATGGGTTCTGCCATACAGGAGTCAGAATGAAGACACTTAACAATATATGCGTTAATTGTTTTTAGGCCCTGCCTTGTAAGGTCAAAGGGAGCCACACTTAGCAAAATACAAGTTGGAAAACATACAGATCAAGATACAAAGATTAAAAGTAGACAAGCTCTGACAGGAAATACATTGCATTTCTCAGAAATTATAGTTTTACATAGAGGTTCTGGTTAGAAGCCAGAACAGAAACTACAGATCTATTACAAAGGAAGACGGCTACCTAAACAAAAAGGGAGCAAATGCGGACGAGAACTTAATGCTTGACTATTTAATTACATATATTACAAAGAAGTCCGTTAGGGACGTCATCAAAAGGCAAAATCGGGGGGCTGCAAACAGTTTAGCACAGGATCCCAGCTCATCCACCTCAGCAGCTCAGACACGAGTCACAAGAAGACTGAGGTGAAGCATGGGATAGCCGCCCGAGTTCCTATTGACAAGGAACAGAGCTGCCACCCCCAGCAGAGCTCCCATCAACTTATGGCTCAGAGCTCCCCTCCTCTGCAGGCAGGGAGTAGAGAAGCTCTATGCCTCTGAGCTCCTAGGTAGCTGTCGGATCCATGTATACGCCTTTTCCATACGCCTCCTCGAAGGCATCCCAGTCAAAGTCAGGCTGGAGATGCCAAAGAACCCGACGAATGGCGTGTCTGCAGTCGTCCCAGTACTTGATTTTAAAAGTCTCCTCGGCCCCTACTGCCCTAGCAGCCTCCTCAGAATGCAGCTGAGCCTCTCTGTCACTCAAGACTTTGGAGAACTCAGCCCCCAGCTCAGACTCCCTAGCCTGCAGAGCCTTGGCAGCCTCTTCCTTCATCTCGGCAACCTTGGCCTGCAGAGTCTGCTCCGCTTCCTTAGATTGCTGCTCTAACTTAGATGAGCAGCCGTCATGGTTAGCCTGCAAAGTAGAGAGCTGACCCTTAAGCTGCCCAAGCTCCTTCATCGCGCTTTGCAGCTTAGCCTCGGCAATGGAGCCCGGGCGGAAACCTCCTTGAGTTCAGAGGAGAGCCTCGTGTTGTCCACCGCAAGTCCGTAACGGCTTTTGACTCCTTCAACATCCCCTGCAAATGGGAGTTGGAGGTCTTCAAAGCGTCACGCTCAACGCTCAGGCGGTCCCTCTCCTCTATGGCTTCATCCAGCAGCAGCTGGGTCAGAGTCCTATCAGCCTTGATGGACGCAGCCCGCTACTTTGCTGACTCCAGCTGAATCTTGAGCTACTGGAGTTCTGAGATGTTGGCCGTCTGCCTGCCTAAACCTAGGGCATGGTAGAACTCTCCAATGAAGGCCCTATACCGTGCAACCTACACATAAAAAATAGAAGGCGGTCAGATTAACCATAAAACGAGTGGAAGAGAGACCATTCTTGAGAAAACTCATAAGAAGAACACATAATAACAAAATACACTTTGCAGAGAGCAAATAACTTACCATGGGTACATCCTGAACGGTGTAGGCAGGCAAGAATCGGCTGGCCAGCAGCTCAGCCCCTCGTTGGGATCAGACAAGGGCACCAACGATTGTTCCAGACCCTCAGCGTCGCGCCGTGCGCCCGTCGACCCCCCTGCAGAGAACCAGAACCAACAGAAAGGTCAGTGATATCTACAGAAGGGAAAGGGCCAGAACTAAGACCCGGCAACGGAAAAAGTTCAGAGACTGCACCTTTGGTCCTCTACTGCACCTCGACGTCAATGACTTAGTCAGAGTCATTGGGCAAGCGAGCCTTCTTCAAATGGGGCTCCTCTTCGTGGCTCTGCCCCTCTGCAGGCCTCTTCTGTGAATGAGAGGAAGATAAAGGAGTAGGCACCGACTGCGGAACCGACCCTTGCACCAATCCCACAAAGACCTTCAATTGGTCTGTAGTCCTGGGAGGAGTCTGAGAAGCCCCAGCAGCCTGAGCCCTCTAAGACCTGAGCTCACGCTAAAAAATAAAGAGCAAACAAAGAGGAGCATGTTAGCAGAAATCAGAAAGAAACGTCAGAAAAGCAACAGATGATAAAATAGACAAAGAAGGTTGAAACAAAGAGAAAACTTACAGCACGAGCAATCTGCTCAGGGCTTAGAGCATGCAGGTTGCTCCTCAACCCCTTGGGGAGAGGAGCCAGAACAGTGACCCTCCTTGAGGGGGAGTGGGCTTCTGAGCCTGAGAGGAGGTCGGCGCCTCCACAGCATTGGAGAGATCAGGGATAGACTGATCCCCCGCTACTTTTTCATGCTGCAGAGGCTCCAAAACCTCCTCAGCTACAGCACGAGAGAAAGACACCCCCTACCCTGCAAGATCTGAATAAACAGGGAAAATCAAAGAGGAAGTTAGTCCATAATGATATAAAATACAGACTCAAAGGTTGTGCAAAGGATGAAAGACAACGCAAACCTAGAATAGAGGCGGTCTCATTATCCACCTCCGTAGGCTGACGGTCCTCAGTTTGACCATCAGGAGGGGCTATTTGAGTCTCCTCATTCAGAGCCCCCTTAGAATCGTGCAGATCTAAAGGGGCACAAGCTAGACCAGAAGTTAGAAAAGAAAAATAAAACACAAGACTTGCAAAAATGATAGAAAGAAAAAGGAGTTGAAGTAGAAGGACCAAAGAAATGCTACCTGTCTGCACAGATTCCCTCTTAGGGGTAGATGGAAGGATCTGCTGAAGAGGTTGAACTATCAGAGGGGACCCTGATCCCAACAGATCATTAGATTCCTCCTCAGCATTCTCTTCGTCATCGCCACTAGGACTCGCAGACGGCCGGCGACAATGAGTCATCAAAGGCACATCCTCCTCATCCTCCTAACCATCATCATCAGAGACGTTAATCTCTATGATGGTAGCCAACGGGCCTCCCGCCGACCGAACAGTCCCGATGTACTTGTCCACCAGCTCCGGGCGGGGAGTCCGGAAGCAAGTGTGGTTCCTAGGAGTGTTGGAAATCTCCTTGATGAAATCAAGAACCACATATGACCCGGGACTCGGCACTGGGCGATACCTGCGGCAGCCGGGAGACTCACTCAGGCCTAGCTCGTGAGGGAGTGCAGAGCTCAGATTCTCTGCAAGATAGAACAAAATAGAATTAGTATCAGAAAAAGAAGTCTGCAGAGTAGACCAACACAAAAGATGAAGGGGCGGAGCAAGATATGAAGCTCAGAACCCACCCATTATGAGACGATGAACTCTCCTTCTGCATGGAGCTGCAGAGATCGTAAATAATGAGTGCCAGAAGGCACATCAGAATGGAAAAAATTAATGGTAACGATAAAGAAAGAAGAAGCTTACCCGTCGTATAATATGGGGATAGTTTCCCTATCCTCAGAAAAGAATTCTAACACATCACATAGTGATGTGGAAGCCAGTACTTGGGAAGTGAAGCCTTCCCATCAGCAGGACTCTTCCCTGCTGCGGGCCAGAAGTAATAGTAGGCCACCCCTTCATCCTAGTTCAGAGTGTCGGGGTCCTTCTACTTCAGGAAGTTCGGCTTCACAGGCCGCAGAGGGGCCTTAAACTAATATGGATGCGCTGCCTGCGTCAGCACCCGCACAAAGAGAAAATTGTCCCTCCAGTCCTTGAAGGTGGTGTCAATGGGGTAAACAGTCAAAAAGCTAGCATAGACTGACCCCGAAAAATAACCATACGATCCACCCTGCTTCTTGAAATAAAATAGGCATCTAAAGAGTTTCATGGTCAGAGGGAAGTCCATGGCCTCACAGACCCAGATGAATCCTAGAACCTTCTTTAAAGACTGAGGATTCACGCAAAGCGCCATTTTGTACTCACAGAGCACCTTCTCCAAAAACCAGAGAATCGGGAACCTCAGCCCAAACTCCAAGTGCTTCATATATACGACAGTGTACCATGAGGGAGCATCTGCCAAGCTCTGAGAAGCCGTCGGAGTTACCACCCAATAGTCGCGGTATGGCCTGATTTCCGCGGCAAGCTCGATGTAATAAGCAGCCTGACTCTTAGACAGAGCAGCGGCCGCTTTCTTGCTGAGGTAGGGCTTGTTCTTGTTGTAGTAAAGGGCAGTGAGCCGCATCTCACCCTCGTCGTACTCCCACTTTATATCGCGTTGGGGAGTTTTGAATACATGGTCTTCTGGGAATGTGTTGGTGTCAGGACCCAACACCTCCCCCTGCAACCCCTCCCCAAGGGTTGAAAACCTCCCACTCCTCTGTCACCACCTGATCCTTACAACGAGGGAGGGCCAACTTCAAAAATGGAGACTAAGTGTCAACCAGAAAAATATCATCGGTGTCAAACTCAGAAGCCACCCTAGAAGAAGAATGCATAGCCTTTGCCTTTCCCTTTGAAGTCCCGGTTTTAGAAGAAACATTCTACAATTAAGGAAAAAGAAGGGAAAATACATTGAAACGGTCGTTGCACGTGCCAAATTAATAAACCTAACTTAGCCTAATATAGGGTAAGAAAGGGTCGAATCCACGAGGAAGCAAGGATTAAACAAGGTTTGAAGGCGATTTAGCAAGCTAAGTCTATTTTTGGGGGTTTTTGAGATTAATGATTAACTAAGAAATAGTGAACAAATTAGCTAACGATTAAAGTAAAGGAAAATTTGTCAAGAATAAGTCAACCTTTGCGTTGACCGCTTTTAACAAGTCAAGCTTCGTTTATTCCAATAGCAAGTAAACCTTGTAGGTATATTTTCTTTTAACAAGTTTTTTTACTTGTGACCTATTGAACCTGTAAACCTATATTTTAAAAAACAACCTCCCTTTGACTTGTTGACCACTGAAGCAAAATTTCCCTCCACATTTCATCTTCTCCAACTGTTCGTATACCCAGAAGGCACTCTCTCTCTTGTTCTTCTCTCCAGCGCATACATTGAAGAAAAAGAAGATCAAAGATCGAATCTTTGCAGTGGAGGTAAGTTTATTTGCCCCTTTATTTCATTATTTTCACTCGATTTTTACGAAATTCAGAAATTAAGTATCGAAATTTGTTGCCTTAATGCATGTATACGTTTCGTATCTTTCTATTTGAAATGGTTTGTTGTTGATGGCTTTAAATTAGGGTTTTATTTCTGGGTTGAATTTTGCTTGATAGTGATGTATGAGTTTGCAAGTTTAGGGTTTACAATTTTGATTAATGTTTATAATTGCTTTGATTAATGATATTGCGTTGGGTTGGAAAATTGATTTAAATTACAAAATAAGAGTTTAGGTAGCAATGGCTAGTAGTGTTTGGGATTCAGTTAAATTAAGGTATTGGCATGGTGGGAGGTTTAAAGAAGCTAGTACTGGGGAGTTGATATATGCAGGGGGAAAGGGAAGACAGTTTCCGTTGTGCCTGATGAGTTGTATTTTTGGGAAATAATGGATTTGGCTAAAAAGTGTGGGGATTACAACACATTTGAGTGTGTTTTTTACTTGGTTCCAGGGATGGGCTTGTTAGATGGTTTGGTAAAAATAGATGATGATAAGGGGGTGATGGCAGTTTGTGATATAACTAGGAAAGAGAGGACAATTGACCTGTATGTATTGCATCAGCAGGTTGCCCCCACTTTCCCACATAAATCTCCTTCTAAAACTCTTACGAAGCCAATAAATTCATCTCAACCAACTGAGCTTCAATTAAATATTCCAAAACCAGACAAAATGAAAAAGCTTACACCAAAAAGGGCCCCACAACCTGATAAAAATATTCTCACTAGGACTATGACTAGGTCAAAGGGAAAAGATGATGTTATAGTCTTGGACTATGCATCTTTTGTCCAACAATGCAACCCTAGTACAAAGCTATCTTCTCCCTCTGAAAAAGAAAATCCCCCAACTTCACCAGTTACTCAAATATCCACAGAACAAGCTCCTTGTAAACATGTCTCTCCTCTCATATCTACTGAACAACCTACACCTCCACATCTACTTATAACAACAGAACCATCTCAAGCTAAAACACCAGTCCACCTTACATCCACTCAAACACAACCTGCCACCTTTGCAAAACAAGTAGATCCATCTTGTTCAACCAACCCTAATCAAACAGATTACTCCTTTGAAGATGATTTTCTTCAAAATTATGATTGGGAGGATAATAGACCAGACAATCCTTTAACTTTGAGGGAGTTAATTGGTGAATCAAGTGAGGATGAAGATGACCCCATTTATGAGCCTGAAAACAATGTGGCTGAGGGTGAAGGTAGTGGGTTAGATGATTTGGATTTCATTATTGATGAGGATGATGATTTCTTTGTTGATGAGGAGGCTGATTTGATTGGTGGTGGGACTGTGGATGAGCAAATTGAAACTGAGGAGCCTTTGGATGATTCAGATAACAGTGATGAAGAGTATGTTGTTGCTAGGGAGAGGGTCAGAAGCTGTTCATCTAGGTTACTTGTAATTGCTAAACAATTACAAAGGGAGGCTGCTGAAGGGAAATTGAATGCACAACAAGGTGCTACAGAAAGTATACCCCAAGAAGATGAGAATGATTCAGAGTATTATGAGAGTGAGGAGGACATTGATACCCCACCAGTGAGTGGTGATGAGGATGAACAGGAAAGAAAAATAAGAAGGGCTTTGTTAGTAGGAAAAAACACTGATTTCTCTACCTTTAAGTGGAAAGTTGGACAGAGATTTCCAAACAAGGAGGTTGTCCTTTTTATTTGTACTCCTCTTGGCACACAAACAAATCTAGTTTCATTGTTAAGAAAGTGGTGGATGAGCACAAGTGTCAGAGAGATATGAAGAAAAACAAGAAGTTGAAAACAAAGTGGGTTGCAGCTGATATGTTGGAAGTGTTTAAGGCTAGGCCACACTGGCCAGCCAAAGAGATAATTGAGACAGTGAGGAGGGCTTATAAGGTGATTGTACATAAGGATTTTGCCTACAAAGTGAAGTACCATGCACATCAGATGTTGCATGGTTCTATGCAAGATCATTTTAAGAAGTTAGGGAGATATATGGCAGCTTTGAAGAAGGGTAGTCTAGAAACTGTGATTGAGTTGGTTGTAGATGGCAGTTTAGGGACAAATCCTCCCATTTTTCAGAAGTTATTCAATTGTTTTGATGGATTAAAGAAAGGTTGGAAGGAAGGGTGTAGGAGAATTATTTGTGTAGATGCAGCTTTCCTCAAGACTTTTTTGGGTGGTCAGATTATATCTGCAGTGGGGAGGGATGCCAATGAACAGATGTATCCCATTTGCTGGGCAGTGGTGGAGGGTGAAAATTTACTTTCTTGGTAGTGGTTTTTCACCCACCTGCAATCTTGCTTGGAGCTTGGAGATGGAGAAGTTAATGCAATTGTTTCTGATGAGCATCTGGTAAGCCTAAGATCAATTGTAATGTTATTAATTTACTTTGATTGAACTTATTTTGCTTTGTAATATTTTTAGTTTACTTGGCATATTAATGGTACTATCATATTAGTTAGGTTGAATTTGAAATCAGTTAGGTTATCTATTAGAATCCTATAAAACTGAAACTTAGATAACCACCTAAATCAGTTAGTTTGAAATGAATTCAAAGTAACTTAGCTAATTACCTAAACACCTAACTACCTAAGTAAGCTTAAAGTATGTAACTATTAACATAGATAAGCACCTAATATAAGCAACTAACTAGTATATAGTAACTTAGTTAACCACCTACTATAACTACCTAACTAACTAACTAGTATATAGTAACTTAGTTAACCACCTAAGTAAGCTTAAAGTATGTAACTAGTACTAACTAGTAACTTAGATAACTAAATAACTATTACTAACTAGTATTAACTAGTAACTTAGATAACTAACTAACTAAAATAACTAGTGTAACTAACTAACTAGTATCTAGTATTAACTAGTAACTTAGATAACTAACTAACTAAAATAACTACCTAACTAACTAACTAGTATCTAGTACTAACTAGTAACTTAACTAACTACCTAAGTAAGATTAACTACCTAACTAACTACCTAATATAACTATCTAACTAGTAACTTAGATAACCACCTAACTAACTTAATACCTAAGTAAGATAAAATTATTATTAGAGATTACATACTTAACTAGAATTCTGATGAAGATTACTATTATTTTGAAGGCTATTATATCTGCTGTTGCTAAAGTCTTGCCTAAGGCAGAGCATAGACATTGTGCTCGACATGTATATGCACATTGGCACAAAACTTACAAAGGAGATGAAATGAAACTACTATTCTGGAAGATCTGTAAGGCATACAACATGGCTGATTTTGAAGATGCTTTAACTGAATTGAATGAAAAGAATTCTGATGCTGCTGTTGCTTTTAGGGCTTACAAGCCAAACCTGTTTTGTAGAGCTTTCATGAATCCTAGTGTAAAATCTGATGCTATCTCAAATAATATGGCTGAGACCTTTAATGGATATATAATCAATGCTAGGACCAAGCATTTGATTTTACATGATGGAGGACATTAGGGTTGCACTTATGCAGAGATTGTGTAGTAAGAGACAGTCCATGGAGAAGCAAACTGCCAAGATTTGTCCTAGGATTCTAGCTATGCTTGATAAAGAGAAGGATAAGGCTGCTAATTGTGATGTTATGCCATCAACAGAGCACATTTTCAATGTTAGGTATTACCTTGACCAGCTCATTGTAGACTTAGATACTAGATCATGTACATGTAGAAAATGGGATCTGTTGGGAGTGCCTTGTTGTCATGATGTGGCTTGTATTTTCTTTTTGAATAAGAATGCAGAGGATTTTGTAGATGAAGCTTATAGCAGAGAGGCTTATTTGAAAGCTTATATGGGCTCCATACCACCATGTGAGGGTGAAAGGCACTGGCCAAGAGTGGAGTGTGATTTACACCCACCAAACATAAAAATTGGACCAGGGAGGCCAAGAAAAAATAGAATAAGAGATCCCTATGAAGATCCAAAGAAACCCGGTGTTTTGAGTAGGCATGGTATGCAAATGACTTGCAAACTATGTAATGAACAAGGTCACAACAAGAGGGGATGCCCTAATAAGGAATCTGCTGTCCAACAAGAGCCTCCACCTAAAAAGGCAAGAGGGAGGCCAAAGAAAAATCAAACACCTACTGAAAACCAACCACCAACTTCAACTTCTCATCACACTACAACTGCTCAGGCAACACAGCTTGGGAGGGAGGCAGAATGATCTTGGGTGGCTTAGGTGCAAGAGGAAGGGGGAGAACTGCACAAGGTGGTGGCAGTGGTACTAGTACAGCTGGTAGGGGAAGGGGAAGGAGTGCAGAAGGTGGTGGTAGAGGGACTGTTACAACTGGTAGGGGAAGGGGAAGGACTGCACAGAGTGGTGGTAGAGGTAATGCAAGAGGCAGGGGCAGAAGGGGAAATCAGGTAAAGGAAACATATGGAATGTGTTCTCTTTATGTTTTTTAGACTTACAAATAATTAAGCTTAAAAAAACTGATTGTTGTTGACGTTTGTGTAGGTACCAGTTGGTGTTTGTGTTTACATAGAGACTCGATCAAGCCAAGCTTCTACTATTGTTAACCCGACACAGTAGGATGGCTGCTGCACTACAAGGATGGTTTCAGTTGGTGTACTAGCATGATTTGGATTCCATTGAACAAAATTTGTAATAGCTAATTTAGTACTATGTAATGAGCAATAATTAGAAGGCTTATGTACTCTTTTGGATGTTAAAAATGTGTTGTCCAACTTTTTGGAAATGTTTGGAATATTTGGATAATTATCAATGAAGCTAGTACATTTTGGTGATGAAATGTTGTTCATATGTGTAAAATGAAGCTACAATTAGCAATGTACAATTCATGTAGAACATAGTAAATCTCAATTCCATTTCCATCTCACAAAATGATATTAGATACATTCATCCAATTACCAACCATACACTTTGATTACCTAGCCAATTACTTCATAACTTAATAACCTAAATACAATTAACTAAGAACAACATCTACTTAAGATTCAAAAGGACCAAAAAAATGAAAATTGAAAAAAAAAGGGCAATCATCAAACTCTTTACTGTCAAACTAGACTTCATAGCACACATTCTAAACTCCAAAGCCTCTTTCTTCAATTCCTTCAACTCTCCTTCCAGTTTTCCAACCTTCTTCTTCAACTCCTTTATCTTGTCTTCACTAAACTTTTGCAACATCTCCAATTCAGCTATTGTGGTATCCTTCTCGAGCAACCGAAAGTGCAAATCTTCAACATCATCCACCAACTTGAACATGTCGCAATTACTGTTCTGCAAACCGAAATTGAAAAAAAAAATATTTTCAGATGTAGAAAAGTAGCAATTTAATCTTCAGTTTAATTTACTTACAGGCCAAAGTGGACATCCATAAAATTTAGCACCGGGGTTTGAACCGTTCTTCACCGTTCTCACCATGGCATCATGACCACATTTACACTTCACTTTAGGGTGCAAAACCCTTGCTGAATTCGAAGAATTCCCAGACCCACATGAGCTTTGCTTTCGTCCTGACATGAAGAAGCTTCGAAGAAGAGGATGAAGAGAGGAAGAAACAGAGTATGGAAGAGAGAGAAATGGTATGTGGGTTTGGTTGGGTTTTATAACAGTTCAAGGAATAAAAAATAAAGATTTATTCAATAAAACCCAACGGATCTAATTTAACCTGTTATAACCTCCTATTGTAGGTAAACATTTAAAAAAACTTGTTAAAAGAAAATATACCTACAAGGTTTACTTGCTACTGGAATAAACGAAGCTTTACTTGTTAAAAGCGGTCAACGCAAAGGTTGACTTATTCTTGACAAATTTTCCTAAAGTAAATGATTGAGTTTAAACTATAATAAGAAAGCACTAGGGATAGGGGAATCACTAGTTTACCATTAGCTAACCTATTTGTTAAGCCAAGGGGATTCATCAGGGTCAACTAAGGGACTAAGTCACTCAAATGTTTCCTAATTACTCTCTCGAGCTAATTAGGAGGACCTAATCAACCAATTTTACCTATTCTCATGGTAAAATCAATCAATCAAGTATTTCCACAACTCATAGCGATTCAATTAAGGTCCTAAGAAGCCAATCACCTATTCTCATGTTGAAGTCAACCTATTGACTAGCCTAAGGTCCATCAAAAGCTTCATCTCTCAATCCTTCACTTTTGATCCCCAAATCAAGTTCAAATGGTGATGAAGCAATTAAACAAGGCAAAAAAATAGGCTAGACAACCTAATTTCACCTAAGTCTAACCCCCAAACTTGACTTTTAAGGTCAACTAATGATCACCTAGGTCATCCCCTTCCCCTAGCTAGAAGACGACTCACTAGCTATGAAAGACATGAAAGAAAAAGGTTCAATCAACAATGGTGATTTGACTATGGTGAAGATCATCTCAACAAGCTAATCAAACAACTAATAACTACTAATCAATTGCTAAACCAAAATAAAGCAAGTAATTAAGCAAATAAAGAGAAGAGTAAGAAGAAATACTCAAAAATTGATGAAAATCAATTGCCAAACACCATTGAAATAGCTTCAAAACTTCAATTCTCAAATTCTAGATCTACTTTATCTCTCTAACTTTTACTTCTGTCTCTAAAACTCTCTCTAATTAAAGCTAATTAAAGTTCAGAAATTAAAAGCATTTGTTTTAAGATTATTACAAAATTGGTTTTATACCCCGTAGAAATAAGGGCAAAACCGTAAAAGACGAAACAAAAATAAGGAGACTGGGCCATGGAGCGGGCAATGTGGAGCGCCCGCTCCAGGCTTGGAGCGCCCGCTCCTGGAACGCTCCGGGGTTGCTCCAAGCCACTGTCAACTTGTCTTCGTTTCTTCACTTATGGAGCGCCCGCTCCCCTGTTTGGAGCCTCTTCCTTGCTTGTCTATCTTCAAAACACTCCAAGAAAATATTAGATGGGGAGGGGGATATGCATATGCAAATGAAATGACTTATATGCACCCTAACTATATGAAAATGAACTAAAACTCAATACTAAGCATGAGATTATAAGAAATGATGAAAAAGGGAAAGAAAAGGAAACTAAATGGCCTAAAATGCATCTAAATGCCCTAAAACTAAATGCAAATAAGTGAACCTAAAGTCCACTTATCATACATCAGGCAAAATAATTAAACACGATGCAGTCTGGCACCTCTTGTAACATCCCCTCCTTTAACAATAAATAAAATAAAGATAAAATAAAATAAAATGAAATAAACTATTAAATAAAGAGTCAGTGGCAGCAGAAATACCACTGGGACGGTTTTTTTTATTCTAAAACAACGAAATAGAATAATAATCCCAAGTCAAAATATAATCCTCAAATAAATAAGGAAATGAGGTCTCATACCCTCATTCCACAAAACATACTAGAATCCCAAAATAGAGCATCAATCCATAATCCAAACTAAAACATAATCCAAAAGATAGGAACATCCATGACAAAACTACTTAAGACCGACTAGAAAGGTGGTCTTAATCTTCCTATCATAGTGCTCATCTACAACTACTAGGAGCATGTCCTTCCTCATAGAACCATGTCTCACAGCCCCAGTCCAGGCAGTAACGATCCTAAAGTTCCACATCTGCAAAGATATACAACAAAAATCCACAATCAGTGGGGAGTAACTAACAGCTCTCCCAGTCCAATCAGGATTCAATTAACAATTTAAAGTACGAAGAATAAAGTCAGGCATACATAATAATCATACATAGCATAAAGAAAGCATACAACATGCGAAGTAGGAGATAATAAGACAAGAGCAACATTAATAATCATCAATGAAAGGTAAGTATAAAATAATTCCATAAATAGATCGTCAAAGGAAAGAGACTTCAAAATCGTAAGTGAAATAAATAAAGTAATCATTAAATAAAATAATATGAGTGAGATGAACGCTAGTGACCCGCAGCCCACTTCCTAAGAGTATGTCAGATCACAACCTCCAGAACGGCCTATGGGTTACGTTCCCCACCGTCTGTGTCTAAGAATGGCCAAACTCCCGATGAGGGATAATACGCGCAGTACCTACTGACCTCTCGGACGACAATATATCCTAAGTTTCTCCAATAGGGTAGCACCCTGCTCAATGCCCCCTCACCTCTCGGAGTGCATGTTCAGTATCCTTGGGATAAAATAATCCCTTAGACTACTCAACTCAAAGTAAAACAATAAAACCAATAAGTTCTTCAAAATTTAAATGTTCATCAAACACCAAACATTCTTCAAATATTCTTCAAACCATCAAATACTTCAAATATACTTCAAATACTTCAAATAATAATAAAATCATAATTCTTCAAATAAATACTCCAAAACCAATTCTTCAAAATAATAAAGTAATTAAATCAAATGCTCTTCAAAAACAAGATTTCAAAATAAATATTAAAACTCTTTCAATCACAATTTAAATATAAACCCATCAAAGTCGTTATCTGAGTTTGGGTACGAGGTTGATTATAAATTTAATTATAAATCTTCTCCGTACATAACTCTTGGCGAAATAATGCTAAGGACAGTATTATTCTCCCCGAGCATTACGACGTCGATAATTCAAATTTATAAAGGTACTAAAGACGGTTTCACAATAACATGCATCACCACATTTCAAGAATTAAATCATTCAATCATACTTCCAACATTTAATGCAACAAAACTGCAATAATTAAAATAAAAATACTACAACAGTGCTGCCAAAACCCAACAAGACAAAGCAGTAAGCCAAAAAGAAAAAATAGGAGGAGCAGCACTGGGTCGCGGGCCGCGAGCGGCTACTGCCCTCTTCTTCGTCCGTTTTTGGTATTTACGTAATCAATTAATTTTACATCAAACATGCTCTCAATTATTCATGGAAAATTAAATATAACTATAACATCAAATTAGGCATGCTTGAAAATAATATTTTAAAGAATTAAAGAACAAAATAATCACAAGTCACTTAATTCATGAAATTCCAATTATCAACATGCTCAAAAACATAAATAATCAATCTATTTAACCCAACTAAAATTCCAGCAAATTTAATAATGAAAACAAGTCTTTAAAAACATTAAAGAACGATCCCAAAAGCATATACATCATACTATAAAAATTAGGGCATGCTTAGAAGTCAAAAACCACTCAATTAAATTCATTCACTTCACGAAATTAAATTCAAGCAATATTAAAAATAATAAAAAGGCTTAAAGAACATCTAAAAACATGCTAAATCATATTCCAAGTTAACATAACAATTCTATCATCAATTACACTTCAACTAAAACATTAAAATCAATAATTCAATAATTTAAAATAATTACAGCATTAATAAAATTAATAAAAACATAAAATAAGCATACTAATTAATGAAATAAATAAAGAGTAACAACCCTAACATGATACTACTCAATACTAACTATTCTAACATCATAAACAACGATTTTAAGTACTCTAAAACATGAATTAAAACAATAAAACAAACCTAACATGAATTCTAATAAAATAATAATACTAACATCGTAGATCTAACATTTAAAACACATCCTAACATGATTCTAACATACTTAAACAATTAATTAAATACTAAAGTACTAGAAGAGATGTTAGTTACCTCGATCTACCCAAAGAGTAATGAAAACCGAAATTACGAGTAATAAAAGTAGCCTAGAAAACGCCCCCTTGAGAGAAATACCAAGAAGAAAATAAAACCCGAACTTGAGTCTTGAATTAATGTTTGAATAAGAGTTTTTACGTCACTAGGAAGTAAGAAATTGTGAAGAACAAGTGGGAAAACCTTTTTCCTTTTTTTTGTAGTAGTAGGCGTGTGAATATGGGGTTTTGGGAGGGTGTTTAATTGCTTTAAATTAGGTTTAGGACAACAAAATAAATGAATAGGAGTAAGGATAAATAGTGGCCAAAATAAAGAGGAAGAATAAGGGAAAAAGGGTTCTCATTGGTGGAAGAGATTCTACCCAAAAATAAAATATGCAAGCTATAAAATTCAAACAAAATTCCCCCTTCCAAGCTCCCTTGGCCGGCCACCCTAACCCCACACAACCAAGTGGGTCGGCCCACTTAAGTGCTAAATGGAACCTTCAATTAGTTTAACCCAACAATAAAATAACAAGGCTCAAACTAAAAATAAATACTAAGTACTAACACTACTAAAATATAAATAATAATACTACCTCCATAAAATATAAAAATTCAAATAATCACAATACAATAATCATAATCATTTAAACACAACAAATAAATATAAACATTCAATACTTAAGAAAATAATAATAAGTTATAAATATAAATTTAGTTTTCAAATATAAACATATATAATTATACACAACAACACTCAAAATATTTATATATATAAATAAAGAATATATAAATAAATTAAGGATATAAATAAATATAAATAAATAAATAATTAATTAACGCGCGAAATTTCTAGTGAAATTACGGGGTGTTACACCTCTAACTTGCAGATAAAGCTACGTACCAGACTGGGTGGGCAAGGATACATATCATACATAGGAGAACCAGAAATAGGATATTTTCTGGATATTTTCTTGCAAAAATACAACAACCACACAACAACGAAACAACACAGACCTCACAAAAGGCAGCCTAGCGGAATGAATAAAGGAGATATTAAGGAATACAACAGAGATATACAAGACTAGGGCATAAAAAAAAAGGAAAAGCCCAAACTAAATAGCAACCAACAAAATCAGAGCTCGTAAAGCAAATGAGCAATCAAACCAGAACTCGGCTAAAGAAGCATAACGTAATCGAAGAGGCTGAGCTCTGCTCAGCCAAAGAGGCAGAGCAGAGCCAAACCCAGAGTAGCAGAACAAAAACAAAGCACATCAACATGCAAAAACAACTACATGAATGGTGGGATGACACCAAAACAGCACGAACAACACAACAACGAACCCTAATCTCTAGACTCTAAGGCATAACAAAAGAAACCGCACATGAAGAAGGAAAAAGAGAAAGTCCTTCCATAATGAAGCTATCCTACCAAACCATCAAAGAAAGCAAGTAAAAAGGAAATAAAAATGAATTCTAGCGAAAAAAAACTGTTCGTAGATGGAGATAACTGGAGGACGAAGAGTCAAGTACTGAGAAACAAGCGGAAAAAGGGCAGCGACTTCGAAACCAAGACAAAAATAAGAAAATCTTGCGGAAACTTGTGAAAATCGCACGAAGAATCGCTAGAGCAAAGGTGAATTCGCGAGGAGAAGCAAGGGGAGCAAGCAATAAGGAATTTGAAGAGAATGAGAATGGAAAAAGTTTGAGAAATGATGAAATCCGCCTATAAATAGGCCAGCTACACTCTATCAACAGTAATTGCTCATCATTACACTCCTTAGGAACTCCAAAAGACACATTAATTCAAACACAATTAATGACTCTTGCTCAAAACACCACCAAAACGGACGGGAAACAGAATTCCCCTGAAAAGAAGGTGAAGAACCAGCAGAAGGACTAATCTACACATCTGTGAAGAGCAGAGTGCCAGAATGTAATAGTCAAACCTAGTGTATTGCTATTACCAAACACTGGGTCTGGGGGGAAAATTGTATGGGGTCTGCGTAGCAGACTACCATATTATGCCAGATTATGCCAGAGCGCCCAGAGCAGTGCAGACTTCACCAGGCAGACCCATCTGGGTCAGAGCTCTGGACTATAAATCAACAAAGGCCTTATTACTTTGGCCCACTTCCAAATGAAGCCCACTTACCTTGCTAGGCCAGTCATGAGCCCATGTCTCTTATATATACCCATGCCCATGCATGGGTAAGGTATGTCCTATCATAAACACTCACAAAATACTTGCACTTGGGACTCATTTCTCTCAATTAGAGACCTTGTGTTCATCTTTGACTGACTTAGACATCGGAGATGCATTACTCAGAAACAACCCCCGAGGTCCACCTTGTTTTGCAGGTAACCATCATCAAGAAGGAAGTTTGGAGGCCACGTTTTCCACCAAGTACCCACCACCACTGTCCTAGACAAAAACAAACCTTATCACTAAAATGGGTCCAAAATTCAGAAATATACTAAAATTCCTTAACACCACAAATTAAAACCCACCCTTTTTCATATTCTTCTTGCGCAGGAAAAATAATATAATAAAACAAACAAAATTGAACAAGTATATTTGAAATAAAATTCATAACTTTCAGATAAAAACAACACAAAAACGCCAAAATTCAGACATATATAACCCATAAAAAAGATTAGATATTGCTATAAATTAGAAAGGATAAAGATAGGATTGAAGGAAGAAGAATACCTCTGACAATAAGAACAGAAATCAATCGTGAAAAACCCAGTTATGAAATGTAAAAATGGAGAATTTGCAGAAGAAAATTGATTGAAAAAATGGGTAAATTAGAATAAGATAGCAAGACAGAAGAAGTGAAGAAGAGTGAGTGAAAAGAGATGATTTTAAAGATGGAAACTTTGAAGCTATGTTTGTGTTTTTATTTTCTGGGGGGCAATAAAGATGAAATTTTGCCAATACTTACAACAATAACCTTATCTTTTCTTTTTGCTGAATATTTTACCCTTTTTTTCTTTTTCTTTTTCTTTTTTGTGATTTTTATCAAATAAAATAAAAATTCCATAGGAGATACTTTTTAAATGCATTTTGTGGTTTTATTTAGTTGTCAAAATATTGTTTTCTCTCTTTTCTCTCTCTAAGAAAAACTCTAGCCTCCATTACTTCTCTCTTTGTTTCTTCTTGTCTTTTTCTTGATTTTGGGGCTTCCACCATCCCTTAGGTTGATGGTAAGCCTCTTTCTTCAGTTTATTTACTAATTTTGTTTAAATGTTTTCAATAAAACTTTCCCCTCTTTGAAGTTTGGTCGTAGGCAGCGCCGTGGTTACGGGTTGTTGCTCTTCCGATCTGCCTTCTTGCGGTGGGTTTTAGTTCAGATTGAGTGGTTGGCCTTTGAAGCCTTGGCGTGATTTTTTAAATTTGGGCTAAAGGGTTGGGTTTCGGGGTTGCCTACTTTGTCTGACTCGATAGAAGCATTATTCGGAGGATGCCGCGTTCGTTTTTGTGGCTATACTGAGTTTTAATTTAAGTCTTTGTTTGTTTGTTGTTTTGTTGATCGGTGAAATTAATACCCCTATTTATAAATAATTTCCCTTTTTGGTGGGATCTAGGGTTTATTGATCAATTCCCTATTTGGGATCTTAGGTTGTTTTGTTTTTTTATTGTGTGTCAATATCTTAGATTGTTATCTATGGATTTTAGGGCTAATTCATTGGTAAGAATGGATATGGATATACAAGACTGGTCAATTCGGCGGGCACATGGAGATGGATCAGATGGAAGATTTCACCATGGCTACATGAGCAAAGACGAAAGTTGTTTCAAAGATAGTCTCTCATTTGATATGAACGCTTGTGGTCTATTTGATTCATTCTGTAATGTTCTTGTTGGGGTTGAATGTCTTTGTAGATGCCATATGGCTTGCTTATTAATGAATTATTTTCTCTATCCAAAAAAAAAGAAATTGTTTTTAATACCCCACAAAAATAATTGTTTTGAAATATTTCAATCTTTTATAACTATGTATTAGATTGTGATAATTAATTTCATTATAGGATTAAAGTATTAAAAATTTCTTCATCTAAATTCAATTTTTTTATTTTAATTGACATGATCTTAACTTAATGCAATTGTATTTGTTATTATTATTTTTTATTATTTTTTTGCAACGTTTAAAGTGTATTAATAATAAGAGTAGCCAAGGGCCGCTGTTGGGCAACATTACATCCTAAATTACTCATACCACGACTAGTATATTCAGGATAAACATGTGCTTCTCTTCTCGATAATAAAACACTAGATAACAATAAATGGCTTAGGGCCTATTTGTTTCGGCTGAAAAAGTTGAACTGGACTGAACTGAACTGATTAGAGATGAATTAAACTAAACTTATTGGAGCTGAACTGAATTGAACTGAACTGAATTGAGCTTAAATGAAATGTTTATGAGAGAAGGAAATTAGGAACTGAACTGAATTGAATTGAACTGATTGGAGCTGAATTTAACTGAACTGATTGGATTTGAATTGAATTGAATTGAACTGACTAAACTGAAATCAAGTTGAAACAAACATGCCCTTAGTCTAATCAAAGCAAGAAAATTACGTAACAAAGACAGGTTACAAATTGAACATCGGGACCTCGAATAGAACTAGAGGGATAAAATTGCAGGAGGAAGCGGTGGACGACAACTGGAACATAGGGAGTGTGCAAAAACCATGACCTTCTGAGCAATCCCTAAGAACCATCGTCAAGACTTGAGATAACAATTATTTGTATAGAAAAATAATACAATTCACTGCAAATAAATATAGTTTCTCCAAAGTCCTTACATATTACTCTTTTGCACGCATGGTGTGCATATGGATTGAAAGTGGACATGTTTTTATCATAGAAGTAACTAAGGTAAAAAGTTATGGTAATTAAAAGAGAAATCTCTACTATATAGGTGAGGGGGAGGACTTGGTATCCACGTGAAATTACAATTCTATCCTCTTCTTTCGCTAAATTTCTATTCTATGAAGAAAGAGGATAAGCCATAAAAAAATTTAAAAAATCAAGATTTTCACTTGGAAAGAAGAAAAATAAGATAGAAGAGACTAGTTATTTCACTTCTGACTGTAAGTGCATATAAATTACAAATTGCGGGCTAATTTATAATTTTTGTTCGGGACCGAAAACACTAATCTTTCCAAAAAATTTGGCACGCATCGCGGTCATACAAGGCTAGTATCTATATAAATCGAGAAAAATCGGCCACTTGTCATTCACACTTTAAAAACCCCATGTGTGAATACTGTAGTGATTTTGCCACATGTCAAATGCGAACAACTTTGGCCAAATTGGAAGGAAATAATGTAACTATCTAGATTTTAGATTGAAAATGAGATTTGGTCATTTGGATTTCGAATATATAATATCATAATCAACCGGTATGTGACTGGACCGAACCTGAGCCAATCGGTCCGATCTCCGGTTCTCCAATTTCTATTTTTCGGTTTCTGATCCGATCTATTTGACGGATTTGAACCGGACCTGTTTTGCCTTTATTTACAAATTACATATCTTATGCCACAAAAAAAAAATTCTACTATGTTCTGATACGTACTAATATTTTAAGCAAAATTACCAATAATTAATAATTGTTGTAAAGAAAATGATTTTTTCCCCTCAAATTTGTCCTTTATTTAAAGCTCATAACTCATAAACCATTACACTTCGTATATATTTTTTAATTTACCGGTCTAATGGGTCCAGTCCGAGGTATGAATCGATTTTACCGGTCCAGTCCAGTCTGGGTCAAAACTATGGCTATGTTCTTTTCAACTTATTTAAGCACTCTAGTGCTTATTTCAGAAATGATCAGATTAGATCAGGAAAATTCAGATCAGATCAGAAAAATCAGATCAGATCTGAAAAGTTCAGATCAGATCAAAAAGAATAAGAACAAAAAACAACTATAATAAGTTCAGATCAGATCAGAAAATTCTGACCAGATTAGAAAAGTTCAAATCAGTTCAGATGAGATCAGAAAAGTTTAGATCAGATCAGACCAGATCAAAATAATATAGACGAAGATAACGAACCTTATATACGGTCCAATCTCCGGTTTTCAAAATTGAAATTTCCGAATTTCGATCCAGTCCGATTCTAAACCGGTGAAACCCCCTAGTTGGTACTTGGTACCGCCGACTCGTTTACCACCTTTGGTGAGAACTTGAGAAGTGAGACCCAAGAGCTATGAGCCGAGTTTGACCGTGTTTGTAGTTCCTCGAATCTCTGATATGCCCCCAAAGTTACGGTGGTCATATGACCTGCAATTTCTCCACATAAACCCAACAACTTTGTGGCCATCCATTCAGGTTAGTTCTTAGTTCAGAGAAAGAAATTATTATACTATACTTGCTATTCATTTAAATTCCCTTTGTTCTTTCGTTTCATGCATATTATAGTGTGATCATGATATAGTTTTGGAAGCTGCCATTTTTAGTTGAAGTTGGAACTATTGTATAGACTATAGTGGGATTATTTTGACATTTAACAAAA
This sequence comes from Patellifolia procumbens, assembly GCA_947645195.1. Lineage (NCBI taxonomy): Eukaryota > Viridiplantae > Streptophyta > Magnoliopsida > Caryophyllales > Amaranthaceae > Patellifolia > Patellifolia procumbens. Next base: position 11,942 of record CANSGD010000686.1, on the reverse strand, counting down.
TTAATAGTGTTTCTGTCCAAGACAGCAACAGTGAATGTGGTGGTGGGTACTCGGTGGAATCGTGGCTCTCAAACGTCCTTCGTGGTGGTGGTTACCTGCAAAACAAGGAGAAACCTCAGGGGTGGTTCCAGGATCGCCTCTCCGATGCCTAAGTCAGTCCAAGTTGAGCACAAGATCTCTAGTAGAGAGAAAACGAGTATCAAGTGCAAGTATTTTGTTAGTGTTTGATTGAACGTACCTTACCCATGCATGGGCATGGGTATTTATATGAGACACGGACTTGTAACTGACCTAGTAAAGTGAGTGGGCCTCTTTGGAAGTGGGCCAAGGTGGAACGAGACCTTCATTAAACTCCAGCCTAGAGGTTATGTCCGGAGCGGTCTGCCTGAGGAGGTCTGCTCTGTTCCAGGCGCTCTGACGTGGAGTGGCAGGCTGCTGCCAGCTGGAGGTCTGCTAGGTAGACCCCATACAATTTGCCCCGGACCCAGTATTTGCAGATTGCAATATGTTGGGTGCGTTTGTTTTTTGGTCTGGCGTTCTGCTCTTCGCAGAATGATACGTGCCTGTCTGTGAGTTGCTCTTCACAAACTCCAGAATGCTTCCATTTTTCCCGCCCATTTGGTTGGGATGTTGAGCAAGGGTCATTAATTCATTTTGAATTGAATTGATGTGACTACTTTGGGTTCCCAAGGAATGTAATGATGATAAGTTGGTGCTGAGTGGACGAATTATGCCTATTTAAAGGCTGAATCGACCTTTTGTGAAACTTTTCAGTTTCTTCTCCTTCGAACTCTTTGCTTTCAAACTTTCCTTTTGTTCTTCAAGAATTTCTTTTCCCCCTAGCCATTTTCAAGTGATTTCTCGATTATCCTGGGATTTGTCTGCGTTTGGAGCTTAATTTGATATTTGATACTGTTGCGTTTGTGGCTTTCGTCTTCTCTTCCTCGGCGTCTTCCGTTCTCCATCTAGGTAAACTCTTTTTCCCAGATCTACTTTTGGTTTTTTCCTTCTTGGATGGTTTTGATGTGATCTTCTCTGTGTTTATGGATTTCTCCCCCTTTTTCCTTCTGTACGCACTTATTTGCCTGTGTTTTTGAGGTTAGGGTTTCTTTCCTTTGGTCTTCAGATGCGATTGTTTATTTCTTTGTTTCATAGATCTGTTTGGTGTTGTTTCGTTTCCATTTTGCCGCTCTGAATGATAGGCTCTGCTCTGCTTCTTCAGCAGGACTCTGCTCTGGTTGGTAGGCTCTGCTCTGCTTCTTCAGCTGAGTTCTGCTCTACTGTTGACATTTAAGATTTTTAGGGTTTGCTTTGTTTACCATGTTATCCTATTTACTTGCTGGGTTGTAGGCCTGTGATGTGCCTTCATTGTTTTGTCTGCGTTATTTGCAGAAAATATCCTATTTCTTGGCTATTTCTGATCTTCACATACCATACATATCCTTGCCCCCCAGTCTGGTAGCTCAGTCTGTAGGTGTGAGGTGCCAGACTACTTTTGCATGTATCTTTCAGTAAGAAAAGCAAGAAAATATCTATTTCTTGGCTATTTCTGATCTTCACATACCATACATATCTTTGCCCCCCAGTCTGGTAGCTCAGTCTGTAGGTCTGGTGCCAGACTGTCTTTGTGTTGTGACTGCAAGTCTGATGTGCTGTCGTCTGTTTCTTGTGTTGTGTAGAATGTCTATTTCTCAGTCTGCTGCTTCCCGTGGGAAGGGTGTGGTATCTACCTCTTCGTCCGAGCTGGATGAGCCTTACCCGATGGACACTCAGTCCCCGTTTTTAAAGTTGGATCTGCCTCGATGAACTTCCTTCCCATCAGAGCGTTGTATGGTGACGGAGGTCTACCCCAGAAAACTCTTGTACTACCGTTCTCTTCCTCCGTTCTGCCCCTCTGTGGTCACTATCAGATGTATTTTCCCTCTGGGATGATGGAATTCCCCGTGAATCCGACGTTGGAGTTCCTCCTTGCTTCAGCATTGAACGATCTAGCTCATTTTATCGAAGGTATCCTTATAAAGGATATTCACGGCGCTCCCGTCATCTACCAGTATTCTTCGCACATCTACCCTGCTAATCTCCAGAGTGACCACAAGAGGGTCAGAGTGCAGGAGACTGATGCCTTTGCAGTCTTCTGCTGTGAAGGTCATGTTTGGTAGATCTGGGCTCAGCTCTGCCTGGTTGATGGAGTAGAGGTTGGGGTGGGTGAGTTGCCTTAGATGAGCCCTCTCTCCCCATCGAGCTAGAACTGCCAAATATGACGTATACCGTATTCTTTTTCCCTTCCTTGATCTCTGCTCGCTTGTCCTGCAATGTCTGCCCTTCGCTCTGTTGCTCCTTCTCCTTGATCCCCCGATTCCAGGCGAGGTACTCTTTGAAGTAGCCTCGTCTGATCAAGCTTCAGATCGTTTTTAGGCTTATGCAGTCTTCTGTATTGTGGCCTGGCGCCTCATGGAAAGCGCAGAACTCTGCCATGTTTGAGCCTAGGCTTCTCTTCTTGGTGGGTGGTGGTCTGTGCCACCTGCTGTCATCTCTGTTGGTCAGAAAGATCTCAGCCCTTGGCGCGCTGAGGTTGCTATAGTTGTTATATTTCTCTTGGGCCTTCAGCCGGTCTACTTCTCTCTCTGCTTCTTTTTGTTTTTCTCTCCCTCTGCTCTGATGGGGCATGGGGCCTCCAAATTCATTCTGCCTCCCATGAACTGGTGCTCATTCTGCCTGGTATCCTGTCTAGCAGGTCTGCCTGTTCTGCTCCGTGTGTCGATGCTTTGTTGAAATCTTCGACGGCTATGTATTTTTCTGCCGGGGCCAGGGCCTCGCTGAGTTCTTTCATGGTGACCCATTTAAGATCATCTCTGAATTTACTGGTGTGTGGGGGTAGGGCGTTCCTCAGAGCGTGCAGAGCGAGCTTCTGCTCCAGCTCTAGGATGTGCACCAGCTCTTTGTTGAACCTCCCTATGAAATCCTGCAAGCTTTCATTCTGAGTCTGCTTCAGCAATAGCAGCTCATGTGTGGATTTGTTCCTCCTACTTCCGCTAACGAAATGCTCTTTGAATCTCTTCTTCAATTCATCAAAGTTAGTGATCGTTCCACCTGGGGAATAGTCCTGAGCAAGGTTTGTGCTATCCCTGTCAGAGTGGCAGGGAAGTGTCTGCATGATGTGGCCTCATTGTAATTTCCTAGTTCCATGTGGGTCTCAAGGCTGCCACATGCTCCTTTGGGTCTCCCCCCCCTTCGAACTTGAGATTGGACGGGAGCTTCGCCTTCCACACTCTGACCGCAATGATTTCAGGTGTGAAGGGAGACTTGGAAGGAGATCTAATCTCCTCTGCTGGTGAGACCACAATGGGTCTGGGTTGACTCTATGGGTTACTGAGTCCTCTGAGGTCTGTGGGGCTCCATTATCGCCAGAGCCCTCCTCTGGTATTGTTCCTAATCTCGGGCTGACATGCCTTCTGACCGTTCCGCCACCAGGCGCAGACAGGGCCTCTTCAGCTCCTGAGTTGTGCCTGGTTCTGGGTCGCGGCTGGACATTCTGGGTCACGCCCCTTGGATTTCCTCTGTGGACAGATCTCCGGCTTGGGCCTGCCGTATGCCCTGTGGGTGTCAGTTCCTCGAACATACCGGGATGATCTTGCTGCATTATTTCAGTATCCTACTCTGCTTCCTGCCAGCCCTATTGATGTACCCGGGTCCGGAGCGGCTGGATAGGCCATACTCCGACGTCAGGGTGGGTGTGATGTTCGTCATATTGTACCCGCATGGGGTCTGCTGTGGCTGTCTCCTCTTCAGATGACAGCCGCGGGTGCCTTCGAACTGAATCGTGTGTTCTAGTTCTTTTTCTCTTTCGACCAGGTTGGCTTCGCAGTTTGCATAAACTGTTGAGCAGACTGCAGCACTTGAAAAGCTGCTTGAAGTTGCTCCGGTGTGGGCATGACCACTAAGCTGCTTGGCTGTGGGGTCTGCCTGGTTTCGTGGCGGGGGGTGATGGTGTTTTCCCTCCTTCCTAATCTGGTGGTAGCAGCTACTGCCCACTTCTTGTTGATCTCGTGTTTGTTTCTCTCGGTGGAGAGTTGCTTTCTCCTCCTGAACTGTCGGAACCGGCGTTTCTGAGGTTGGAACCACATTGCGAAGTTATAGATTGAGCTTTCTACTCTTCCCCTCCTTCTAGCGCCAAATTGTTTCTGTCAAGACAGCAACAGTGAATGTGGTGGTGGGTACTCGGTGGAATCGTGGCTCCCAAACGTCCTTCGTGGTGGTGGTTACCTGCAAAACAAGGAGAAACCTCGGGGTGGTTCCGAGGATCGCCTCTCCGATGCCTAAGTCAGTCTAAGTTGAGCACAAGATCTCTAGTAGAGAGAAAACGAGTATCAAGTGCAAGTATTTTGTGAGTGTTTGATTGAACGTACCTTACCCGTGCGTAGGCATGTGTATTTATATGAGACATGGGCCTATACCTGGCCTAGTAAAGTGAGTGGGCCTCTTTGGAAGTGGGCCGAGGTGGGACGAGACCTTCATTAAACTCCAGCCTAGAGGTTATGTCCGGAGCAGGTGCTCTGGGAGGGTCGCTACCAGCTCCGAACCTCTACGACGTGGGTTACGGTTCTGCCGTGGAGGTACTCCTAGGTGAGCCCATTATAGACAGTTAATTAATAACATGTTATTTGAATTGCAGATTTTAGAAAGATGGACAAAATTTACAATTGTGAACTTTGGATTATTAGGGTACCTTTTGTAATTACATGTGAAATGTTGGGGATGCTGTTTGTTGAAATGCTACAGTGACCCATTTTTGGTAGGATTACGAATAAAGTTAATAGGGGGCTTGCATTTCTGGGTTTTTGCTGTGTGTGTATGATCAGCTTTCTGAGCCTTGTTTAAGGTGTTCCTTGCAGTAACCCCGAGCAGCCCCATTCACGTTTTCAGTGCGCAGCCTCAGTAAACACCTCCGATCGAAGGTCGTTTGTGGTCCGATTTTGCTGAGGGTGACAGCACATTGGGGACATCTTGGGCTTCATTCTGGGGGTGGTGATCAAGTTTTGTGCTATGGTTTGTGAATTATAGCTGCTGGACAGAACTCTGTTTTCTGGTGAAAATCTTTCATTTTCTTTCTTTGTATTGTGCTCTTTATGATTGTTGTTGTTGGGTAATTTGAGTACCCACTTGGCCACTTGCACTTGGATTTGGGGTGTTACCTTCCTTTTAATCATAATAAGAGCAACTGGGTTGGACTCCCTCATCGTCCCGTGGTTTTTACTCTTCACATCGAAGGGGTTTTCCACGTAAAAATTTGTGTGTTCTTGTTTGATTGTTTTGCTTTGCCCTACAGTTTATTGCGCAATTATAATTACAATTGTTTGTTGGTATTGCTGGTTGTTTGGTGGTTTTGAGTCTTTCCTCATCCAGAAGGCTCTTTTTCTTGTCAATTTTCTGCATAAATAACACTTTGTGTGGGTTTTCCTTTGTGGTTATTTGCCAGTTTGCAACCAGACCCCTTTGTTTCCGAAACCTTATTCATGTTTCTTGGTTATCTTCTTGTTAAAATTTTCAATGCTAATTTTCCATCTATGACTCTTCTGTAAAAGCTTGTAAGTTAATTTTTTTTTAAATAGGTGTGAGAATATAGATGATATTCATGTTATTTCATTATCTTACTTTATTCACTTCTTTCTATCAGGTCAAGCCTCGCTTCACTTTGCTCTTTGCAGCTTGGCATGTCATGGATGTAGATTTGACAAATATTGATCATGATCAGGAAGAAGAATATGTATTGCTCGATCTTGATGCAGTTTGTGGCCAAATTGACATTCCACCTGATGAACCATACATTTTATCTGTATGTGTGAGCTTTATTGGACAGTTATACTATGATGTGCAAGCATAAAATTCTTTTATATGACATTGCTGATAAGGAACTCCATCTACAACGTAAATAGTATAACTATCGATAGCTAAAATGTTAATAGAGATGACTTGCTGATAATTAGTTTCGATGATCTCAACTTTGATAGTGACACAACTATATGTGAGCAAAATAAGCTTCTAGACTTTCTGAATCTAGTAACATGCTTCCATGTATCAAAAATACACAATCAATTGGATGAAGTATTTTCCTTTTCAGAAAGTGGTATTGCTTGCCTCAATCATGTACCAATGAGATGTGTGGTTGTCACTTTTGGCATAAAATGTGAGCAGGAAATCATCTTCAGCAATCTTTCTCATTCTTTTGGCTTTGTGTCCTTACTTGGGAACAACCTCTACCCTAATGCATCTTCTATACCTTATGTCCGTTCCCTTTGGTTGAGTAGCATTCAAGAACTGAGAAGTGTATAATTTACCTTGTACTGTCGCTTGTGAAGATGAATACAGATGAGTTGTTTCACTTTCGGAAAATGTTACCAGGGAAATATTGGACCATACTTATTCACCGTAAACCATGTATATCACATGGTATGTGGAAATTTTCTGGATTGTTCTCACAGGCCAACCATTCTGTCAAACTAGCGTTAAGTGCCTCTACTGCGTTGTGGACATTCTTGATTCTACATAGTAGTAGCTTTTGTAAAAAGCCTCTCCTCTGGTTTGTGGTAGCTAAAGGCAGGGTTGCATACATATAGACCTCCTCAGAACGTAATATGGATACTCTACTTATTATAGGTCCTGTCTCAAGCCACTTATCCTTCTCTTTGTGCCACATTAGTGCTCTTAAGTTGATCATCTACAATCAATATTGTTTTTTTTCAAAATAAGGATGTAGATGTGGAACTTAACGAAATTCATGGATCCTAGACTTAGACCCCTTCTACAGCATAATTCGTACTAGCTAGTTGTTCTTGGAGTCTGTGTCATAGCCATTTCTTCTTTATGTAATGTGTCCTTCCTTTCCTCATGCATGAAAATGTTGTTCATGTTGATAAAACTATTTTAAACTCTTTATCTTGTGTAAAGTTTGTGTTCGGAACTATTTTTTCCTTTATAATTTATGGAATTTTGCAGAATCTGGATCCTTGAATCCAGTATTGGCCATAAGGAACAAGTTGAAGCTGATGAGTTCATACTCCTTATTTTTCTTGTAGCCGTTCATGTTGGATCTTCTCTCTTGTAATGTTATATCCTGATTTTAAATCCGTCTTTTCCGTCTCCCTGGATGCTATTGATTGCATCTAACGCAGATAGTCAACCCCATCCAATGTGTCCTGGTCGAGTTAGGAGCAATTACAAATATTATTTTCTCACTTTGCTTTGGGCCATATAAGGTTCTAGCTTGAATCCGCAGTTCTCTAGGATACAGTAAAAGTAGATTCTTGGTGTAGCCGTAAAGTGTTTATTTGTCATTTTGTCTTTACGAAATTCAACATAACTATTACTGGATAATGATGTCTGTCTTGGGATTTCAGAGTTCAGACAAGAAACTTGACATTCAATTTCATAGCTAAGCTGTTACTTTATGGTTCTTTATTAACACTGGATATTTCAGTAATGCTACTTACGAGGCTATCGCGCTTTGTAACACTCACTTTCCATTTGCAGATAGGAGAATACAAAGAAACAGCAGGGACATGCTTAATCTTTTCAGAGAATGGTGAGTATTGTTTTTCTTAGTAAGAGTCTTGAACATCAAACAGCAGCATAAAATAATCACCTACCTAACTAGGGTTGGAGAACACCACAATCTAAACTGATGTCATTTGTAGTCTCTGAGATGAATTTATGAGGGAAGAAAGTAAAGATCCTCTTATTTTAGTATGCCTAGTTTTTCTACCTATGTTTATAGCTCATCAAAACATAGAAATGAAGTATAGTATATTTTCTCAGGCTTATGTTAAGATGGAAAGATCATAAATTAAAACTGGTTTCTAAGACTACTTTAACCATATAAAGTACATGATATTTTGACAGAAAACCCTGCAAAATAAGTACATTTAACACTTTATAGCTGCCAATTATTTACGATTTACCTGGCAGTTCTCTATGGTTGATGGCAGAAAAGACACCTTCCTTTCACTTGAGAGAAAGTGGATCCACTGAAGCTAACCATTTTAAGAACGATCGTATAGTCAACTCAAATTTGGTTTCATCCAAGCATATCCGGCCTATGACATCCCTCCATAAGATTCTAAAGTTCAGATTGCTATCAGAAGCTGATATGCAGAACTCAAACAGAAAAGCCACCTGATCTCACGGCGCAAGACGATCTGACTCAGGAGAATTGGGGAGTGCCCTTCTTCGGGTCCACTTATCTTGGTCAAGAACAATGACCTTCTACCTGCTTACAAAAGTACTGTTTAGACTAATGTCTGTAGTTTGTACAGGTGTGAGATGCATGTATGTGATTGCTACTTTTGCTAGGAATGCCCCTTGTATTTTGTTTGGGCTGCCTAAATTAAGGAGTATATTAGCCTCTTATGACACAAGGTAATTAAACCGGCAAAATGATACATGAGAAATGAGAATGGATCATAACTGTTTTTTCACACTTAACTATGCTTTTGGACTTTGGTACCTGGATTATTTTAGTTCTTATGTAACCATGCAGTGTTATTACTAAAAGACGTGACTAATTGTCATGTTTATTTTCTTTTTTTTTAGGTGTCGTCTTTTTGCGGTGTTGCTAGTCCTTTGGGTCACTATATGTTCGTGGTTTCGTTAAGTGCAACTAATTTTTCCTCGTCTGTAGTTCGTCTCGTGTGTTTTAATTAATATATTTTCTGTGTTAGCATGAAAATGATCTTTATTAAATATCCATGCTACTTCTGTGTTAGCTTGCATATATATACTTTTTAATTGACCTAGTACCCGTTCAATATTTACTCATTAGGAGTAGACTTTGAGTAGTCCCCGGTTTGAGATTGTCCTTGAATGATTAACTTCACTTTCGATGTGAATACATAATTACTAATCACTTAAGGAAATATTTGGTATTGAATTTTGCATAATGTTGTTTGGGTACTATGTAAATAATGTTAGTGCACTTACATCTTGTATTTGGAGCACTATAAGCATATGCTGCCGAATTTTTCCTTGAAATAAATTAATTGGTTTGTATTTACTTGTGAGGGTTAATTGTTCAAGGATGGGTTAGGTTGAAGTGATAAGGATCTAGAGGCTATAATTGAACTTTATGTACCTTAGCACAAATGTAAATATGCTATGATTTTTTATATTCAATTGTACCTTTGTAGAAATGGATCGAAGTTGGATAACGACGTCAAAACCGGGTGATACAATATAGCCGAAGTAAAAGACTTCATTAATTTTGCGGTAAAAAATTCTGGGGGCCGTTCTAGGTTACCTTGTCCTTGTTTTAAGTGTCATAACTTCTTGCATAAAAGAGTTGATGAAATACTTAATCATTTGAGCAAATCGGCTTTTGGTAGAACATATACTTGTTGGATTTGGCATCTTTGAAACTAAAGAAGGAGCTCCCTTTTCATTAAATTCATTCAAAAACCTAAGCACTTTTAGAGCTTTTCATCTGTGAAGAAGTTCTTGAGAAGTTCTGATGATGTCCAAAAAGAAAGAAAAAATACTTACAATGGTGTTCAATTTAAAATAATTTCACTTTAATGGTGTTCCAATTAAGATTCAGTCTGAGATGGTTCGTTCGTAACAAGAAAATATTTTTCATTATGGTATTGAGTTTAAATTAATTACATTATGAGAATAATTTTCTTACTACGGAGAATCAATCATCTTACATCCGAGCTAGTCTAACGCCCGTAAAACGGGTGTTTCAAACTGGCGAGACTATTACGAGGGTTGTTTATCTTTGGACACCATTTCGGGAAAACAAAACATAAAGGTAATTTATTTTTTAGATTTACCACAATATGTTATTTTTAGGTAATTAGTGATAAAATATTGCCTCTATAACTTTGCACTCTATTTTTTTTTGTATTGTAGACTGTTTTACTTGATTGGGTGGATAGAGGATTCAAGAAGATCCTAAGAAATTGTCAAAAGGCGGTATCTCATAAAGAAAGGAAAAATCAAAATTGTGGACATAATTCTTCATCCTGATCGAAAAGAGATGAGGGATGATGTAGCCATGGCCCTTGATTTATTGATGATGACAAATTTTGGCTGTGAAGGGAGGACTGAGGACCATGAATAAATTGTTGAATGAAGCTCGCTTCAGTGACTTTAACATGATCCCATTCAGATCTATTAATCATAATCAATTGTTGAGACCCTTCACCATTCATATATAGTAAATGAACTAAAAACCACGTGAAGTTCTTGGAGAAAGTTCTTGGAGAAAGTTCTTGGGAGTAGAAGGAAAATTTAAATTGTCTTATGCCTCTTCTCCTTCCTTATTTTAAGTTCAGTTATGTTTAGTAATTTTGATTATGTTATTTTCAGTTCGGTAATTTCAGCTTTGAACAATACTCGCTCGTTCATATTCATTTCAGTTCAGTTGGTCGGTTTACTTCAATCTTTATTTCATTATTTGAATATTTTTATTATTATTATTATTATTATCGTAAATTTGGTATTACTATTAAATTGAAATTAAGATTAATGTTATACAATTAAATATTATTATTAGCATATTCATAATTTATTATTATTAAATATTATTTTTTATAACTATCATTAAATATGAATATATTAATAATAATTATTGTTATCAATTACTATTCCAATATTATATTATATTATAAATGAGGACTAATACGTTCAGATAAGAAAAAAGCTGAATATAACAGTGTCTAAGTATCCCCATCCCATACCAATCAAGGAACACCTAGTGGTTAAGGGTTTAGCCTCATTACTTAGATCATGGGATCAAATCCCCGCTAGAACGTTAGAAATTGGGGATTTTATTATATCTTATTTTGTGTAAGTGTTTTACAAATTGTTTTATTTTTTACATAGGCATTAATATAATATTTGTCAAATATAGAGTTTATTTCTCTCCCATATGTTGGAGAAATGTTATACACGTTACCCATATAGAATGGGCTATTCATATACATTTTTCTCCCCATTTACCCTTCAATATCTGCGCATTTTCCTCACCCTACTCATTTGTACTTTAATAGTCCCCCCTTTTGAATCTTTCTCTTACTTTTCCTAATAAGGACAAAAAAAGTACAAAATTATTAAAATAAACATAAGATTCTCCTTCGATTCTTTTTACGTAGTTTGTCCCATATTAAAATGAGTATATCATTTTGGAACGGAGGAGTACGATATTATTATTGTTTTCACAACATGTGTGTTCTCATTGATATGTATCTGCTGGTTTGGTTTATGCATCTGTTTGGGCACCAAAATATGCCGAACATTACTAGTTACCGAGTTTAGACCCTGACTTATATATTAAACTAGATTTCCATGCACGCGATGCGTGCGACAACAATTTTATTATGAAATTTAATAATCGGCAGGAGGTAATTTTATGGATAGTGGCGTCTTATCACCTAAACTTTTTATGTTTTTAGAAATTCCCACCTTATTATTTTTTTTAAATTCCACCTACTATTTTCAATTTTATTAAAACTCACCAATTAACGGTTTTGTCAAATTTCATTAACAAATCTGTAAAGTGGGTCCCGCATATACATTTTGTTAACACAATGGAACTTGAAATAGTTGCAATTCTTTTCAAATAGTTGTAATTTGTTCGATTTACGCTAACTAAATTTGTTGAGGATTTGCCCCTTAACTTGATGAAATTGACTTCAATTTCAGCATAAACTAATAATAAAATGCATCCGTGGACGCCCTTCACGGTTTTGTTAATGAAATTTAACAAAAATATTAAGTGGTGGGAGTTTCTAATAAAATTGAGAATGATAGGTGAAAATTTAAAAGAAAATTTCATTAAGGTGGGAGTTTCTAAAAACGTGAAAAATTTGGGTGGTTTTGAACAAAAAAACCTAATTTTATTTGCATACGATGTGTATTTTGCCTACTGTAACATGATAAAATGTGAAGGT
>CANSGD010000685.1:0-148354 GCA_947645195.1 Patellifolia procumbens | reverse complement strand
ATATATTTATGTAGTATATTTTTCACGTAATGTAGTATATTTATATATAGTTTGGAGTAGTATAGTCTCTGAAAATTGTAATACAATAAAAAATTATAGTATATTTTTTAGAAAATATAGTACAGACCTATCTAATAGACGTGAACAGTAACATCTATCAGATAGGTCTTTGGCTTTTCCCCTATTATATTGTTGGGAGTTGCCCGCTAGGGGTTTCCACTGCCTAATCGGATAATCCCCTCAGGCCATAACTGTACCGTTTCAACCATGGCATAAACCCTAAACAACTAAAACCATCCATGGCAATTTATCTCCATTCACCAGTATTTTCTTCCCTCTTCCTCTCATCAAAGACCAACCCACTTTTGGGTTCAATTTGGAGTTGCACACAAATTAGAGCAACTACGAACCCGGACAATGGCGTCCTGGAACCTCAAAAACGCCGGGGTCGGCCAAAAGGCGGGAAAAAACCTGCTACAGTGACACCCGAACCTCAAGAATCAAATGGTGTAAGTTTGGACGAGGAGGAGGAAGTAGAAGGCTTCGATGACGGGATGGATTTCCCGTACTTAGAGCCGCCATTAGTATGCTGTTTTGGAGCAGTTCAAAAGGAATTCTTACCAACAGTTAGAGTTTCGGAGCACCAAATGCACCCTGATATCTACTCCGAATGGAAAATGATGCAGTGGAATCCGCCTGAGTTCGGACGTGCACCCGGTGGGCCCCCATCAAATGTTGCCATCTCCCACGTTCGATTGGGCGGCAGGGCTGCTTTTATTGGCAAGGTTGGTGATGATGATTTCGGCCAGGATTTGGTTTACATTTTGAATAAGGAGAAAGTCCAAACCAGGGCTATTAAGTTTGATTCTAATCTTAAAACTGCGTGTTCTTCTATGAGGATTCTATTTAGTCATGAAGGCAGAATGATGGCCGAGACACTCATAGAAGCTGCTGAGGATTCTTTGCTTCCCTCTGAATTGAATTTAGCTGTGCTCAAAGAGGTAATTTGCATTTTTATCAAGTTCTAAATTTGTCTTATATTATTACGGAAGCTTGTTAGGATACAAGTATTACAAGATAATAGTATTTACTTATTGTGACCAAAGGTGTAAATGAGTCGGAAAGTTTGACAAGAATAGCAGAGTGATGATGTTATGTTCTTTGATTGAAGAAGCAATTGCTATACCGGAGAGAACTATGACACGCGATATATAAATTCAGTAGCTATAGATTATTATTTGTGTGATGAAAGGTTGCCAAGTTGATAACTGTGATCTGCCTAAAATGCATGCCATTCAAGTACATTAAGGACTTTGGAGATAGGGGAGTTTGTGTGGGTTATTTTGGGCTGTGATCACAGTAACCAAATAGGAGTTTCTCGTGTAAAAGTAAGTGGTTCTAACTACTTAGAAGTATATGGCAAAAAAATTCTGTCATTTAGCTGTATCATCTTTTAAAAGAAAGAGGAAATTCATTGGATCTCTTCTGAGCTTAAAATGACCATGGAGGTTGTGACACTGGCATGTAGGAGGAACTTTTGTTTACAGTTCATCTCTCTATATCAGTTACTATTGCTGATTTTGTTCATTTGATTAACAGGCTAGAATCTTCCACTTCAATTCAGAAGTCTTGACCTCACCTTCTATGCGTTCTACCCTCTTCAGAGCTATTACATTATCCAAAAAATTTGGAGGCCTCGTGTTTTTTGACTTGAATCTGCCATTGCCGTTGTGGAAGTCGCGTGATGAGACAAGAAAAATTATCAAGCAAGCTTGGGAGGAAGCCAATATCATTGAGGTTAGCAGGCAAGAACTGGAGTTCCTTCTAGATGAAGACCATTATGAGAGGAGAAAAAATTATCGGCCTCAGTACTATGCTGAAAATTATGAACAGTCTAAAAACAGGAGGGATTACTACCACTACACACGTGAAGAGATCTCTCCATTGTGGCATGACGGGCTTAAGCTTCTCTTTGTCACGGATGGAACACTTCGAATTCATTACTATGCCCCGTCATTTGATGGGGTTGTGGTTGGGACAGAAGACGTGCTAATAACTCCATTTACATGTGATAGAACTGGATCTGGTGATGCGGTTGTGGCTGGTATACTGAGGAAACTGACCAGTCAACCTGAAATGTATGAAGATCAGGATGTTTTAGAGAGACAGCTCCGATTTGCCATTGCAGCTGGCATTATATCACAATGGACAATTGGGGCAGTGAGGGGTTTTCCAACAGAAAGCGCCACTCAAAATCTTAAAGAGCAAGTTTATGTTCCTTCAATGTGGTAGGAATAAATTGCTTGACAATCAATATATTGCGAAAGCTGTTGATTTACAGGTTTCAGTACAGTTAGATTGCTTGTTGCTAGTCTTGGTGCTTGTGACAAATGTTTGATACATATTTATGTACACTTTGTGAGAGAAAACAGAACAGGGGATGATCGTGAAAACTGTAATCTAAACTAGTGAATTAGAAGAAAATTTTCTAGCATTCTTCTGTATATCTGCAAATAAATCAAGAAAAAGACACACGAATGAAATTGGACCTCTCTTACTTTCTTCTTTCCCGGACATCTATGCTTGCCTCTTTCAGCAAATTTGCTTCTATTTGTGCAATACAAGTCCTGATTAGTCTACTCCAAACAATTGCTAACCAATACCTAGATCAATTAAAGATAAAAATATCAATCTCCCACCAACCTTCAAGCTTAAGAGCCATATGGGCGTACGGTATGTAGCCATATGGGGTTGGGATATCGGGGATTAGAAGGGAAGATAGATATAGTATTGATGGATGTGATAAATATAAGAAAGTGTTTGTCTCTTGTTTGGTGTGAATTAGGATTAAGTTGGAATTATACAACTGTTTCACCTATGTATCTTCACTAACTCTCAATTGTCTTACTTTTCATTAAGGATTGGGGTTGGCTCAAGTGGTGAGCCTTCTCATCTTCTCTAGCTTGGTCTAGGGATCAATTCTTACTCCAAGCATTTGCTTGGGATTTGGGGGGAGGGGGTTGGGGGGTTTATGGCTTGTAATGGGCCTCTGGGTGGGGGCTATGTGCGAGGGCAGCCCAGGGGATATTTCTTCTTACCATAATATAATCTCATACTTATAAATGAGATTATATTTTTTTTTAAAAATTGTCTTACTTTTCATTAAGGGCATAAATGTCATCTCCCTCCATATTTTTTTTCCATTGCTAATACATGTCCTTCCCTACCTGTTATTTTTTGTGAGAAAAGAGTGGTTGTAGCAAATTTCCAATACCCAACAAAATACCTTATACCATTAAACAAACATGGTATTAGGTCTCTGAAAAGAAATTAGGTGGAAAATAGGGAATGGTCACCATATCTTTTTCTTATAAGACAATTGGGCTGCTAACCTTGAATAATGGTTAGAGGATAAAATCCATTCTCCATAAAAGGAATCAAAGTTGATTGTAACCTCCAATACGTCTATCGATTGTAACCTTATCCGGAATTATACCCTGACAGCACCTACCAACAAAATCCTTCACGACCCCCGGGGACTTCCATGCGCCACACTCTACTCCAAATTTGATCATCCAAAAAATCACCACTCCAGCCCTCATCACGTTGATTCACAGCCACCCAATAACCACTACAAATTGTATAAACCTCCTTCAAATCTTCATTCCATATCAACTCATCCTCCTCCCCACTTACACCTATAGGGTCGGCTAAAATAGCCTTCCTATCCTCCTCTGTGAACAACTGCCTCAAAGTATCCTCACACCATTCCCCTCCACCCTCATTCACCAACATAAGATTTTCAACCCTCAAATCATCCAACTCATCCACCCGAGGAGAATGAACCCTCGATTCCCCGCTTTACACAACCAAGCATCATACCACACTCTCACTCAATAACCCCTACCTATCCTCCGCCTACACTCCCTTCAAGAATTCTCCTACTCCTACACAATGTCGTGCCACGTATAGCTCGCCAAACTCCCCTCTTTCGCATCCCCAAAGGTTCTTCGTGAATAGTACTTGGCCTTTAAGACCCTTTCTACTAGCAAAGTCGGGTTAGCCAAAAGATGTCAACCTTGCTTCACAAGCATTGCCATGTTGAACTCATGGAGGAGCCTAAAACCCATCACTACACCCTTCTTTGGCATACTCATCTTCTCCACCAAAATCCATTCATCATTTTTTTGCAATTCATCACACATACCTAACAGAAGCATAAACACATTCATGGCATAAGTTTGCATCGATTGAATTACGACCTTAATTAACACTTCTTTCCTAGACCTTGAAAGTAGCTTAGCTTTCCACCCTTGTGTTTTCTTCCAAACTCTTTCCCTCAAGTAAGCAAACACATCCTTCTTTTTCCTACCAACATGAGCCGGTAGCCCCAAATAACAACTATCACCCTCCCTCTCCGTACCCTCCAAAATGGTTCTAATATTACTCCTCATCTTTCACACCCAGACTAAACGAGATCGAAGATTTATCAAAATTAATAAGTTGACCGAAAGCATGATCGTAGGTTTCAAGCAAATCTCTAAGCTTCTGTGCCTCGTTCTCCTTGGCGTTATAAAACATGAAACTATCGTCAAACAACATAGATCGTGGTATACTCTGGCTGAGACTAGTTGAGTATATTTATAGATTTAGTTAGCATATTTTATAATAATGTAGTATGTTTATATAAAATTTAAGGTAATATAATTTCTGAATAAAGTAATTAATTTAAGAATTTAATAAAATCTACGAGAAAACATAATGCTACCTCCGTTTTTATTTAGTTGCAATGTTTCTTTGAAAAACGGAAACCAATGCAAAAATTTTAGTATGGTATTAGGTGAATGTTTGGATGTATAATTAAGGGGAGTGGGGACCATTGCTATGTAATTAATTATGAAGAATACCATCACCCACCACCTTCATTGCCGCCAGAAAACCACCCCACCATCACCCACCACCTTCACTGCCGCCACCAAACCACCACCAAAAAACCACCCCACCACAATTCGACCACTAAAAAACCACGCTAGTTTGACCACTAGCAAATAACCCCACCACCAATTCGACCCAACCCCATCCGAAAATCACCACAACACCACCGAAAACCCAGAAAAACGAATATGAGATATCAGCTCCACAAACTCAATTCTCAAATTACCAGTCATGGTTATTAAAATCACGATTTAAGTCTTAAAATCTTACGATTTTACGATCTTAATTTGCAAAACGATTTAAATCGCAACTAGAATATTAATCTGTTAAAATCTTATTTAGAATCTTAAAAAATCATTAGAATCTTAAAATCGTCATTATAATCTTACGATTTTAACGATTCTATACGATTTTATCAAAACTTCGAGATACCATTAAAATAAAGGGTCAAGCCTATTATTATAATGTTTCTCTCTTTGTAACATTCACATATTCAATATATTTTTATTAAACTTACTCAATTTACTCAAACTCGTCCTTTTCATCAATAATGATACTAGGAGCGGTTATTTAATACTGATTAGTGGCTTTGAACTTCTAATCTTAACTGTGTTTAAATTTATGTGATTAATCGTATAATAAAAGGACCAAATAACTAAATAATATTTTTTAAAGTCATCTAATGATTAAAAAACGGCTAAATAAGTTATACAACGCATCATAAAACTCTATTTTCGCAAAATTTACGATTTTACGATTCGATTCTACGATTCGATTTTAACATGTCTTTCCGATTCAAGTTAGAATCTCGATTTTAACAACCTTGTTACCAGTCAAAAATTTCTCAAACAACTCTCACTAAGTTGCGGCTCCCACTCTATCTCATCTTCTTCTCTCTCTCCTCACCAACCTCTACTCACTCACCCTCTTCTTTTATCATTTTCAATATATCAGTCAATCTCATTTCTCAAAATAATTCTTGGATTTGCACCCAATTTTGAAAAGAAAACCCAGTGAAAGGAAAGAAGAAAGTGAAAGAAAACCCACCTATTTTCGATTTGTTGAAGAAAGATGAAGATTTTCAATAAACAAAACCATATTCGAATTTCGCTTATCACAGCTGTGGGTTTCATAGGGTGGGTTTCGTAGTGGTTGGATTGAGAGAAGGGGAGGAGAGGTTGAAGATGAATATTTTTAGTGGGTTGGATTGTGGTGGTTGGTTGAGAGAAGGGGAAGAGAAGAAGAAGAAGAAGATGTCGGTGGTGATGGCGGTGGTTTTACAGAGGGAAAAGAAGGCGATGGTTGGTGGTGATGGCGGTGGTTTTACAGAGGAAGAAGAAAACGGTGGTTGGTGGTGGTGGTGGGGGTTTTTATAGAGGAAGGATGAGAGAAGGGGAGGAGAGGTTGAAGATGAAGATGGCAGAGAAATGAATGGGTGGGGTTGGGAGGTTAGGTTAATTTGGTGGGGGTAATTAGGTTGAATGAGTTAAGATTAATTGTTAGTAGTATCATTATATTTTAATAAGTGATGTTAATTATATTTAGTAAGGTAATATAGTAATTTTATAGGGTTTTTTTTAACTAAATAAGAAAAGAAAAAGAAACATTACAACCTTTACGAAAATTCCACTTTAGAAAACCATTGTAAAAAAAAAAAAGAACGGAGGTAATATATTATTTTAGAAGACCAGTACATTGTACATTCATGCTTCACATCTAATAGGAAGTGGGAAGATTTTTTTTTTCTCTCTCGTTTTTGTGCCAACAACGTTAGTGAGAGTCAAAATTGGCTTGTGCCTTTGTGGATTGTGAATTGTGAGGCGGTGGAAAGAGTATCAGGGAATCAAATTAGAATTGGACGTGAGAAGACAGGGGAAAGCATGCGATCAGGGTTTTCAATTCGATTCTCGTCAATTGGTTGATTTGGCAAAAATTGACATGCTCGGACATGGCAGAAGGTGACGAATCCCACAGAATTAGAAAAACATGGCCTAATTCTCCCAAACAAGAAGAGGACGGCAATAAATTGTGGGGCATTCTCCTCTTTAGTCTCATCGGGGCCACTGTTACCACTTTTGCCGTATGTTTTCTCATTTCTTGTGCATTTGATTCAGTAAATTATAGTTCTGGTGTCTTTGATACCTATTTTTGTGTGAAATTATTATTTGCTGTCAATTGTCATGCTCGCTCGATGCTGAATTTTAAGGGGAAAGTTTTCAGATTATATGATTTAAGTTCGATAGACATTGGACATTCAATTTTGGGGGGTAGTTTGTTTGTTTCAGGGATTTGCTAACATTGAGGGTTTTGTAGTTTAAGAGTTTGGAGCTTTAGAAGCTGTTCTAGAGTTTCTCCAGCAAGCTCCTAATTTAATAATGTGTGCTTATATACAGAGTTGAATTTGTAAGTTGATGCTTTAATCATGATTGTTAATTCTACTTGTTTAATTAGTAGAGATTCAGTTTTCTTCTGAGTGCTTACAAGATAGAAGCATTTGCTAAGATTCAGTTTCTTCTATTTGGGTTGATTGGAATAGTTGTGGGGTGCATGAGCGGGTGGAATGGAGCCGCAGAAACAGCTTCTAGTGTCGTTTTTCCCTGTTCGTGTCGATTGTATTGCTAGGGGCAGGTTTTCCTTCTAAAGTACTCTGCGGCAAGGGCTTTTAGTCTCCAATTCTATTTCGGCTGGTTATAATGACCATGCTAAGCAACTCATGTCTTTTGAGTGTTGGAAAGTTCTGTGAGTTGGAAGGGCATTAAATGATGTGACTATGGGATCTATAGGGGATTTATATAATCAAGTTATTTGGATGTGAGAGCTTTCTGTGCTAGATTTTAGATCCAGCTTTAGCCTCAACTATGTATACAATTTGGGGACAATCCTTGTCTCTTTCCTCTTGGGACTAAATGGTATCTCATGTCACTGAGGACTTGATCCTTGAGATTCGGGTGTAGGAATGTAGATTATTTTTTTTAGAGGGAACACTGCAACTTAATCTTGTCTTTCTAGTCCTATGTTTTTCCTCTCATATCTAACGATTTTTGTGTGGTTAGTAGGCTTAAAGATTTCATACAAGGATTTCTTTTGGTATGGTGTTGATACAAGATAAATGACCTCTTAGACTCTTAGTGAGCTAGAGCTTGTGCAATCTTATGGCAGAAAATGATTTGGGTTTGATCACCATTTTTTAAGAGACACTTGTACAGTTGTACTAAGCCAAGTGTAAGGTGGTGCGGTTAAACCTATAAATCAAAACCCTAATTTGTGGGAAAACCTCAATTTGGGATTCGTGATTAGGCCTAACACAGGTGGCCGCCGAATTGCTAGACAAGACAGAGGTGGCCGGCTATCACTTTACATGTGATTGCCGGTGATTGTCGCTGGCGAAGAGATTCATTTAAGCCAAGTGGTTCCTTCGCTCTCCTTCTCTCCCCAAGTCACCCCTTTCTCTTCAATATTTCTTTTCCAGTCTTTAACACTTTAGGTCACTCACCTTAGCTGTTTCACGTGCCCCCCATTCCCCCTTATGATTTAATTTATGTGGCTTTTTTTTCTATTTTTCAAAATAAGCCTTTCTATTTTAAACATATAGTATTTTATTTCTTCCACTTAATATTTAATACCAAAAATATCTATGAATAAATATAGAAAAAAATTAGGAATAGCAGTGCGCCTTCGCCTTGCGCCTTGAGCCTTGTGCCTTGTGCCTTGTGCCTTGTGCCTTGTGCCTTGTGCCTTGTGCCAGGGACCCTTTGCGCTCGGTGCGCCTTGCCCCCTTTTAAACTAAGCTCCATAGTATGGTAATCACATCGATATGCAATTTTCTGTACAATTTTCCATTCTCACTAAATACCTCATCTAAAGTGGTAATGAATGATGTAATTCTATACAAATAAACACATGTTAGGATGGATTGTCGTTACCATGACATATTTTGTTGATGTTTTCTTACCAAGTACACGATTTGTCAACATGACCGGCATTTGAAAATCATGAACTACTAGTTGAAAATAAAAAAAAGTTATTGTAACACCTTCTCGAGCTGTCTTCTTAACACGGCTAACATAATGAATCAAAATAATATCTATTCCACAATTAACCAATTTGGCTCAAACTCGCAATAGAAACATAACTTTTATACCCAATTATGGACCTGTGGGTTATATATCCTTCATATAAATCTCAAATTACAGAATGCTTCAACTCAATTTCCCAAAACAATACGGCTAAACAATAATATCTTGTACGAATTATTTTTGCCCTAACTAATTACAATCTTGATCTCGAGAATCTTTGTAAAAATCTCGAATTTTTCCACATTTTTTTTGCGTGTTGAACCAAATTTACATAAATAAATGTATGATCATTTTGAGTGGCGGCTCGATATCGTGAAATACATCAAGTTATGCCTTAGGTAAGTGAGAATGATAAAGGGTCACCGGATAACAACGCTTACTTTCTCCGATTCTTCTCACTTCTCTAGGTCACCCATAACCTTGGACGAAAGGGCCACGATTGACATCAATTCATGAATAGAACTGCCTTGAACGTAGTAGTCAATATACACTCATTTAAGAGCTTCAAACACTAACTCATGCAAATACATAGAAGAAAGTACAAAACAAAGAAAATATCCAAAATGAGTGTAAAACTCGTAACCTTTACTTTAGGCCGTCAAAATGTTTTATGTCTCAAGTCTTTTATCACTTAGAAAGCAACCTTGGCAATTGTTTGAAAAACAAGATAATTTCGTTTAAAATATTGCATTAACGGAGCTCAGTGCCCTCACATAAATCGCGCGAAGCATGCTTTGGACACAAATTAATTACTTATCATCTACGCTTCACTTATCACTTACCATTCGGGTTCATAATAT
This sequence comes from Patellifolia procumbens, assembly GCA_947645195.1. NCBI lineage: Eukaryota > Viridiplantae > Streptophyta > Magnoliopsida > Caryophyllales > Amaranthaceae > Patellifolia > Patellifolia procumbens. The sequence goes on along the minus strand of CANSGD010000685.1, from coordinate 138,543 downwards.
AACTATTACAATTCATCTTCGATTTTTCAATTAACTCCTGCACCTGCACACTTTTCATTTCACTTCATGTACTAGCCGACCAAAACAAATAATAATCTTTTCACAATAACTTTCTCTAATCATATTTCGGTAAAGGCCAAAACAAATAATCTTCTTTTCACAATAACTTTCTCTAATCATATTTCGGTAAACTTATATTCTTTACGAACAATTCCAATAATCAACCAAATCACAGTTTTTGAGTCATTCAATAAATTTCAATACTTAACATAGATCAACATTCATAACTATGGCCATAGTACGAACTAATTTATCAGAATGCAACCACAACAAACAAGGGCATGAAATACATTTTAGTGAACTCAATTGAACCGCTTAACACGTACCATCAATGACAATCTTTATTAACCCACAACCTTCCCGCCAAAATCAATTGAACTCCATAATTTTCTTTCCTAATTCACCTCAGATTCAACAACAATAAACATGAAGAGCAACAATAGAAGCAGCACCACCGAACCGCGGACAGCAGGAAGTGAGGCAGAGGAGCGAGAATTCAAACAAAGGAACAGAGAAAACCTGGGTAGCACCAGCACTACAGAAGAGCAACAATAGAAGCAGCACTGGTACTCAGCCACGCGGCGTTGGCCATAGTCGGCGGTGGTTCCTATAACAGAGAAAAGAGTATTATGTGAGAGAGATAGGGAATTTGGGGTTTAGTGATTCTCAATAGCCTAATAAGTGACTGAAGTTTGAGAAGAATTCTGGGTTTGGGTGTTCATTGAGTAACTTGCCTTTTTAGAGATCAAATAACTATTGCTCTGCCTCTCTCTCATTGACATGAAAATGAAATGGGATACTTGCCATTTTCTAAAAGAGCCACCGAAGAGGAGAGGTAACATAGGATATTCATGGTTTTTTTTATATAAATAAAACAAGCAAAATTTTGGCCCCCGTGAAATCAATATTATAAGTTCTCAATAAGAATAGTAATGATACAAATCACAAATTCCTTTTGAAAATAAAAATATTATTATACGACTTGAAATCGTTATGGAATAGTTTATGATAACGTTATCAAGCTACTAAAATATAATTAACCTTAATGAAATGTAGTTAAACATATGGGCTATCACAGTTTTTATGAAAGATTTAATGAGGGCACTTCATGATGCTTTCTCCTTGACCCCAAACTCCGTGATATAGTCCTTGAGAAGAAAGTATACTTTCATGAAGTTGTTAAGATGTTGTAGTGATTGGGGAGCCTTATTTCTCATGCCCACCTTTGTAAGTTCAACTTCTCGGTTTCATCTTATGAGTTAGGAATTCAAATTAGAGGTTATATGTAATATTGTAATCCTCCCTTGTTCAAACTCGAATAAAAAGGGCCTCTAATATTCTCACTCTTTTTTCTAAAAGATTTTTAGTAAAGGTAATGTGAATCATAGAGGAAGACTCACGAATGTTTTTTTGTTTGATGGACGAAAATTGATGAAATTAATAAAGGTGGAATTCAAAAGTTGGGGTTTTGTCAATTTTGTTTTTTTGTTGATGGACGAAAATTGATGAAATTAATAAAGATAGAATTCAAAAGTTGGGGTTTTGAGTGAGAAACAAGTCGTGTTTGTTTGCTCACTTTAATATCCTTAACCTATAATAGCTTACGCTCATCAAAATAACTCAAAGCTCAACATCAAATCTGTGTCCATTCCTTATTGATGAAACCAAAGTTTTATATAGCAATTACTGGCTAATAGCATGAGGACTATAAAAAGATAAACATTTAATCTAAAAGATAATCATAAAATTAAAAGATAATTCTAAGCTAATTAAAAATTCTAATAATGATAGACTCGTAAGTAAAATAGACTTCTACTTTAATTCACCTACTAAACGACTCCTAAAGTGTTTAAAACACGAAAAACCTGTTCTAAGTAGACTGCTACTATGAGTATGAAGAGTCCAACTTGAGTTAGAATTCCCTAATATGCTCCCATCATGCTTGAAAAGTGTGACAAACATTGAACATAAACAAATATTTAAGTTATTACACCCCTCCTCTACATTGTAGCTTCCCTCTATCCATCCCTCTTCGACGCCATGATCTCATTGATCCCAAGTAAACCCATATCACTTTCAATTACCTTCACTCAAGTCATCTTAGGTCTTTCCCTACCCCTTGCCCTTACAATTTACAGAGTTTCTACCGTATATTGGGGGGAGGGGGGTTGATGGGGCGGTGGGGCAGTGGGGCCCTGGCCACTTCTGATGTCTGCAGAATTTCAAATTCTTTACTGTCTGACACCTTGTCCCTTGGTTTTAGGAGGCTTACCTTGTCCCTTGGTTTTAGGAGGCTTACCTTGAGCTAATTCTGGAATGAAGATTTATAGTTTTATTAAAAACTTAAGAGGCATTTAAATTTCCCTTTAAACTTTAGTTGATATGGCACTATGGCAGTGTGCTGGATAATGAGAGGATGTTTGAGTGATTAAGTTTTGTATTTGACTACTCTTGGTGGCACATGTTGTGTCCTTTGCTTATGCATTCTCATTTATGCTTCATATCTTTAAAACTGTTTTTGCTTATTTCCCTTTTGATATGAAGCTTGGTGTATTATTTATTATTAGTTGAGTCTAGAGAACCATACCCAATCAGGTGCAACAAAACATAATTGATCGTAGATAGCATTCGAAGCTCATTTGAGTCCTAGCATTTGTGCTAGTTGTGTAGTGTCATACCAACCATTGTTTTAGGTTTATTTTGCTAGCACTTATAGCTCTTTAAAGTGAGGAGAGGCAGAACAATCAATATAGACATAATACTAAGATTATTTGCTTGCTGATTTATCGTTGCTTTCTATCCACTGAAGTCATTTAAAATATGATAGGTTGGACAATTGAGACAGCTGGGACGAACTGCCGATTGGCTTTCCTCCCAGGTAAATTTAGTTCTTCATTTGGTTGTTCTTATAAGTATGAACTGCCTAATGGGGAAGATAATGGATGAGCCGATCTTTTAATGACACTACTCAATTTATGAGATTCATACTGCTCTCATTTTTTTTTATTACCATTATTGCTCAATAGTTCATTGTTTATACTTACTAATACTTCTATGTGAAGTATATATGAAGCGTATGAAGTATTAAGATTAGACAATTTTTGCTTGGGCTGAGTAGTAGGTCTAATATTCTGGCCTCCGTAATGTATTGATGTTAATGTATATGTTTGATACACGAGCTTTGATGTTGAACTAGCAGCGATTTATTTGGGTGAAAAGAAGAGGGCATGTTACTTTGCATTCACTCTCTCAATGGTCCATGCGATTTATACCGCCCGAGTGACTATCGTGCTTCCCAAAATTATGCTTAAGAAGCCACTGAAATGCATTATAATATGTCTAGGATGGTTACATATCAGTAGCAATGTACCAAATATCAACGTCGATATCAAGATTACACAAATGCCTTGAAGGAGTCCAGTCCTTCGGCTGGGTAAGGTGAGGAATATAGTGACGATGCAGCCGTACGCCTTCGAAGGAATGGCAGATCTAGGACCATTTTAGGCCAAATAGAAGTAGAATTATTATATAATTTCTTTCTCTCTCTCTCTATATATACATATATATATATCAAAAAGCGTGGGGAAGAGTTTAGTCCGCCACGTGTCACCATCCCTCTTCAATAATATTATATCCAAGTCATTCTCATATATATTTAAAAGAAGTTGTCAATGTGAAGATTCCAACCCGCATCTTAAAGTGTGGCAGAGAAAGTTCTCGTCGTCCCTCCACTATACTATTGTTGCTTCTTTTATCATAATTAACAATGATATATGAAGGAAACCAAGAGTTAGTTGTATTTAAAATCCACATTGTAAATGATTATTTTTAATAACATTTTTCACACTAAATGTCTTTAGTTATCTCAATTCTCAACCTACTATCAAATTGTAATGCACAAAAACCCTAAGGGTCACATAAATCGTAAATCGTATAGGTCGAAATCGAAAATTGTACCTCAGGCATGGATCGAGACGAATATGGATTTCTATGATACCAAAATCTAATTCGAAAATTTAAAAAATTAATGTTAATGTATATTAAATTTAATAATATAATTTTACAGTATAACCTTCTATGTTTTTTCTTTTGTAGAAATCTAAAATAAATAAAGCTTATTTACAATTAAATACAATTTTTGTTTTTTAAGAAATTAAAGTGCATTTACTTCATTGCTTTAATGGGAACAGAAAAAAAAAGCAATGAAGAGAGATAAAACACTTTAACATTTAAAAATAAGTAAAATTACTTTTGATTTTTACTTCCCCATACTTGAGGCTGCGGGTTGGAATCATGGTTCGAAAATACGCTTTCGGTTTCAGAAACAAGAACGATCGCGGGTTGCGTCGCGGTTGTCACAAAATGAATTTAGTTTTAGAGTTTATTTGGTCTTTTTGATTAAACTACTCTTAGATCTAAGTGGAGTTATATAGGGTTTAATGATGTGGGGGTGCCTCTTCTTCTCTTGTCTTTGAGTCATTATTGGAGGTATGATAGTGTTACTATAAAAGTAAAGATAAGAAAATCTTTGAAAAAATCTACAAAAAACTTGCAAAGTGATGTTTTATAGCGGAAAAAACGAGCGAACCCTTGTTGTCACATGTGATATGGCCGAAAAGGCCAAAATATCGGGCTTTTTAGATCCACTTTGTTGAGTCGGTCGAGTTCGGTTCGTCTAAGTTGAAACCCGTTCCAACTCGGGCAAATTGTTCCGATACGACCATATTTTTGCGCCATGGTTGAATGTTCACCTTTATCTAGTAAGGGTCAGTGAAAAGGGAAGTGATTAAGGCTTTGTAATTAAGATAGAAGACTTTGTTCTCTTCAACCCATCATCTGAATCTGGTTCGTTCCCATGGTTTCAATGGAACTTTTAGCCATATTTTTTACGCTGACCCATAAGCAAAAACATATTCACGTGGGTTCTTGTTGGATTTGAGTCATCGTTTATTTTTCAATAATCTATTTTTTTCTCCTTTTTTACGAATATGGAATAAAATTAGAAGGTCTTTGAAATTCAGCCCTTACTTTTTCCTCGCTATGCTCTAGTTCTCTTATATTATTACTATTCTTGTCCTACAAAATATTGCATGCTTTTCCCAACTTTAATATTAATGGACTGTTTGATAGGCGGTAATAAATGATGGTAATAAAACCGAATTCATACATTGGTAAGGAAAGTCCTATGTCAATGTCCATGATAATCGAATTCCACCTCCAAGTATATGTAGTTTTTCTTCAGGAATTTTCGTTACAACTGTATGATGAAAAAAATATTTAGGATGTACAAGGATCACAGTGGAAATTGGCATGAGACTTTTTTTTTTGCAAAACTTACATAATACCATGGAAACAAAACTCGGCGGTTAAGCTACGTAATACCTGCTATAGACCAGAATCTTACTGTGAGTTACTCTCTAAAATAGGCACAAACAGATAATGGCTAAACAAGCAAGGTATTTAGCTAGCTTTCCTCACTCATTCGAGAATGTGAGGTTTCTCCAAGTTTAGTCTCCACAATTTCATTGATAATGCATTCAGCTCAGCAAGGCCTTATTTATACACACTAAGGAGACTAGATACTCAGTACACCTTATACTCAAAATAACAGAATCTGGTATGGATGACAGAGACTAAGGGAATAACAGAAATAGAGAATAACAGAACAAGTAAAATGACTAACTTGTCCCTAACTTAACATTTAGCTAAGAATACTGTTGGTGTTGGTGTTAAGCTGAGCTGCTGCTGTTGCTTTCTTCCTCCTAGCATAAGTGGCTATGATTGGAGGCCTCTCCCAACTTGTTGCATTACCTTTACGTGAAATGTCGTTACGTACGGCCGCGATGAAATTCACGTCTATCTTGCCGCGTTGTCCGTAACGGTTATTCGTCGCTTTAGTGCGTTTTTTTACCTGTTATGTACGTTACTTTTTCATAATTGGCCAAAAAAGAGTAGAAAAATACACATAGTAGCACAAAGACAATAAGCACATACCAATGAAAGGAGAAAAACTTAGTGTAAGCTTTCAAGCTGGATAAAATATGAGTTACTACCAATTTATATATATGATATGATATGAAACTCATGTTTTAAGTAATGTTTTATTCACCATATGTATAACTCAACCATATGATAACTTTGGTCTACTTAAGTTATAAGAATATTTATAAAACTTCAAAAATGCAATTTGTGGTTTTAACAGTGTGAATTTTTTGGAAAATATCGCTCCGCGTTAACGGATTTGTTTCTGTTTCTGTCCAAGACAGCAACAATGAATGTGGTGGTGGGTACTTGGTGGAATCGTGACTCCCAAACGTCCTTTGTGGTGGTGGTTACCTGCAAAACAAGGAGAAATCTCGGGGGTGGTTTCGAGGATCGCCTCTCCGATGCCTAAGTCAGTCCAAATTGAGCACAAGATCTCTAGTAGAGAGAAAACGAGTATCAAGTGCAAGTATTTTGTGAGTGTTTGATTGAACGTACCTTACCCATGCATGGGCATGGGTATTTATATGAGACATGGACTTGTAACTGACCTAGTAAAGTGAGTGGGCCTCTTTGAAAGTGGGCCAAGGTGGAACGAGGCCTTCATTAAACTCCGGCCTAAAGGCCATGCCCGGAGCGGTCTGCCTGAGGAGGTCTGCTCTGCTCCAGGCGCTCTGACGTGGAGTGGCAGGCTGCTGCCAGCTGGAGGTCTGCTAGGTAGACCCCATACAATTTGCTCCCCGGACCCAGTATTTGCAGATTGTAATATGCTGGGTGCATTTGTTTTTGATCTGGCGTTCTGCTCTTCCCGGAATGGTACGTGGCTGTCTGTGAGATGCTCTTCACAAACTCCAGAATGCTTCCATTTTTCCCGCCCATTTGGTTGGGGTGTTGAGTAAGGGTCATTAATTCATTTTGAATTGAATTGAATTGATGTGACTCTTTGGGTTCCCAAGGAATGTAATGATGATAAGTTGGTGCTGAGTGGACGAATTATGCCTATTTAAAGGCTGAATCGACCTTTTGTGAAACTTTTCAGTTTCCTTTCCTTCGAACTCTTTGCTTTCAAACTTTCTTGTTGTTCTTCAAGAATTTCTTTTCGCCCTAGCCATTTTCGAGTGATTTATCTTGATTATCCTGGGATTTGTCTGCGTTTGGAGCTTAATTGATACTGTTGCGTTTGTGGCTTTCGTCTTCTCTTCCTTGGCGTCTTCTGTTCTCCATCAAGGTAAACTCCTTTTCCCAGATCTACTTTTGGTTTTTTCCTTCTTGGATGGTTTTGATGTGATCTTTTATGTGTTTATGGGTTTCTCCCCCTTTTTCCTTCTGTACGCACTTATTTGCCTGTGTTTTTGAGGTTAGGGTTTCTTTCCTTTGGTCTTCAGATGCGATTGTTTACTTCTTTGTTTCATAGATCTGTTTGGTGTTGTTTCGTTTCCGTTCTGCCGCTCTGAATGATAGGCTCTGTCCTGCTTCTTCAGCAGGACTCTGCTCTGGTTTGTAGGCTCTGCTCTGCTTCTTGAGCTGAGTTCTGCTCTACTGTTGACATTTAAGATTTTTAGGGTTTGCTTTGTTTACCCTGTTATCCTCTTTACTTGCTGGGTTGTAAGCCTGCGATGTGTCTTCATTGTTTTGTCTGCGTTATTTGCAAGAAAATATCCTATCTCTTGGCTATTTCTGATCTTCACATACCATACACATTCTTGCCCCCTAGTCTGGTAGCTCAGTCTGTAGGTCTGAGGTGCCAGACTATTTTTGCATGTATCTTTTTGTAAGAAAAGCAAGAAAATATCCTATTTCTTGGCTATTTCTGATCTTTACATACCATACACATCCTTGCCCCCCAGTCTGGTAGCTCAGTCTGTAGGTCTGAGGAGGTGCCAGACTGTCTTGTGTTGTGACTGCAAGTCTGATGTGCTGTCGTCTGTTTCTTGTGTTGTGTAGAATGTCTACTTCTCAATTTGCTGCTTCCCGTGGGAAGGATGTGGTATCTACCTCTTCGTCCGAGCCGGATGAGCCTTATCCGATGGACACTCAGTCCCCGTTTTTAAAGTTGGATCTGCCTCGGTGTAAGGACGAGGTGGTTCCGGAGGAATGGGAGATCTTTGACCCCTGGGACGGTCTTCGTAAGGAGGTGTTGGGTCCTGAAACCAACAGATTTCCTCCCAACTACAAGTTTAAGCCCACTCTGCCCGCAGTCAAATGGAAGTACAGCGACCATGAGAAGCGGAGTCTTGCCCTTTACGACAGCAAGGATAAGCCTTATTTGGCGAAGAAATCTGCAGAAGCGTTCAAACGGGTGTATGCTGCATACTACCTTGAGATTGCTGCGGAGATCAAGCCGCTTCGCGGGTCTTGGGTAGTGCTTCCCCGAGAGGGTCAGAGCCTGGCAGATGTACCAGAGGGGTACACTGCTGTTTATATGAAGCAGCTGGAGTTCGGGCTTAGATTCCCCATCCACTGGTTCTTGGAGTGGGTTCTCTGCTGGTATCACATGGCTCTCTGCCAAGTCAATCCCCAGTCTCTGAAGAAGATTCTGGGGTTTATTTGGGTTTGTGAAGCTCTGGGCTTCCCCCTCACCATGAAACTCTTTCAATGCCTGTTTTACTTTAAGAGGCAGGGGGAGTATAGCTTTTTCACCGGCTCGGTGCGGGCCAATCATCTGACGGTCTATCCCGTCGATCTCAGTCTGAAAGATTGGCGGGATAGTTTTGTCTTTGTTAGGGTACCGACGGAGGAAGGGCACCCTTATCAATTTAAGGCCCCTCTGCGCCCTGTGGAGCCTAACTTCGAGAGGCAGTTGGACCCGAATGTGCTGAACTGGGACGAGAGGGTAGCTTACTACTACTTCAAGTCCAGATCCAAGGTTACTGCCGGGAAGCAGTTTATTCCCAAGTACTGGTTACCGCATCACTATGTGATGTGTCAGAATGCCTTCCTGAGGATAGGCCATCTGTCCCCTGACTATACTACTGGTAAGCACTCTGCCAACCCTTAACTCTGCTTCTCATTTTCCACTCTGCTGTGATTCATTGTTTGTACTATGCTGCAGCTCCGTGCAGACAGTTTGTTCGCCAAGTGATTAAGGGTGGGTTTTGAGCTGGCGGGCGTGTTCTGCCCCTTTCCATTATTTTCCTTCTGCATTCTGACTTGCTGTAGCTAACGAATATTCTAATATTGCAGAGACTTTGGGGTCTGCCATTCCTTGGGAGCTGGGTTTGAGTCAGTCTTCAGTGTGTTGCAGGTATCGTCCGGTACCTGACCCAGGGACGGACTGATTTCATCAGGGAGATTAACACTACCTCCTTGGACCATCCTTCCCTCCGGACCAAGCGCCCGGAACCTGTGGATAGGTTTACTGGGACGTCCCGGCCGCAAGGGGGCCCCTCTGCCACTGTCACAGAGATTCAATCTGATGACGAGGAGGAGGCGGCGGCTGTTCCTCTGCAGATCCATCGTTCCCGGCGTGATGCGCATCTGCCGGAAGACGATGATGTTGATGGATCTACAGAGGGGGCCAGCACTCTGCAAGGGACTGTTCTGATTGTTGAGCCCCTGCAACAGCTTCCTCCTGCGCAACCAGGTATTACTTATGATGAACCCCAAGGTATTCTTTCTGCTTGAGTGCACTCTGCTAATCGCTTCTCATTTTCTCTTTTCACTTTCCGAACCGCCTGTGGTGGAGGATGTGCCCATGGGAGGGCCTGACCAAGCGGCGACAGAGTTTGACAGGACGGAGAAAGAACCTACTCCAGTGGGTGGTTCTGCTCACCCTGATGAAGCTGGTCTGGAGTCCCACCAAACCATGACAGAGTTTGACAGGACGGGAGCGGAGGCTGCTAAGACTGTCACGACCCAGTCTGCAGAGGATCAGTGTGAGGGCCAGTCAGGTAGCTGTCTTCTTCAGACCCAAACTTCTCTTTGTTATCGGTTTCTTTTTACCTGCACCTTCTTGATTTCCCTGTTTTTATTTTAATGTGATAGGTTCTGCTTGGCAGGCCGTCCCTACGCCCGTTCAGACTAACCAGGAGATGGTGAAGCCTCTCCAGCATGAGAGGGTGGAGCAGCAGAGCTTGGCTTCCGTCCCAGTGGTGGAGACTGTCGTGTCTTCCCCTGTCCAGAAGTCTACTCCTCCTGTCCACAGGCCTACTCCTCCTGTCCAGAGGCTCCTCCTGGTAGGAAGGCTGCTCCTCCTCCTCCCAGAGGCTTTAAGCAGGTCCTTGCCCCTACTCCTAAGGATCTGGCGCGTGTGGTTAGTGTTTACTTTTCCTCTCTTCCCTCTTGTAGAGTCAATTCGTTCTGTGCCTTACTTTGCTGACGGCATTTTTTACCTTTTGTTTTCTTCAGCAGCAATTGAGGGCTGGGAAGGTGCAGTCTGCTGCGGCTCTTCAGACCTCTGCTCCCACTGCGGGCCAGCTTAAATCCCTTGCAGAGGGTGCTCAGCAGACTACGGCTGAGCCTGAGGTCTCTTCTCATTCCCAGAAGAGGCCAGCAGAGAGGCTGAGTGAGGAAGGAGCTCCTCCTCAGAAGAAGACTCGTCTCCCTGCTGACTCCCCTCGGATCGTTGTTGTTGAGGACGACGTCGCCACCAAAGGTGTGTATCCCTTACCTGGTCTTAGCTCCGGCCTTTTCCCTTCTGTGGAACTGACTGGACTTTCTTTTGGCTCAGGTTCTCTGCAGAGGGAATCGGCGGACGACCAGCACGAGGCTCAGGGGCGGGAGCAGATGTCCGTGGCCTTCCCTGATCCCAGTGAGTGGTTGAAGCTTCTGGCAAGTCGCTTCTCACCGGACTATGTTGTTCAAGATGTCCCCCTGGTGAGTTTTCTGTCCTTTTTACAGTCATCTGTTTATGACATTAAGATTTCTTTCTGATCTGCTTTTTCCTTGATTACAGGCTGCGCGGGCCGGCGCCTTCATTTGGGAGTTCTGCCATGCTGTAGGGCTGGGTAGACACGAGGCAGATCTCCCTGAACTGCAGCAGCTCAAGGCTCAGGTAGCACAGCAGAGAGCAGAGTATGCCAAGCTGAAAGCCCAGAACTCTCTGATTGTGTCCACCTGCCGCGAAACTGAGGAGGAGAGGGATGCTCTGATTGTGGAGCGCGACACCTTGCGGACCGTCAACCAACGCATGGAGGGTCAGGCGGCGCAAGCAGAGGCTATCGCGGCTGAGCATTCCCGGCTCTCTTCCCAGCTTAGTGAGGCGTTGTCTCGTGCTTCGACGGTGGAGACTAAGCTGAAGGCCTCCGAGGCCCGGCTGCAGGCAGCGTTGAAGGAGCAGGAGCAGCTCAGGGTCAGCTCTCTGCTATACGGGCTGAACATGAAGGCTACTCTACTAAATTGGCTCTGCAAGCCAAGGAGGCTGAGGCAGCGCTAAGACAGAAAGAGGAGGAGCTAGGGCAGAGTTCTCCAAGTTGCTTTCTGAGGGGGAGGCTCAGCAGGCTAAGGAGGCTGAGGTAGCACTAAAGCAGAAAGAGGCTCAGCTGCTGGCGGAGGAGGCTGCCCGGGCTGCGCAGATGGAGGAGGCGTTTGGGAACAAGTACTGGAGGTCCGCAGGGTTCTCTGGCATTTGCAGCCCTCTTTCAACTGGGATGCCTTTGAGGACGCCTACGCCAGGTGCATATGCGACCTCCGGTGACTCAGGAGCTCAGAGATCTGGAGTTGCTCTACTCTCTGCCTTCAGAGGGAGAGTCTTCAGATCAGCAAGTTGATGGGTGCAAAGGATGGCAGCTCCGTTCCTAAGCAATAGGAACTCGGGCGGCTATCTCATGCTTCGCCTCAGTCTTCTTGTGACTCCTGTCTGAGCTGCTGAGGTAGGTGAGCTGGGAGCCTGTGCTGAACTGATTGCAGTCCTCCGTTTTTGCCCTCCGATGATATCCTAATTGACTTATCTTGTAATATTTGTAACTAAATAGTCAAACATTTCCTTTTCATCTGTATTTGCTCCCTTCTTTTGATTAGGTAGCCGCCGTTGTTGTAGTACTATGTAGCACTCTGATTTGGCTTATAGCCAGATCTTCTTATGTAAGATTCAATTATTTTTCCTGCAATGCGAGTTGCGTTCTTCTGTTGACTTTTGTGCTTTCTATTTGATGTATACCAAGTTTTGTTATTTCTGCTAAGTACTTGCGTTCTGCTCTGATGATCGGGGCGTTTTTGTTTACTTGGCTTGGTGGCCGGTGAGATTTGCTCAGAGCTTGGACTTTAGGGGCCCTTTACTCTTCTGCTCTGCCTTATGTATGACAAAGGTTCAACAACAGCAGAGCAGAGGAGGTATTTTGACGCCCTAAGTCATGAATGTTCTGGGAGTTTTGGGGTTCGCCCTTTAGCTCCTTCTGCCATCTTTTTCGTGTCGGGGTACGCTTTGGTTCTTAGGAACTCTCGCGTCCCCATTAGCCTTAGGTGTCTATGACTTATCCTTTCTGCTTTTTGGGTCTTCGGCCTCGCAGGTTTAGAGGTAGAGGTCTATGACATCGGTAAGTCGAGTCGGCATCCGATCACTCTGCGGGCCTCAGGGGCTCTTGGACAGAGTTAACCTTTTGGCCGACTCCCTTTCTTCGTTATATAGTTTACTTTTGTGTCTGAAGAGCCTCTTCAGCCTTCAGTCTGACTCAGACCTCTTTTACCCGACTGTGGTATTTTTTCTCAGTCTGCTAAGGGTGTATCTGATTTTGGCCTTTTGTTTTTCATAAAGAATTGATAAGGGGACGGGGGTTTAATGCGAAATGGAGAGTGGTGGACAAGGGGTGGCTCAAAGGCCTTTCATTCATGGGCGTTTTGATACAATCTGGGTTACACGAAGTATTTTTTAAATATTCGGGCGTTCCAGTTGCTTTTCAGTTCACTTCCATCCATTCTTTTCAGTCTGTAGGTTCCGGGGTGTAGCTCTTCACTAACCTGGTAGGGTCCCTCCCACTTAGCCGACAGCTTTCCGTATATTTTGTCTTTTTGTACAGCTGCTGCATTTCTGAGTACCAGATCCCCTACCTCCAGAGGCCTGGCCCTCACTTTCCGGTTATAGTATCTGCTGACTCTGGCTTTGTAGGCTTCCATTCTGAACCTAGCTTCGTTTCTGTATTCATCTAGCAGATGTAGATTTGTCCTCAGGGCCTCGTCATTCAGACCTGGCTCAAATAGGCTGATCCTCAGACTCTCGGACCCGATCTCAACAGGCATGACAGCTTCAGAACCATATACCAGGTGGAAGGGGGTCTGCCCAGTTGATTATTTGATTGTGGTTCTGATCGACCACAGAGTGTTAGGCAGCTCCTCTAGCCACTTGCTTTTTTGCTCCTCCAGCTTCTTCTGTAGGCCTATCAGGATCTGCTTGTTAGCGGCTTCGGCCTGACCGTTGCACTGAGGGTTGCAGACTGAAGATAGGGCATATTTGATCCCAAACTGCTCCAACCACCCTGATAGGGGCATGTTGTCAAACTGTCTTCCGTGGTCGAAGACGAAAGCCTTCGGAATCCCGTATCTGGTGATGATGTTGTGCCACAAAAATTTTCTGACGGCTGCTTCTGTGATGGTGGATAGGGCTTCTGCCTCTATCCACTTAGTAAAGTAATCTACCCCCACAATTAACCATATCTTCTGATATTGGGCCGTTGTGAAGGGTCCCAGGATGTCTAGCCCCCATTGGGCGAATGGGATAGGGTTGTAGATTGGCATGAGGTCTTTTGCGGGCAGCTTGATGTTCGGTGCAAACCTCTGGGAGCTGTCGCATTTTGAGCTTCAGAGTCAGCTTTTATTGTGGGCCAATAATAACCGGCTCTAAGAGCTTTATGGCCAGAGCTCTTGGTCCGATATGGTGTCCGCAGAGTCCCTCATGAATCTCCCTCAATATGTAGTCTGCATCTCTCTGCCCTACGTAAATGAGTAGGGGCAGAGAAAAAGACTTCCTGTATAGCTCGTCCCCGATCAGGCAGTATCTGCATGCTGTCAGCTTGAGTTTTCTTGCTTTCATTTTTCCTTCTGGTAATTTGCCAGTCTGTTTATACTCAGCGATCTCCTTGATCCACTTTGGCATATCTTCCAGTTCCAAAACTCGCTTTGCACTGGTGGGTCTGACTTCCACCAGAACAGACCTATTCATTCAGCTCTTGCAGACTGCTGCTTCCCAATTTGGACAGGGCATCTGCTTGTGCGTTCTGTGCTCTAGGCACTTGTTCAATTCTAAAAGTTTCAAAATTTGAAATCAGAGACCTCATCCTAGCTAGGTAGCTCTGCATCGTCGGCTCCTTGGCCTCATACTCCCCCTTGACTTGGTTGGTTACCAACCGAGAGTCAATTTTGAGGTGGACGTGCTTGGCTTCCAGGGTCTGGCAGAGCTGCAATCCAGCGATGGCCGCTTCGTACTCTGATTCATTATTGGTTGCCGAAAACATGAACTTCAAGGCATATTCAATGATTTTCCCCTCTGGGGTTCTGATGACCACGCCTGCCCCAGAGCAGTTGATGGTTGCAGACCCATCTGTAAAGACTTCCCAGGCTCTGGGCTCTCCTACTGATCTCTGCTAGGAAGTCAGCTAGAGCTTGTGCTTTTATGGCGGTTCGTGGGGCGAATTTGATACCGAACCCTGTCAGCTCCGGGCCCAGTTCATGATTCTCCCTGATTTGTCTACCTTCTCCATTGCCTTTTCCAGAGGCATATTTGTCAGCATAGTGACGGGATGTGCGTCAAAATATGGCCTCAGCTTTCTGGTGGCCAGCACTACTGCGTAGGCTGCCCTCTCTATCAATGGGTAGCGTGTTTCTGCACCCTTGAGGGTGTGGCTTACAAAATATACCGGCTGCTGCTTCTTGTTCTCTTCCTTCAGCAGGACTGCACTCACAGTTGCAGCTGTAACGGCAATGTATAGGAAGAGAGCTTCCCCTGTCTTGGGCCTGCCAATGTTGGCAGGCCAGAGAGGTGTGACTTCAACTTCTGGAATGCCTCCTTCTGCTCTGCTTCCCACCTGAACTCTTTGTTCCCCTTCAATATTTTGAAGAATGGGAGAGCTTTCTCTGCAGACTGAACTATGAATCTGGACAGGGCTGTCATTCTGCCTGTCAGCCTCTGCCTCTGATGTCTCTGATGCTTTTAGGCTCTGGCAGATCCATAGCTGCTTTTACTTTGTCGGGATTCGCGTCGATCCCCCTTTCGCTGACCAGATTCCCTGACCGTACTCCAAACACACATTTCTTAGGATTCAGTTTCATGCTGTGTTTGCGGAGGTTGGCGAAGGTCTCCTTTAGGTTTGCTATGTGGTCAATCTCAGTTTTGCTCTTGGTGATGACGTCATCAACGTACACCTCCAAATTCCTTCCCCTTTGACCGGCAAAGACCTGATCCATCAGCCTTTGATAGGTGGCGCCTGCGTTCTTCAGCCCGAAGGGCATCATGACATAGCAGAATACCCCGATAGGGGTGATGAATGCCGTCTTCTCCTTGTCTGCAGGGTCCATGAAGATCTGATGGTATCCGCTGAACGCGTCCATGAAGCTGAGCAGAGCGTGCCCACTGGTAGAGTCTACCAGTTGGTCGATTCTTGGCAAGGGATAGCAGTCCTTGGGGCAGGCTTTGTTGAGGTCTGTGAAGTCAACGCACATCCTCCAGCTCCCGTTCGTCTTCTTAACCATTACCACATTGGCCAACCATTCTGGATATTTGCAGGGCTCTATGAACCCTGCCTCAAGCAGCTTCTGAACTTCTTCCTCGATGGCTTTATTTTTCTCCGCAGAGTAGTTCCTCCTCTTCTGCTTCACAGGTCTATATCCTGCAGCGGTGTTTAACTTGTGGTTGATGGTGGCTGGGTCCACCCCGGGCATCTCAGCTGCCGAGAAAGCGAACACATCTGCATTCTCTTTCAGCAGACTGATTAGGTTGACTCTGGTTTCAGGATCCAGGTCTTTGCCTATCCTGACTGCCCTGCCTTCTTCCGGTCCCAAGAGTACCTCTTCGGTCTCTTCCCCCGGTTCAGGCTTATTTGCCTCCTGCTCTGCTTCTGGCCGAGCATCGGCCTCACTGATAGCAGCACACTCTTCCTCTCTTTGCTTGGCCTCTTTGGCCTTTCCTTCCTTTCTTTCCTTCCCGGCTTCTTCAGCCTGGTCCTTCTTGGCTTCTTCGGCCTCTTTCCTCTTTCTTTCTTTCTTTTCTTTTCTCCTCTTTCTCCTGGACCCAGAGTGGTCAGGAGGAGGAGGTCTTTTATCCTTCTTTAGGGCGGTCAGATTGCATGACCTAGCTGCTCTCTGGTCTCCCTTCAGTCTGCCCACTTCTCCAGTACTGCTTAAGAAAAGCATGGTCTGATGATGGGTTGACGGGATTCCCTGTACTGCCTCGATGAACTTCCTTCCCATCAGAGCGTTGTATGGTGACGGGAGGTCTACCACCAGAAACTCTTGTACTACTGCTCTCTTCACTCCGTTCTGCCCCTCTGTGGTCACTGTCAGATGTATTTTCCCCTCTGGGATGATGGAATTCCCCGTGAATCCGACGATTGGAGTTCCTCCTTGCTTCAGCATTGAACGATCTAGTTCCATTTTATCGAAGGTATCCTTATAAAGGATATTCACGGCGCTCCCGCCATCTACCAGTATTCTTCGTACATCTATCCTGCTAATCTCCAGAGTGACCACAAGAGGATCAGAGTGCGGGAAACTGATGCCTTTGCAGTCTTCTGCTGTGAAGGTCATGTTTGGTAGATCTGGGCTCAGCTCTGCGTGGTTGATGGAGTAGAGGTTGGGGTGGGTGAGTTGCCTTAGATGAGCCCTCTCTCCCCCTATCGAGCTAGAGCTGCCAAATATGACGTATACCGTCTTCTTTTTCCCTTCCTTGATCTCTGCTCGCTTGTCCTGCAATGTCTGCTCTTCGCTCTGTTGCTCCTTCTCCTTGATCCCCTGGATTGATTCCAGGCGAGATACTCTTTGAAGTAGCTCGTCTGGCTTTCCAGATCGTTTTTCAGGCTTATGCAGTCTTCTGTATTGTGGCCCGGCGCCTCATGGAAAGCGCAGAACTCTGCCATGTTTGAGCCTAGGCTTCTCTTCTTGGTGGGTGGTGGTCTGTGCCACCTGCTGTCATCTCTGTGGGTCAGAAAGATCTCAGCCCTTGGCGCGCTGAGGTTGCTATAGTTGTTATATTTCTCTTGGGCCTTCAGCCGGTCTGCTTCTCTCTCTGCTTCTTTTTGTTTTTCTCTCCCTCTGCTCTGATGGGACCTGGGGCCTCCAAAATTCAGTCTGCCTCCCATGAACTGGTGCTCATTCTGCCTGGTACCCTGTCTAGCAGGTCTGCCTGTTTCTGCTCCGTGTGTCGATGCTTTGTTGAAATCTTCGACGGCTATGTATTTTTCTGCCAGGGCCAGGGACAGGGCCTCGCTGAGTTCTTTCATGGTGACCCATTTAAGATCATCTCTGAATTTACTGGTGTGGGGTAGGGCGTTGCTCAGAGCGTGCAGAGCGAGCTTCTGCTCCAGCTCTGGGATATGCACCAGCTCTTTGTTGAACCTCCCTATGAAATCCCGCAAGCTTTCATTCTAAGTGTGCTTCAGCAATAGCACCTCATGTGTGGATTTGTTCCTCCTACTTCCGCTAACGAAATGCTTTTTGAATCTCTTCTTCAGTTCATCAAAGTTAGCAATCGTTCCCTGGGAAATAGTCCTGAACCAGGTTTGTGTTATCCCTGTCAGAGTGGCAGGGAAGTGTCTGCACCATGTGGGCTCATTGTAATTTCCTAGTTCCATGTAGGTCTCAAAGGCTGCCACATGCTCCTTTGGGTCTCCCTCCCCTTCGAACTTGAGATTGGACGGGAGCTTCGCTTTTGACACTGGCCGCAATGATTTCAGGTGTGAAGGGAGACTTGGAAGGAGATCTAATCTCCTCTGCAGGTGAGACCACAATGGGTCTGGAGTTGACTCTATGGGCTATGAGTCCTCTGAGGTCTGTGGGGGCTCCATTATCGCCAGAGCCCTCCTCTGGTATTGTTCCTAATCTCAGGCTGACATGCCTTCTGACCGTTCCGCCACCAGGCGCAGACAGGGCCTCTTCAGCTCCTTAGTTGTGCCTGGTTCTGGGTCGCGGCTGGACATTCTGGGCCACGCCCTTTGGACTTCCTCTGTGGACAGATCTCCGACTTGAGCCTGCCGTATACCCTGTGGGTGTCGGTTCTTTGAACATACTGGGATGATCTTGCTGCATTATTTCAGTATCCCACTCTGCTTCCTGCCAGCCCCTCCTGATGTACCCGGGTCCAGAGCGGCTAGATAGGCCATACTCCGACGTCGGGGTGGGTGTAATGTTCGTCATATTGTACCCGCATAAGGGGTCTGCTGTGGCTGTCTCCTCTTCAGATGACAGCCGCATGTGCCTTCGAACTGAATCGTGTGTTCCGGTTCTTTTTCTCTTTCGAACAGGTTGGCTTCCAACAGTTTATTGCATAAACTGTTGAGCAGACTGCAGCACTTGAAAAGCTGCTTGAAGTTGCTCCGGTGTGGGCATGACCACTAAGCTGCTTGGCTGTGGGGTCTGCCTGGTTTCACGGTGAGGGGTGATGGTGTTTTCCCTCCTGCCTGATCTGGTGGTAGCAGCACTACCCCTTCTTGTTGATCTCGTGTTTGTTTCTCTCAGTGGAGAGTTGGTTTCTCCTCCTGAACTGCCGGAACCGAGCGTTTCTGAGGTTGGAACCACCATTGCGAAGTTGTAGATTGGGCTTTTCTACTCTTCCCCTCCTTCTAGCGCCAAATTGTTTCTGTCCAAGACAGCAACAGTGAATGTGGTGGTGGGTACTTGGTGGAATCGTGGCTCCCAAACGTCCTTCGTGGTGGTGGTTACCTGCAAAACAAGGAGAAACCTCGGGGGTGGTTCCGAGGATCGCCTCTCCGATGCCTAAGTCAGTCCAAATTGAGCACAAGATCTCTAGTAGAGAGAAAACGAGTATCAGGTGCAAGTATTTTGTGAGTGTTTGATTGAACGTACCTTACCCATGCATGGGCATGGGTATTTATATGAGACATGGACTTGTAACTGACCTAGTAAAGTGAGTGGGCCTCTTTGAAAGTGGGCCAAGGTGGAACGAGGCCTTCATTAAACTCCGGCCTAAAGGCCATGCCCGGAGCGGTCTGCCTGAGGAGGTCTGCTCTGCTCCAGGCGCTCTGACGTGGAGTGGCAGGCTGCTGCCAGCTGGAGGTCTGCTAGGTAGACCCCATACAGTTTCTATTCGATTATTACAAGCTGTCCCGTGTCATCGCGACTGCGACCTTGACCGCGACCGCATCCATGATTTTCTTCCTTGCATATTACCATTATCTACACAAGGTAACAAGCCGATCTAATGCTTATGCTATAAAATTAAGAAATAATAAGTGCAGTTTTTTTAATTACTTTAATGTTCTTTTGAAGTGTAGAAGTATTTCGGAAAAGTGAAATTAGGAAGTCCAAAGAGAGTGGTTGGCTGTATGTATAAGATATTCATATATTTATTAGTGCCTACCAACCGGGCCATAGTTACCCCTTTCAGAAATTAAGAGAGACCATAGATGCTTGTAAAGTGGATCTATTTTTATGGAAACAATTTGCTAGTCCAAGACTGAATTCTTTCCATCGTTTAGGCTTTAGTTGCTGACACAATTTGCATAGAGTAGATTTTTTGATATGCTAATAACTTATAGTGGAAGACATATGAATCTAAACTGAAAGCTGAAATGTCCTTTCACAATGAGTGGTGAACTCTATCACTGTGCCCTACTGAGAGCTATCCATCACTTAAGTTTGAATGTCATGCTGGGATTAGTTTTTAACCGGTAATCCGGTATACCTTTTTTTCCTCCTTATTGCACATATGATATCATTTTGTTGAACACACTAATTTGCTTCATTATCAAGGTTTGACTATGTGCATATGCTACTGTTTTAATCTTTTGTTTATGTGACCTTGTGATTTTTCAAGTGACTTAGGCCATTATTCAATGCGTAGTAGCTGATTTCATGTATGTTCTAAAACAGTTTTGTCTCCTGGCAAATTTTGTGTATAACTCCTTTAACTTCATATATAGCTTACAATCAATAAGTATCTGCTCCACTGTCTAACTCTTCTTCTGGTAATAGTTGTCTAGGATGCAGTCAGGGAAAGGAAGAAGTGGTTCTTTTAGATCATCTTACCAGGAGGAAGCACGGAGGAGGTACAGACGGCGGATGCAAGAGGAATATGAAGAAGAGTTGGAGAGAGTGGTAAGATCTTCTTTATATGGGCTTGTGTAAAGGAATTCTTGGCAATATTAGTTGTAGTTAACCAAACAGATCTTATTTGGAGTCTGCTTGATCCATTTTCTGCTTATCCGTTAATAGGGGCAGATGCTTTCAATGACGACTACAACAAAGCCTTATTCCCAAAATGATTTGGGGTCATCTGACATAAATCGTCATCTGAAACCGAAAAGAGATGACATTGACAAGTGTGAAAAAATAAAAAAAGGCAAACACAATGAAAATAAACCAATGAGACAATCAGACTCCTTCCTCCACGTGCACCCTTTCCCTCATTCTACCCTCTCCAACCGCATGCTGTCATTTATCTCAAGTAAACCCATATTGCTTTCAATTACCTTCATCCAGGTTTTCTTATGTCTTCCTCTCACATGACCAAATTACCTTAGGCGATTTTCCCTCATCTTTTCTTCAATAGATACAACTCAAATTTTCTCGGCAATTACCTTATTTCTTAATCGATCCTTCATTTTGTGGTTAAACATCCACTGCAACATATGCGTCTCCCTCAGATTCGTCGTGTGCCGTGGCATTAATTCAGTGGTGGGTCATATAACATATGCCAATAATTTTTCTTCTAATCTTTAAGGAATACCTAAATCATAAAGGAACGCGATGGCCATTTTCCACTTTAACCAACCCGCGTGAATTATACAAAACACATCTGGAAAATAGATCCAAGGTAGCGGAATCGATTCTTGAACCACCTTGCCCTCCAATGTGATCACCCATGCCTCGGTGCTTCTAACCCCGTCAACTTGCACTCCAAATATTGAGTCTTGCTTTTGCTCAATCTAGAACTATGGGCTTTCAAGGTGTGTCTTCTCGATTACAACTTACTTTCAACACCTTCCTTTGTCTCATCCATAGCACAATATCGTCCGTAAACACCATGGTATATCATTGTGAATCGGCTCGTCAATTCGTCCCCCATTGTAGTTTGCATACTCGTAGTGGCTCCCTCATGCATGTCCTGATGATATCAATATATTTTTTGTGAAAAACCTTTATTTGCGTACACCCACCAAAACTCTTTTGGTACTTTTTCATATGCCTTTTCCAAATCTATGAAAACCATATGTCGACCCTCCTATCCGTGGTAATGTTCTATCGTTTGTCTCATGAGATGGATTGCCTCTATATTCGAACTTCCTGGCGTAAATAGATGCTTTCATTTGGGAGGAATTAGTATATCAATCTCTTATTTCCTTCAGGAAGCTGTTGGAATTCCTTTTACCTTAGTCGTTGAGGAGTGCGTATCATGAGTTCTTTGTCCATATTTCTGCTGTTCTTTCTTTTTCTTATTGAGCCTTGATGCATTCTGTTTCACCTTTGATATAATGATGACTGCATGTGCGTCATCCTGATCCAGGCTTCCTTACAGGAGGAGGCACAGCCGCACAGAAGAGTTTTTTGGCAATGGGTGGTTTATAAAAAAGGGAGAAGATGAGGGTAAAATTTCTGCTAAATGGGTTCTTTGTGAAGGAAATCTTAGTGAATCTTATTTGGAGCCTGCTTCATTGATTATTAATTGACTTAGTCTTATGGTGTTAATTGAAGTATGTAACTATCGCACTGTCTCTCTTTATGCTTTCACATGTATGGTAATTCTCTTTACATTCAAGGTGTGCATTATAATTTGCTGAGTTCCTGTTGTTTAGTATCTTTGTTTAAGCTGGTGCATTTTCTTATATACGATGATTATGCTCAAGTCTCGCCTTTCGGCATCTTATTTTAAATCAATGGCATTTTCTCGGATATACTTTGCTAGTTTGGGCGTTGTTTATAATTCTATTTGTAAATTTTTATTGTTAGGAGCGTATACGTCGTATGCAAAATGTGTTCAACAGAGAGAGAAACAAGTACAAAAAAAGCTATGAGAGCTGGAGAGAAAATGGGTCTGGTACATATCATCAGCATTTCCAGCGGGAGGATTGGTATTGGACAACTGATTCATCCTTCAGAGATCAGAAGACAAAGTATAAACAGATGCCTCACCACAGTGGAACTTATTCTTTATCTCGCCATTATGCAGTTTTAGGCCTCGACAGGTAAAGTAATTGTCTTGTTGGAATCTACTCCCTAAACCACACATATAGAAAACATAGGACAACTGGACAATAAGATTCTTCTTAAACGAGAACAAATTTTATAAGCTTTAAACAGGGGGGAGAAAAAGGAAGTCTATACAACAAAAACCTAAAAGGGAAGAAATAAGTTTGACTCCTATGAAGAAAGCGAATCTGACTTGCCTCATGAAGAACATTGATTTTAAGTTTTCTGGCTATTTTATTTCTTTTTCATTGATTATACTTGGCATAGTGGGTCTTTGATCCTTACTTTGAAAAGATGCCATCTATCAAAGATGATGTTAGCTTAATAATTCATCTCCTAGTGCATATGATCTCCAAACTTAGCCTATGGTTGCTGTAATATCGTTAGCCTAGATCCCACTATAAGATGTGGTAGAAGGCTCATATGCAAGTGCCACATACAGGGAAGAAAATCGCGGATATGGTCGCCTTCGCGGTAACGGTCGCAATGATGCGGGAGCGGCTTGTAACGGTCGAAAAGAGACAAATCGCGGTTGACGCGGCGTGAGTTTTTTGAAAAAATTCACAATTAGAATTTTAACCTCAAAATGACATTTTTGAAGTTTTATAAGTATTCTTATAACTTAATTTGACCAAAGCAATCATATGGGTGGGTTACACATATGGTGAATTAAAAATTACTTTAAACATGAGATTCATATCATATTATATATAAAAATTGATGCCTAAATCATATATATTAATCGATTTGGAAGCCTATGGCAAGTTTTTCTCCTTTAGTTGGTGTGTCCCTATTGTTTTTGTGCCACTATGCGTATATTCCCTTTATTTTTTTTTGACCAATTTTCATATAGTAACGGATGTAACGGGTAAAAAAACGCTCTAACGCGGCGAGTCACCGTTACGTAACGGACAACGCGGCGAGTTGGACGTAAATTTTATCGCGGCGTTACGTAACGGCATTTCGCGTAACGGCAAATTCAAAATCCGTTACATAACGGCCGTTACGTTACGTAACGGCCGAGTTTTGTTTCCCTGGCCACATACCAATTTCTTGGTGCCACGCTGCCCCCACTACCAACCGGACATCTAATGGAGCTATGTCACTGAGCCCTTAAGTAGAATTTGGCCTCTTATGTGAAGGCATTTCTTACCTAAACCTATTTCACCTAAACCTAAACAGCCGTAGGGAATGTAAGAAACTTCTAAAAACTCCCCTTTTGCCTACCTTTATAAATGTGTCAAGACCTATTGATGCATATCCAATTCGCATCATGTTTTGGGTTAATTTAGTGCTTTTATTAGCTTAGTCTTTTTGTTATGATCTTTAATTAGGTTTATCAGCTTAATTTTGTAATTAATTAGCACTATTTACTAAGTGTTAATTAAACTTAAACTAAATCTCTTAGAATAGTCAAAGAAGGAAATCAGTTTTGATTTCCTAAGAGCTACGGTTTGTGTAAGGGAAAACAAGGCCCTTTTCTTCTGATTTTGGGAGGCTCCTTAGTCACCCAAGCTGCTGGATACATCACCCCATGATCATGTGAAAGAGCTGAAGAGGTCCAATGAGGAGCTTTCTTCTTAAGGAAGGAAAACCCCCCCTTTCTCTTTTGCGGCTGCTGCAGCGTGTAGGCTGCTGCTCCTTTTTGGTTGCTGTGCTGCTGCACAAGATAAAGATAAAGCAAATGATGCCATCCCACCTTGGTTGGCTCACCTAGGATGATAACTAAGTTATCCTATTAGCTCATGGCAAAAGAAGATCATCCAATCAGTTTTTTGGCAGCATTTTGTAAAGCTTATCTGTGTGGGTTTTAGGTGTTTTAGTTTCTTTGTTTTCTTTATTTCTTATGCTATGTAACAAAGTCTATATAAAGCCCATGTATGTACTTGAAGAGGACAGGTTATTAATGAAATTTGGAGCTTTTAAGCTTTGTTAAACTTTAGAAGCATTTTGTCCAAGTTCGCTTGTGTTTAAGGAGTGAACTTAAACATAAAAACCTTAACCTAAGTGAGTGAAACTTAGTATAAGAGAGTTTAGGTTAATTAATGAGTGAAGCTAATCAAACCTATCCTCAAACACCTCCTAGATCTTTAATTTATGGTGAGTGAAGCCTTGAACTTGGTTTAGAACCCTTAAGAGATCATAAGTGAGTAAAGCCTGTGAGGACTTAAGAAGAATCCTTAACCGGATTCGCATCACCTATGTTACTCAGGACTCCTCATTTTACCTCAAGTATTTTTGTCGGATCCTTGACACTCCAACATTGGTATGAATACTTTGACACTTCATTTTGGGCTAAAATAATGCAAAATTTTCACAATTGAGACGAGTCTAACACTTGGACACGTACCCGTGTCCGACACTAGTACCCGAGTTAGAGTAACATAGCTCAAGACAAGTGTCTCACCTCTCACCTGTGTACACAGCCAAAGGAAGTGTAAGAAGTTAAGAACCCTGTAGGAGGGAGCGAAGCCACATGATGAATTGAATGTTTTTTTACATTTAAGGAACTAAGAAGGCGGGATGAGAATCGATCGCAAGACCTTTTGGAACTGGGAGGAAATCTCTAACCAATTGCCTCATCCTCCGTGATGATTTGAATGTGAATGTAGTGTGTCGGCCTTGATTGTATGCTGATTGAGTTGAGTGTCTCACCATGGACTTCTGAATTGTATGTTCTAAATTTTGACAGAACATGCGATTGCTTAGACTGTATACTTGTGATCCTTAACAGTTTATTGAATTGACTTGACAGCATTCTGCCTGAATTACATTACATATGCATGAGTAACTTTAGAACAACTTTTACAGAAGTATGGGTGTGCTAAGTGTTATCTATTTGGTTTTGTACATTGTTATTTTGATTGGAATATTCACCCATATTGGAACTGAACTCGCTTTTAAAGAAATAGAAGAGTTTTCTAGAAGTATATCAAGTCTACATATCATATCAAAAGTTCGAAAAGAGGAAGTTTCCACTCTTTGATTTTTGTTCGTAGAAGTTTTGCAAGTTGAATTGCTATTAATGGAAGCTTATTGGGAGCGTTCCCTTGGACTGATCTTATAAACAATGTTTGCTTTTTTAATGTCTAGTGATTGCCTAATTGAAGTGACTGGCACTTATTTGGCTGCCAAGGAAGTTCGCCTACGGGTGTGAGTTCGCTCCGGTGAACCACATAATCCCAAGTTCTTCTCTGAAAAGAAGCTGGAAATGATTATGAGTGATGATTGCATGATGACCATTGACTAAGGAAAAGGAAAAGGAAAAGGAAAATTCCAGGTTCGGTGCCTTGAGGTTTGGTCTAATCTAAGTTTAAAGCCCTAACAATTTCATGTTTCAACTTTAGTGGCCTAAGGTTATAAAAATATCCAACACCATGCGAGCTGACATCAGTGTCACAGGGTCTCGGGGCAGTGTTCAACATTTGACATCTAAAAATCATGTGTTATGTATGTCAAATCATTAGAACATGAGAAATAAAGTAATCAATGATAACTAGCTACAATTAATTCATTTCCTGACTAATCTTTACCCGCCATAATAGGGAAAATTTGAAGATATTTGTGAATGGGATCATTGGGAGAAACATTTTGTTAATCGGAAAGGTAAAAAATTATCGAGGAAACAAATGAATTAGCATTAGTTATTGTCAATGACTTTGTTTAGGGTGTTCTAATGATTTAATAGAGTGTTTACATGATTTTAAAATATTAAATATTGAACCGTGTATGTCATCTTGACGAGAAACTTAACATTGTTAGCTCTCGGGCCACTAAAGCTTGATTTTCAAACATCAAGCCACTAAATTTGGAATATGAAAAGGTGAGGGCATTGAAGTTGGATTACGTCAAACCTAGGGCGTGAAAGTTTGATGGATGAAAGTAGTTCAAAATCGAACTTGTTTTAGTTGAGCGTGAAAGTTTGATGATGAAAGTATTTTCAAAATCAGGATAAAAAGGAATTTGTGAAAGTCTAAACTCGGGTAATGGTTTAGTTTACAAGTTTTGCTGCTTTTGCAATGTTATTTCTTTTGTTTTCTCTCATATTTTTTAGTCGGTAAGTAGAATGAAGATATTGCTAGGGAATTATAAGAGGATCAAATCACTTATTGTAGGGTATTTTAAGTTTATTTTGTGGTCTAACGTCAAATAAAGATTGTAAAACTGAGAAACCTTTACTAAATTTGGTTGAGTTATACTAAGCTTCCTTTCCTTATCTAACTTGTTGATTTCCAAATTTTAGCTCACTGGAAACTTGTTAAATGTATTTGTTAATCTATGCCTCTTCGTGAAGTTAACACAAGGATAAGGTTGCGTATATCCAACCCCCTTTTACCTAGCCTTATGGCGGGAGCCTTTGAGGCACTGGGGTAATGTTGTTGTTTTATTAGTTGAACGCAGTGGTCGCTCATAGATTCATTAACTAGTTTTTTTTTTCACGCTTGGCTAATCTCTTATAAAATTGATTTTTCCATAATTTTATACAAATATGGACCATGGTTTGAAAATATGGTTCGGTTGCGATCGCGGTAACGGGTCAGAATTTCATGGTAACGGGGATGATGCGTGTGTCGTATCGCTATATATCAGCCGAGACTACGAGTTACCGCTTGAACTGGCCTAGAACACTTCTTTTTTACACCTTTACAATGCTTGTAGAATCCGTTAGGTAGATTTGAAAACCTTTACATCTTAACTATATTGAATATGCATTAGGGGAACTCCTCGTGCGGAGGGGCTCCTAATGCTCTTCTCCTTCTCCTTACCTAACCAAAAAAAAAACTATATTGAATTAGTATTTTTGGAACTCTTTATCCGGTGGTTCGTCCATACTGGAAAGGATCGCAACTCTTTCCATTGTTGGTTTGTGTGGAAATAAGTGCAACAGTATCATATCTGGTTTGTGATTTCTCTTTCTCCTCACCACTCTCTTGCTCTCTAATCTTCAAAATGCGTGCCAATTTCCTATGCTGTAACTCTCAAGATTGTAGGTAATAATAATGGCTTCTGCTTATTCGAGGATTTGTACAGGATAAAGTTTGAACCGTTCTGGAAGGTTGTAGAAATTTTTTGGTTTCACTGTCATTGGTTTGGGGCATTATTCTCCTTTAAGTCGAGGATAATTACATTGCTATCACCGATAATAATAATTTTTTGGTTTCACTGTCGTTGGTTTGGGGCATTATTCTCTTTCTGACTCTATTCAGTCTGCACATCTGCGGACACGGACAGGGTATGTTAGACGACTCTGTTTAAGATTTTCTCTGCCTGATAACTTTTTCACTTCTCCCTGGGGTTACGTTAATTGGATTCTTTGTTCTACGTCCTTATTACACTTTGTTTCTGATATCTGCTTTCTCAAAATCCACCTTTGTTTTTTACATTTTAAGTTCTTATTTGCAGGCTAAGAACAAAGCCATATACAGATGATGAGATTAAGGTACTTCATGCTTCCCAATGTTGCATTACCCTCTCTTGTATTTGAAGGTCACGTGAACTTGTAACGAACTCAGTTTTGGAGATGATAATGAAGATATGAAAATGGTGATCATATTCAACCCACTGTAATTACATAAAATATAAAGATAGTATCAAGCATTTGAGAGGCTTGAATCTCCCCAAAAGAAGCTAAACAAATGAAAAGAACTCTCAACATTTTTCATCATGCCTTCCCTCTCCCTAATAAACTCTATTTATAGTATATTTCCTGCAACGAACTTTCTGCCTATTTGCACGTAAATTTTGTCAAAAGGGACGTTTTAAAACATTTTGGTTGTGAGAAGGTACCCATAAAAATAATTGTGAACAACCACCCAACAATTAAATATATTTGTTATTTAGGACCCGGACCTCATTTTTCGGCAACGAAGTCAATTTTCCGGCGTTCACTTCCTTAAACCACACTCTCTCTCCTAAAAGAGTTGTGTGAACCTCACTCTCCTAACACACTGGTGCTTCCTTTAAACTAGTAGACCCACCATGCCCCTTCCTCTGTTTCTTCATTTCACACGCATCCCCGCCCCCTTCCATTTCCCATCCCCTGTTTCTTATGTTTACACGCAGACACCTCCACCCCCTTCCCCGTCCCCTGTATTTTCTTGGTTCTTCGAAAAATGCAGACCTAATTACTTGTCAAACCTAATTAATCTTTTTCTTCGATTTTCTGTCAATGGTGCTGTAAATGCAGAAGGCATGAATCTTAACAACTAATTACAAGACCTTAAAGTATACTATGGATTCCGATAAGCTCAAAAAGGATATTCATTTTCTGCCCCATTTTCATGAACAAGGTTACTTTGACAATTTGTTTAGATCACTTTATTAAATTTAGCAAAAAAGGATATTCTGCCAACTTTGAGTAAACCTCAATTATTCGAGAATCTGCGCTAGTAAAAATGAATTGAGAAAGTGAGTATCATCATTTTTGCTTAAGTGTAAAATGCCAATTGCACCTTCTACGTTAATGGTTTGACAACACCATTTAAGTACTTCAATTTTCCATTGAGAAAGTGAAAGAAAAAAATGTGGCAGAAGCACTTGCTTCAATGGAAATTTGGTAGAAGCACTTACTTCAATTTTCCATTGAGAAAGTTAAATCCATGGAAATTTCTTTTCATATCAAATTTTGAATCTGATGGTAGTTTATGGTAAAGCAGAGTCTAACACTATGTTTGGATAGAAATAGTTGGAGAAAAGGTAAGGGAGGTGAAGTGAGGGATTAATCAAGCCTTATTTGGATAGCAATATAAGGGAGGGAAGGAGAGGGAATTGGAAAGATCTATTTTCCTTCTTCCTTAGAATACCAAATCTCTCCAATGTTGGAAAGATTTTGAAGGAAAATAGAGGCTCAACCTCTCCCTCCCTTTCCTAACCTTCCCTTTCTCTCATCTTCCCTTTCTCTCATCTTCCCTCCCCTCCCTTTCTCTTCATAGATGCTATATCTAAACATACTGTAAGTCAAAACTTCAGCCTAGAGGAAAAATAAGTTTCACCGGCAAAATTTGATATCAAAACATGAGAAGCAAGGAATAAAAATGAGAGGGGAGTGGGCTGTTTGTGAAATGAAGAAACAGAGGAAGGGGGTGTGTTGGGTTTGCTTGTTAACTCGAGAAATAGAAGGAAACAGTAGTGTGTTAGGAGAGTGAGGCTCACACACCTATTTTACGAGAGAGAGGGTGTGTTTTAAAGAAGTCAATGCCAGATAGTTGACTTTGTTGCCGGAAATGAGGTTTGGGACCTAAATAACAAATATGTTTAATTATTAGGTGGTTGTTCAAAATTAAATTTTTTATGGGTACCTTCTCACAACTAAAATGTTTTAAAATGTCCCTTTTAACAAAATTTTCTTTTTACACTTGCTGACCCTCTAAAAGAATGGCAATGTTAAGCAATGTAATTCCAATTGCAATATTAACTGTTTGCTTGCAGTAGCTATCCATCCCTAAATTGTAAACGACAGGCCACATCTGATTAAGGGTCTTCTAAAAGTAATTGAGTATATCTTAATGAACCTTCATTATAGAAAATTCATATCTCAACCATAACATATAGGCTTATTAAAAACTTTTAGCTAACAATATCATTCAGCGTTATATTGGAATGTTGAGAATTTTAAATTTGGCCTATAATTTAGAGAATTAAGTAGTGCTTTTTGATGCTCTTCCCTTTCTTCGAACATCAGTTTCTTCATCCAGGTATATCTAGGTTATATTAATCATATTACATGCAGTAGCTGTTTGTTTTTACATTAGGTGAAAAATAAGCCGGATGAAACCAGCCTTTCACTTTCTATTTGCGAGATTTATTGATAAATTATTTTATTGCATCATATGTATCATGGATTCATGGTGTGAGCTGCTGTGATCAGGCTAAATATGTAGATATTGACTTCCTGGAGTTTCTATATTCAAGTTTTACTTTTGACTGGAGCTTTTTGACCGGAAATAGCTAGGTAACTCATCTCTTTGGTGAAAAACTACACTGGGATTCAGAAGGTGGTAGTTGCAATCTATTAGCGAGCTGTTCATTTATGTCCAATGTCGAGAGCTCGTTTCCCTACCTTCTATTGTTTGGGGTGGGGGGAGAGGTCTAAGGAGTGAGAAATCACAAATAGATTAGAGAGGAATGCTGGCTGATCTTTTAAATTGGGTTGATCTTAGCTGCTATATCCAAGATAGAAATCAGTGCTGGCTGCTCATTTGAATTGGGCTCTGACCGAATCCGGAGCTCCTTTAGTATCAATCATTTTTCTTTGTATCAGAGGGAATGGGACATTAAATATATAACCTGTTTTTTTGAAATAGTTGGAGAAGATTGTTTCTAGTTCAAAGCATTGTGCGCCATGCCTATCATCTTATTACTGGAAGACAAAACTTTTTTCCAGAAAAGGTAACAGGAGAGTATACTGCCATTTCAGATGTAAGTCTTTTGTAGCTGGAAGTTCTAAATCTTCAACTCTTGGTGACCTTTTGGACTGATCAATTTATGGTTTATTGCACCCGTTCCTAAGAACGTGTTTGGTTAGCATATATAGAATGAAGGGGAGACACCGAGACAGCACTCAGGGAGGAGATAGGGAAGGAGGAGGGGGTTACGGGGAGGGAATGAGTGGCCTTGCATATTCCTTCTGAAATGTCATAACACTGAAAATATTTGATGTCTTAGCAGGAAGAGAAAAATGGATCCCTCCCTGTTTTGTTCCCTTCCTTATTTCCTTTGAAATCCGCTCATCCTAACACATCAAAAGAGTTGATTTGTTTTTTACTGAAAGCATTTTTTTCTCATTGATATGTGAACGAGTTCCTACTGATGTTTAGATTATTTTTTGGACTCTGGAACATATTCCTATGCCTAAATAATGAATAGAGAGCTTCAGCTTCCAGTTCTTCTTAATAGTCTTGTTTTCAGTTTCATCTAACTTTTTACTATTATGGGGTAGATGAGCACGAATCATTTTGCACTTCTATTTTCTTTGATACTACTATATTAGAGAATTACATGCATCTGGCTCTTTTAACATCAATTTGGCACTTGTAATGGCTTGTTTTTCTTTTACCTTGCAGTCAGCCTTCAGGGCAAAGGCATTGGAGTACCACCCTGATCAAAACCAGGATAATAAAGGTGTGAGAAGTCCCTGTTGCATAAAATTCTTACGAGTCAGCATGTTTCCTTTTCAGCAACTTAATTTGCTTGCTTGCTTGTTGACACATACCTTTGGTATTTCAGAGGCTGCTGAAGCAAAATTCAAAGAGGTATTAACGTCATATGAGGCCATAAAATCGGAGAGAAAAGAATCTAAATAGAGAACAAGGGGCTGGTACAAGAGAGATCAATGATTGGTGCAGTAATGTTTCCTTTTATACAAGGATTGAGCAATCCCGTAAACTGGTTCTGCATATCCTACCAATGTTTTTTCTGTAATATAATCTCTGCTTTTTATGAGAGTTTGAGAGCGAATATTGTAATCTAGGCTGCTTCTTTCATTGATCAATTTTCGACTTAAAAATACGAGGGACTGAAGTGTGAGTGCAACCCTCTTTCTTGCTGAGCCCTTTTTGTTACAGGGTTTAGAAAAAAGGAAAAAAAAATTGTTTCTCTCTAAATTAACCACACATGCTTGTATATATTTAGTAATCATCAAATATTCTAGTGCTTGAGTTAACCCTTCCTTAGGCTGTAGCAGTCACCATACTTGTTCGTTGTATTTCTGGCTACATCTGTAATGCATCAGCTGTGGGCTGGTCAAACGTTTAGATGTATTTGGTTGTAGACGATGATATGATCTTATTATCTTACTTCATACTTATATTTGATGTGTTTATACCAAAGCCAGAGGGAAAGTTGTTGTTTGCTTGGATTTCAGAAGGACTTCATCCTCGCATCAAACGAAACCTTATATATATTTTAGACTTATTTAGAGAAATTTATCAGAATTAATCTTATAAAAGTTCCATTTTGTGAGAAAACAAACAATCTTTAAATGTTAATTTTTTGTGTGATAAAACCTCATGGCTTTTTTCGGTATTGACTGGTTATTTGATTTACTTGCTTTCCCCCTCTTTTTTTTTTATCAATTAGAGTTTCATTTCCCTCAATTTGCTCCCTCGTATAAACCATATTCACCCTCAAAGTAAATCAAATTTTCCTAAATACAATTCTCTCATATCAAAAAAATTGATAAGTGATACACTAATAACAACTCATTGGTCAACATCGGAAAGTGGCCCTTAGGCTTTATCTCACAAATAAATAGCGTTTAAAGGTTGTTTGTCACAAAAAATATTTTATAAGGTTGTGTTACAAAATGGAATTTTATAAGATTGTTTCTGACAAATTTCTCTATTATTTATGATGATTCTTCTTGGAATATTAGCTAGTGAGTCTAGTTAGCATCTCAGAAAGAACAATTGGCTTTTTGCTTGCGTTATGTCAACAAAAAAAAAGTTAGATAAGGGAGAGGTATCCTGGAATCTCTATTATATAAGGGAAGAGGTGAGTGGACACAAAAAATAAAATAAAGAAAAAAAGAATATTTTAAATGTTTTATGAATTAGATAATTAATTGTTTTACTAATTTATTTTTAACCATTGTGCACATTGCGTGTATATAAGACTAGTTGAATATATGCTAATGCTGGGATACCATTGCTTTGCCATTACAGTACAATTTAATACTCATTGGATCATTTATTGAGCTTTGTAGAGTTTGTGAGTAAGATGACAACGGGGCCAACGATGTAAGGAGCCTTGAAAAACCTTGGATTTTGTTCAACATTAGTGTTGGAGTTTCTTGAAAGCAAAAGAAAAATGTTTCGAGAAATAGGAGCTCGAGATATTTTTAGATGCGATCAATCTACTTCCTGCGTTTTTAATTAGTTGTGACACTTTTTACTGCATGGAATACTATGCAATATTTGGAGAGGAGAGAGATAAAGAGAAATAAAAGAGGGGGCCCATGTGATAGAAAAGAGATAGAGAGAAAGAAATACTCAAATAGGAAAGTGTCAACTAATTTGAAACTTCCTTATATGGAAAGTGTCACAACTAATAAAAAACGAAGGAATTACGTCAAATTGAATGTGGATAACGATAAAGTTTGGTTTGAGCATGCTCAGTGACATTCTTTGAGATCGCATTATAAAGCAATTGCAAGTCTTTAAATTTTTGTGGTTTACAATTGTCAAGGATTTGATTAGGATATTACCTCCGTTTTCTTTCAGATGTCACAACTTTCCATTTAAGGAAATTTTTAATTAGATATTACACTTTTCTTTTTTGCAAAAAGTTTCTCTCTATCTCTCTATAATCACATGGTTCTCACTTACTTTCTGTCTCTATTTCTCTCCTACCCAAAAACTGTTTAGGAGTCTGTGAAAAAAAAGTGTAACATCTAAACTAAAAACGGAGGTAGTAATGAAGTTTTAGAAGGAGGATTTGGTGAATCTTCATAGCAATTGTGTTAATGTATATATTGAAGTTTGTTTCCGTGATACAAATATGTGTTGTTAGAAATATTTTGGGAAAATAGATAATTATGTCAAACTATGAAAATTAGGGACATTATGATGTGGATCCATCACGGATACGTTAAGTCCTCACAATCTTCACTCAATTATAATACATTAAGAGTTCTAGAACATATCTAGAGTTTCACTCACCTTAAACTTGATTTAGGGGGATAGTATTGAGATTAAACAAGTTACCTTCGCTCACTAGTAGTATTAATCTCGTTTAAAATTAGGTTTCACTTGCCTATTACTAAGGTTCTTGTTATTAGACTCACTCTCTAAAAAAACTTGGAAAGATGTACGTCCAAATTCATAAAGATTAGATTCCGAAATTTCAATTCAATGTACTCTTCTTATTATTGATCACCAATTCACCATATAAATATAAGTACTACAAGAAACCACTTGACCTCCAAGCTAAACCCTATGCCGAAAATAAGCAAAAAGAATTAAGGAGATAATTCCCTATAACTTACAACACAATCCCTTAGTTTCTATGAGAGAATAAAGGAGAAGAGCAAGAATCAAATCCCTTAATAGGGACTGAAAATCTGGGAGGGATGCTTAACAACTAACACTTAGATGTTAGTAAAACATCTAACACTAATATAATAATACAAATATAAAAAAGAAAAAGTTTTATTGGAAACAGAGAAAAGGATGGAATGAGGGAAAGGAATAGAAAGAAAAGTGATTTTTGAGAGAGAATGATATCAAATGTTACCCCCTTATTCCATCCTTTCCTTTTCTTTCTCCATCATCCACATTTGATTCATCATGCTAAGATAAGCTAGTGGAAATTTTGTCTCCACAATTTTCTCCCGTCAATGATTTCGAATTTGAGGACGAATTTGAGGAGGATAAAAAATGATGCTGTGGAATTGAAAGTGTTTGCTTTGTGGTGGTATCTAAACTGTGGGAAGCATTGAAAAGCGTTGATGATGGAGGAAAGAATTTCGAGTCATTCAGAAGCAAGTATAGTTAACTCATTTGCAAATAAAGAGGTAGGCTTTTTCTGTTTGCTATGCATTAGTTATTTTGTTTTATGGTCATGAATTTCGGTGTATGCATTTATTAGTTTGGTTTTCATAGTTGAATGTGGCATTAAATATTTTGTTTTCACATATAAAAGTGGTCATGAATTTCTGTTTTGTATGAATTAATTAGGTGTTGGTGTGCTCATTGAATATAGTTGATGCATTTATTATGTTGTGTGATATTGATTGCATTTAATTTTAAAAATATTAATATTTCTCCTGAGTTTCATTTTGTCTGTTGTTGTTGGAGGCTGTGGAGTTGAAGATATTGGCTTTACAATTATGTGAACTAATTTGTTAGCAGGTGTTTGTCTCAGAAAATGAGGATGAAAGGGTAATGTTGGTTCCACCAATTTATGTTAATGGTGAAGTAGTTTATGGTAATGGTGAGGATGTTTATGGTAATGGTGAAGATGAAGTGTTTGAAGAGTATTTTGAAGAGGAAGGAGTAGATGGAAAGAATCAGGAAGTAACTAATGGTAGTAGTAGTAAGCAGAGTTTGCTATATATCCCAACTATGGGGATGGTTTTTGCTACATGGGAACTTGCTGATAAATATTTTTGGCGTTTTGGGAAGCTAGAAGGTTTTGGTGTTGTAAGGGCAGCATGTGCTTATCGGCAAAAAGATGGTAAAGTGACAAAGAGAGAAGGAATTTTACTTGCAAGTGTGAGTGTTTTGGGGAGGCTAGTAAGTCACAAAAAATGAAAGGGAAAAGGGTAGACATTGGATTAAACAGAGTTGAGGTTGGTACACGCAAGACCAATAAGTGTGGTTGCCCCGTCATGCTATATGCTATTGTTAATGGTGAAGGTGAGTGGGAAGTGAAAAAAGTTGTAACACAACATTTGAATCACAATCCAACGCCTAGAAAATCCCGTTACATTAGCATGTACCGTAAGGAGGAGGTCAATTGTTCAGTCCGGAGGAAACTATTTAATGATTATGGTGCGGGTATTAAAATCAGAAATATACATAGTAGTCTAGCACGAGAACGTAATGGTGTAGAAAATATGACCATTACCCAAAAGGATTTGCGTAACATTATAGTTGACGAAAGAAGGTTAAAGTACGGAGATGGTGATGCAAATGCGATGAGGAAGTATTTTAATAAGATGACTGTCGATAATCAAAATTTCTTCCACATGCATCGACTTGATGAATATGGTCACTTAAATGATGTTTTGTGGGTAGATGCAATATGTAGGGATGTGTATGAAGATTTTGGAAATGTTGTAACTTTTGATGCGACATATGTAACAAACAAGTATCTACTTCCGTTTGTCAATTTTGTTGGTGTAAATCATCATGGCCAATCTATTTTGCTAGGTTGTGCATTATTGTCTCATGAGGACACTGAAACATACGAATGAGTTTTTAATACTTGGTTGTTGTGCACGAAGGGAAAAGCACCAGAAAGCTTTTACAGGAGGCTGCAATGAGGAAGGCCGTAGAGAAGGTGGTGCCACTAACAGTTCAAGCCACTCCTTTTTGGCACATATTACAGAAATTTTGTATAAAGTTAGGGGAAATGATAGGTACCAAAAGTTTAAGCCACTCCTTTTTGATGCCATCTACCAAAGTTTGAGTGAAGAAGAATTTGAATCATCTTGAGAAGCTTTCATTTTGGATTACAATCTTGGAGAAAATGATTGGCTAGCTGGTATTTTTTTAATTGAACTTTTTGGAAATTATGTATTATGATCAGGAACTATTAATGAAAGGAATAAAGCTAAAATAAGCTAAAGGTTATCATTAAGGTTTAAGGGCTAGATGTTGTAAACTAACAAGATTATAAAAAAAATAACAAGATGATGAATGACTGTTGAATGTAGGATACATAAAGGAAAATCATGTAAGTGAAGAACTGGATATGAAAAGAGCAAAACGTAAGATGAACTTGATAGGTTATATACTGAGTAAGCTAGTATGAATTTTCTCAAAATCAATCCCTAAGGGAATGGTTTAGGCTACATACTAAAGCCAAAAATCCAGCACATCACGTTATTTTCTCTTTCTCAAAATCAGCAGAAAAGGAAATTGGATTTATTTAGGTTAAAAGAATTTTAATCTTGAACTTTAGATAATTGTCAGATAACAGCTATTGTATGTTGTTTGTGTTCATAATACAAGTAAATCAACTGTTAATACAAGTTGTTATAAAACGTGAATGCAGGGCTGTTTAGCAAAAGGAGAATGTGGGTTCCAGCATATCTAAAGCATAGGTTTTGGGTTGGTATGAAGATGACGCAAAGGTCAGAGAGCATCAACAGTTTTTTTGATGGATATGTTCACAGGAAAAAAAAATTATGCGAATTTGCGGAGTAATATTGTAATGCCATGGAAAGTCGAGCAAATGCCTAAAAGAGACTGATGCAACTACGTCGAGGTATGTACGACAACTTGTAACAAAATTTAGGACGGAAGTGATTTTTCAGAAGTTGTACACAGATTCTAAATTTCACGAAATACAAGAGGAGTGTTTGAAAGTATTGTACTTACATTGGTCTGGTAAGAAAGTTGTGGGAAATAACATTCAGGTGCATACTTTTACAGATAGAGTATGGTTACTTTGCAAGAGACAAGGAAGGAAATCCCTTTAGATAGGACTCGTAGTTATGATGTCAAAATAGATGTTGGTTCTACGGAAGCATGGTGTAATTTCAAACCATAGACTTGTTTGTAAGCACATTATTTCATTATATGATAGACTCGACATTAAGGAGGTATTTGGTAACTATATTCTTAGGCGATGGGAAGGATGTAACTCGGAAACATACTATGGTGAAAGTTGCATACCACGATCCCTCCAAAATAGAATTAGTACAAAGTTATGATCGGGGGATGGTGGTCTTTAATCCAATTTGTTTGAAAGCCGCGGACTATAGGGATATGCCAATTCTGATTGAAACATTGCAACTTCTAGACATAAGGCTTGATGAACATTGTATGATGTAGATGAGACAATGAACGAGGCTTCGCCTTCACCTTCATCTGTAGGTAACAATAGATTAGATGTTGGCTTAACACCTTTACGGGAAGTTAATGGGTTGCCGAACGTGGTGACACCATTATCACATTTGAAGGACCCAGTGCCAAAAGAAGGTAAGAGAAAGGGTACGGGTATGGGAAGGTTGATGTCATGTGTTAAAAGGATAAAGAAGAAAGGTAAAACTGTGCAAAAGAAGAAAAAAGGCAATCCTGTTGTGAAGGTATGAGTATTTTATGCTTTTTGATTTTGTATATTTCACTTTCTGTTGTTAAAATTATTGAATGTGTTGAAAGGATATGTTGTATGTATGTGTGCAGGAAGCCGCAAGTCACAACCGGATAAATGATGTCGATGGTTTTGATTTGAACACAGTTCCTGCATATGTTGTTTAGGAATTCCAATTGAGTCGTGAAAAAGTACATTTTTGCCGGACATAGCTTGTGTACTGATAGTTGTACATAAGTTATTACAAAAATTTATTGCAAATTGAAGGCCCTTTTGTTACTGATATGCAGACCTAAAATGTAAGAAATAGCTATGAATGGAGTTATTTTTGATTAAGTGTATGAAAGACATCCAACATAGCCTCATTATATATATGATCAGGGAAATTGATGGGTTAGCTTGTAGGTCATTCTCATATTTTAACCATGTACACAAATTTCAAGCTACAAAAATTATATTGTATTGAAGCAGAATTCGTTGGGCAGATTTACTACCAAGTATCAGCATTGAAAGCAATTAATATGAAAATATTAATGGCTTTGGTTTCCTTATCTATCAATGGCCCATATCTTATTCTGGTGAAAAGATTGGACTCTTTTATAACTAATGGTTTCCTTATCTATCAATGGCCCGTATCTTATTCTGGTAAAAATATCGGACTCTTTTATAACTGATGGTTTCCTTATCTATCTATGGCTCATATCTTATTCTGATGAAAAGATTGGACTCTTTTATAATTTATTTGAAAGATATATGTAAGTTGAATTTCATATTAATAAAAGATAGGGATGCTTCTTTTTTGTGAGAAAAACGTAATGCCTCTTTTAATGTAGGATTTTTTTGTTGGGAACTACCTACATTTAGAGGTCATTTGTGAATAACTACCATATTTCAAAAAAAATTCCAAATAACTACCTACATTTATCAAAAAAAATTAGTATCACTACCTCATACAGATTTCTGTTAAAAAACTTAACAGATAACGTTAGTGGGGCCTATATTCTACCTTTCCCACCCAAAAACTAACCTCTTGTTACACTCAATGCAGTTTATCCATATTCCCCAACCCGAATTTCTTTTTCCCAACCCAGATTTTATTTTCCCAACCCATAATTCATTTTCTATGAACATTCCAACCCCAATATAGTTTATTCTGCCACGGTCAAACATAAAATATCCACCAACCCAGAAATTGATAGAAATAACTTTTGAGTGTATAACAAGAGGTTAGTTCAGTAATGAAATGGTCAAATTTGGAAGAAAGAGATAGCAAGCTGCGGTGAAAATGGAAGGAAAGAGATGGAGTTAGCTAGGGTTAAATGAATAAGGAGAGAGAAACTAAATTGAGTGCATAACAAGAGGTTAGTTCAGTAATTTTAGTTGAAATTAGGAGAGCAAGGTTGAAATATGGGCTCCACTAACGTTATCTGTTAAGTTTTTTGACGGAAATCTGTATAAGGTAGTGATACCAAACTTTTTTGACAAAAGTATGTAGTTATTTGGCATTTTTTAAAAACAGGGTAGTTGTTCACAAATGACCCCTAAATGTAGGTAGTTCCAAACAAAAAATCCTTTAATGTATGGGCCACTTACCAAGTCAACAACAATCATCAATAAGTATGAATATCCACCACTCCAGTGGTCTTTATATATGGTCCAATTACCCAACTAATAACAATCATCAATATGCACCAATTTGTCCAAGGCATTATGTATGTGCCAATTACCTTATAAATATAAAAATGTGACCGCCTAGTATGCCTAAGTTTACTATCCAACTTGTAGTGGGACAATTTATTGTGTTTAATAAAAAAAGGTAAGTCATGCCATTTTGATAGGAGTACTTCATATTTTCAAACGACCCAAACCAAAAAAGTTGTTATGGTCGGGCCCATATAGGCTAACTAATAAATGTGTATGGGCTGTTGATATGATAATGACCTCAAGTGAAGGCCTTAGTTGCTTGAAGTGAGGAAATGGTTTTGTAATATGCGTATGTGTTGCTAATAGATGTGAATTAATGATAGTGTATTGAAGTGTAAAAATAACTAGATGGCAAAGTAATGCTAACAATGTAACATTTCATTAACTGAAAGCCCGAAATTTAATATTGATAAAAAGGGATGCAAAAGACATAAGTTTCGTAAATTAAGTTACGTCAATGAAAGCATTATATGGTAATTGTTCATAACCATTTGTTGACTCCCTTAAAACCAACTTCCAAGTCGACATGAACGTTTGTGTTAAAAACCACCAAACCCCCTTCTAACCCATTTGGTGATTCGATGCTTGCATGTTTGTAAGGGAATGCTTGCAATATGACTTGGCACATGTAAGTAGATACTCGGGTTTCGATAATGACAAAGACGTCCGGCATTAGTGTTTTGAACAAATGATTGAGTAACACCGAAAATGTTTGTCTTGCCATACTACGACAATTCCACACAACAATTCTTCACTTTCGTGTATTGTCTGTGAAACCCCCTATCTTCAATATTTTAGGTTGAAGTTTGTGCATTGCTTCCAATGTCACCCGAGCGGTCCGGCCATCCCTTGGATCCAATGTTGTTAAAAAATAGATGCTTCGAGTTTTATGACATTGCAATTTCTATTGTAAACTACAATTTTGAAGTCATTTGAATAGCTTCGTATGGAAAAAGTATGACAACCTTGTTGTAGTTCGTAAAATTTCCCTTTTATTCAATAAATTAATTGGTGTTAAAGTATCTATTAAATGCACATTTGATTCTAAGTCCACAATAGATGAATTATTAAGTTTCCAATACATGAAAACCTTAAGGCCTTTAGGTAGTAAATCCAAGTCCCCAACATCTTGTTTATTAAATGGTTTAACCCTCCCACTCCACTCGGCGTTATTTGAAGTAAATCTACTAATTTATGTCTTACCTTATATGGAGTGAGGGTAGATACAATGTAAAACCTATTTGACAACAAATTGAACATTAATAAGTGAGTTGATAAAGATGCTTGTGTTCCAAACCCAATTAAGTCTTCATCAAAAGTTTTTGGTATTTACACACTGTGGCTACATTTTTTGCTATTTGGTGTAAGACTTATGGTAGTTGTTGATATGTTGAAGAAGACCTTCTTGTTTAACAATTTTGTTGGTTGAATCATTGAAGGGTCAATGAAGAAGGAGGACATGGTTGGATGGGCTTGAAGTTAGTGGAATAAAAAGTTGAAGTTCTTAGTTGTCTTTGAAGTTGGACAAAATTGTGTAGAGTTAAAACCAAAATTGTTGGAAAATGGCGGGAGCAAAAGGGCAGGGGGGGTGGTTAGGGTTAAACTCAAAAGTGTGATTACTTTTGCAATTGAAATAGTATTATATCCCAACTCAACTTCTTTATAGTAATCTCAAACAGTATATGATTAATTTTGTTATGGACATATTATTATGAAACATATATTAGTTTTTGTCTTATCTATTTAATATATGATTAAAATATAGTGAAATTATTGGGTCAAACCATCTGACCGGGCTGAGCCCATTTTATATTAGGGTTA
Organism: Patellifolia procumbens; assembly: GCA_947645195.1. Classification (NCBI taxonomy): domain Eukaryota; kingdom Viridiplantae; phylum Streptophyta; class Magnoliopsida; order Caryophyllales; family Amaranthaceae; genus Patellifolia; species Patellifolia procumbens. The sequence continues at coordinate 96,930 of CANSGD010000685.1, read as the reverse complement.
AAATGGGTGGAAGGGGAGTTTCGTGATCTGAGGAGGGCATGGAAAAAGGTGGGGGAGGGATTGGAAGTCTGGGCGGAGGTCTTTGGCGGTCAGGGAAGCTGCGGGTGAGGGAATGGCCGTGGTCGGAGGTCGGCAGGGGATGGGGTGGGGATTGGAAGTCTGGGCGGAGGTCGTTGGCGGTCAAGGAAGCTGCAGGTGAGGGAATGACCGCGGTCGGAGGTCGGCAGGAGATGGGGTGGCAGAGGAGTTGGGAAGGTTTTCGGTTGAGTATGGAAGGGAGTGGCTGGGAAAGACAATTTATTTTTCAGTTGGTGCTTAATATGTTTCAGGTGCTCTACTTTTCCCTTCAGTTATATGTTTCAGTTAGTTACTTTTTTCTTTCAGTTGGTTCTTTTATTATCCAACTGAACGAATAGAAGGTCCAACTGAAATTAAAACACATGCAACTGAAAGAATAAAAGGATCCACTGAACAACTAAAATCAAAATACATCCAACTGAAACAAACTAAAGTCGTCTGACCAAATGTTATGGTCAGACGTGTCTGATACAATACCTTCTCTAAAATATAATGAGGTTATATGACCAACACAAAAGAGATAATGTTAGATGGATAAAGCACTTAACAAACATTGAACTACTACAATAAGTGTCATACTATTATACTAACTTAAGTACAATCCCACTATTACATATTTAATTCCAGTAGTATATACTTAAGTAGTATTACACAAAAGAGGTAATATTAGATTTAGAACTAGGACCTATTACAATAATATTAGTTAATCATAATATCCAAATTAAAAGTTTAGATTTTACGTAAAGTATTCGCATTGACAAAAACCAACAGAAACCAACACAATTCGGCACGTACTTCGAGACGAGTTTTTCGAAAAGATGACGTTTTTTTTCGAAAAATAGACACAGTCGTGCACCCCTTAATGGCACGAATTTTGAGAATTCCAATGGAACTAGTGTCAACAAGCCGGATTTTCGGGCACGTAATTCGAGACGGGCTTTTCGAAATGAAGAAGACATTTTTTCGAAAAATAGACACTGTCGTAGGTCCTATATAGGCACGAACTTCGATAATCCTTACAAAACGACTACCAATAAGCCGAATTTTCAGGCACATACTTCAAGATAGGTTTTTCGGACTGAAGACAATGTTTTTTCGAAAAACGGACATCGTCGTACGTCCTATATGGGCACGAAAATCCGGTTTGTTGGTACTCATTTCATAGGGATTCTGGAAATTGGTGCCCATAAGGGTGCACAACAGTGTCCGTGTCTTCTTCAGTCCAAAAACTCGTTCCGAAGTATGTGCCCGAAAATCAGGCTTGTTGGTACTCGTTTAATAGGGATTCTCGAAAATCGTGCCCATAGAGGGTGCACAACGGTGTTCGTTTTTCAAAAAAAAAACATCGCCTTTAGTCCGACAACTTCATCTCAAAGTACGTGCTCGAAAATCTGGCTTGTTGGTACTCGTTTCGTAGGAATTCTCGAAATTCGTGCCCATAAAGGGTGCACGACGGTGTCCGTTTTTCGAAAAAACGTCGTCTTTAGTCTGAAAACCCCGTCTCGAAACACGTGTCTAAAAACACGGCTTGTTGGTACTCATTTCATAGGGATTCTCGAAATTCGTACCCTTAAAGGATGCACGGTGGTGTCCGTTTTTAGAAAAAAACGTCGTCTTCAGTCCGATAAACTCGTCTGGAAGTACGTGCTCGAAAACCCGACTTGTTGGTACTGTTTCGTAGGGATTCTCGAAATTGGTGCCCATCAAGGGTGCACGGAGGTGTCCGTTTTTCGAAAAAACGTCGTGTTCAGTCTGAAAAACACTATTATTTGTCGTGTCGAAATACGTGCCTATTACCATGTTATATATGCAAAAAAATATTTTTAAAATATTGTAAAATTGAATAAAATTTTATTATAAATATTAAACATGATTTGACCGGTCAAACTATGGATTACAAGTGTAATTAGTGAAAATGACAACAAGTTACTTATATATTAGTCTTTTATGGCAGTAATTTATAAGAAAAAAAGATAATGGCCATAATTAACAAAAAAGGTATTTTACATGGTAGGTTTTGGAAAAAAATTCTATTACGAGACTTCAATTATCTTCAATTAATGATGAGCCCATATATATTTGCTCCATTATAGAAAATTTGCGTCTTCGATTGTCATGTTAGCATGCAATGTTTTCTTGTCGTGTATAAGAGTGATATTTTTCGCGGGAACTCTATAGGTGGTTGCCAATTGCCAATTAAATTCTTCACCAACAGTGTATTGTATATCCTACACCTTTGGCTAAGGGGAAAACTTCTAAGATCTTGAATTGTCACGTAGCGGAATGCAGCCCCGTCCCTAGCTAAACGAGTTGCGTATATTCCACGGCCTGTTGTCTTCATCAGGGGAAATATTAAATAACATTAGTTTTGTACATATTAGTTTTGTACGTGGATGGGGATACAACAATAGAACATAGTAGTTTTGTACTTAAGGTTTTTGTTTTTTAATGAACTCATTGGACATGAAGCCAATAACACAAGACTTAATATGGAATGTTCTCCTATTATGGATATGATCCATAAACCTTATGTCGGATTTAGTTGTCTAAGGTTATTAATATATTGTATTTTTTGATGTTAACCAAATTGAACATGAAATTCTGTTGAAGTTAAGTTTTTTCCCCATTTTTAAATTAATAGGAACAAAATATAAGTAGGTCCCTAGACCCAAATAGCATTTGTGCATTGTTGTAGGAGCAAAATATAAAATATATAATATTTGTTTATTGCAACAGGAACAAACTATGAACAAAGTTGAAGGTTTAATGAATTTGTGTATCCAATTTTTGAATAAGCAATAGGAACAAAATATAAATTATATAGCATTTTTCAATAATAAGTAGTAAATAGGAAGTTTACCTTTGAATATGCAAGAAAAAATTCATTACCCTTCAATTTTAGTGAGTAGGGAGTCTGACTAGGCTCGAAATACTTTTCCTTGTTGAATAACCAAAGGTTGAAAAGTTCAAGCCCCGCTCGCATTGCGTAGTTTGCATATACACCGCTAAACTTGTCTTCGTAACAAATACAATATTCAGAAATAGGATCATCAAATCCCCCCTGACAATGAAATCACACTTAACGGGTAATTATCTCGTGTTTATAAGTACACTTTCAACAGTTTTGTCGATGTCGACTGATACAAAATTCTCTTCCGTGTCAATTCTAATTGAAGATGAAGTAGACATGTTTCTCTAATTTTGAACTATTTTATCTTGTGTGAATTTTTTGTTAGGACCTAATCAACTAAATTTTGGATGTGGAGCATATAAAGATGGGATAAGTAGGTAGATTTATTGCAAGATTGGATTGATTGTTAGAGAGCATTTAATTTAACTTACTTTATCTCAATGAAAAATTTTGGCAAGAAATCGTACATTACACGTTGGGTTGCCATTGCGAAAAATAATAAGTATTAAATTATGTTCTTAACACGAGCATAATGGGATATTAACTTAATGAACATAAGATTGACTGTAATTGTGCAATATATTGTCGTCTGCTACATTTTTGGGGTGGTTGAGAAGGGCAACACTGTCATTCATATAGTAGTGGTTGTAGTTATATTTTTGTTACTTTGGTTAAATAGAGGTGACATAGCTTTAAATAGGTCATTTTGATTTGAAAAATAAATTAGTACATTATGTTTTTAAATTTTAATTATTATTTGTGGAATAAAATGGACTTTAATAAAAATAAGAATACAAAAGATATACTTTAAACATGATAAAACCAGTTCCATATATTTCATTGAAGTGCTTAGTACATAATAAAAGACAAATAAAAGTACTTAGACTTCATAGGTTACATGACATAAATAAAACATTACGCAACCTAATATAGCCGATAATAGACGATAAAACATTACGCATGCAAAGGGAAAAACCAGATTGGTTCAACATAGCCCATCATCTAGTATTTAATGGCCGTCATGAAAAGTGTGAATGGTTCTTCCCTTAAAAGTTCAAACACGCATACATTCCCATCAATAAGATTGTAGGCCTATATAATATTCTTGAACCCTTTCTTAATCTTACAATTGTAAAAACGCCCTTCACGGACGTAATATTTGACCTTCACCTCGAAACGACCTCCACGCCCTACAATAATACCATCGTGGTTCTTTTTGGGCCATAAATATTGCGTAGAAAACTTTGCTGGAATTATCTACAAAATTAAATCAAGAAATATTGTTAACTAACAATTATAAAATATATATTATAATAGCAATTAAAATAGACAAATTACCAAAATTCCTGATTTGACATAAGTTGGACCCATTTAAATTATAAAATTTGGCTTCTCCGAGTTTTGCACTAAACATTCAGCTGACATTCCTAAGTCTCTGAAAGAAATCAAATATGGTTGGCGACCCATATGAACATGGGTTTCCGTACCTTCATCAACGACGTCACGTAACTCTTGCAAACAACAGTCGGTTCCATAAACAAAGACAGTGAATATTGAGTTACCAATATATTGGAAAACTAAGAATTCACCAATTTCGATTTCATTTTCCGCCATAAATACAGTCCACCCTTTCCGAAAAATAGGTCTATGACGGCCATTTTCGTCATGATATCGAGATACTCTTACATTCCAACACATCCTTGTGTTAGCCCTTCTTAATATTGCCAATGAACCCAGATCAACAATGTGGATTTCAAAGGAAATAGGAATACCCTATGATTACGATGACAACTATTAATATTAATATAAATATAATAACAATCATTTACGTCGATACGTTTCATGTTAAAACTTCATGTAAGACAAGACGATAAATAACTTACGTAGTGGAGACGAGTTTGTTGAGTGTATGGAAGGAAAAACAGATTCGCAAGGTGGGCCATTTCTCCAATAATAGAATGCTAAAAATGGTCCACATAGGAAGTATATTATTATAATTAAATAAACTAAACTTACCAACTATATAACAACTTACTTACAATGAACATGCTGAAAACAACTTTATAAAATCTTTGACTTCAAACAATAAATAAAATTTTGACTCTTTATTTACAATACCAACAGTATAACTGATATTTGACTTGAAATCTAATACTAATAATAAGAGTTAAATATTAACTTGAACAACAAAATGCAAATTGCAAATTTAGTTACCTTAAATGGTGCCTTAATTGAGAAGTGTTGTATAAGTTTGGCAAAAATCTGGTATATCCATTTCTCAGTATTTAAAGGGAGATATATTGTCTAAGTGAGGTGAGGCGCAAAGCCGGACCTCAAACTGTAATAAATTGGTTTTCTAAGTGGGCTCCAGCCGGACGATCAATGACTATTTAGAGATAAGGTCATGTGGGCCCCACGCTTTCTTGTGTCACTTCTAACCAGCTGTAAACTCGTTGTTTCAATATATTGTAAGTTGTTTGACCAATGTAAATGAAGCAATTGCACATTTCAACTGAGTTGTTAAAGGTTGAATGAATAAATGCAAATTGTGAAAAACAATTCCCACTCAATGTTAGTCAATGGTTAAATTCAACCTGTCAAATATTCACTCCAACTAGTTGTTGGATGGATGAGATACTTAAACTTCCATCTACTTCAAATTTAATAACAAACAATAAATGTTTGTATTTAACTTTAAAAAAATTTGAACTCCTCCTTCCAAATTTGATACCCAAAGTAGTATAAATACTCATGTTAGATGTATGCCTTTGTTAAGTTGGGTTGATCACTTGTGAACAATACAAATTGAAAGCATTTTGGTGGATAAAAGACTAACAATGTCATTCTTGTTGGCACCTTGCTACTACTTTTAGATTACGGAAACCACTTTGGTAGAAATTGTAAGTATCACAAAATAACTTGACCTTATTTGTTTTATGAAATAGAGTGTTATTTTTTATTAATTTATTTTCAAATAAATGATTATAAATACCTTTACTTAGTTGTACTTATATTTTCATTATTAAGAAATTTTTTTGGCGTGACAATGTATCGGGATATAGAAACTACTCCGCTAATAATTGAACTCCGGCGAGATTTACGGAGCTACACGGACGAAAATTTACGTCCATATTTCGAAGAGCTAACACTCAATGTACCTGGAATGTCGAATGTAAATGGGAATATGAGAGTCCAGACTACAAATGTTTTTTCGAGAGGGGTGGGGCAAATTTTTGACGGATAAATAACATATGCGTACATGACGATGTTGGTTTCCAATATGTAGGTAGGGGTATTCTCTGTACATGTCCGTAATCATGCGTTTGAACTAAAAAATGATTCCAGCGTTAATGATGACCCTCCAACTATTAGTGTTATAAGAGGTCAACATCCACTTTGGATTAACAAAGGGGAAGTCATGTACGTGGCACAATCGTACCTTGATAATTTCTCTTATCCTCATTTTAAGATTGCGATGAGTGATAAATATTTTCGGAACTGACCGCTTCTTATGTAAGTCGACGTACTAAATATGTGGATTTTTCCTCTCTCCAACTTTAATGCCAGACTATAACAACTAACAAAAGTGTATTGTCGTTGTTTCATAATAGGCTATTCCAAGAGAGTTTGCTGATATGTACATTCCCCAAAATCGGGAAGTCGATGGCTTACGAGAACATGAGTCTGGTTGTTGGCCAGTAAAGATCAATAACTACAACACACGACAATGTAAATTGTTACTTGGATTCAAGGAATTCCTTATCAAGAATAAAGTCCAACCGAATAGCATTTGCACATTCGAACTTCTAGATTGGAACGAATTTATCTTCATATTCAATCTTTTCACACTAATTTAGATGTTCTCAATAAGTGTGAGGTACTAAAGTCGATTTTTTCTTGTTATTATGTTTTGTCTTAGTTCTTTCAAATTTAGTTAAATTAGGGTTATATTGTCTTTTCGTATAATTTATGTACCTTTAGGTACATGTAAGTTGTCTTTTCTAATGTTAGAGTTGTCAAAGACTGAATACGCAATGTTGTCATATTATGGATATGATCCATAAACCTTATGTCAGCTTTTAGTTGTCTAAGGTTATCAATATATTGTCTTTTATGATGTTACAAAAAATTATCATGACAGAATCATTGTTTTCTGATTTAAGTTATATGAATTTCTATTGACTTGGGTTTCTCATAAAGTTAAGAGAAAATGAATTCCTATTCATGCCATTTGTTGTTGGACGGATGAGAAGTTTAATCCTTCCCAATTTAATACATACAATAAATGTTTGTATTTTTATTTTTAACAGAATGTGAACTCCTCCTTCCCAATTTAATACATGTTAGATGTATGCTTTTGTTAAGTTGCTACTACTTTCAGATTACGGAAACCACTTTCATATTACTGAACTGAACTAATTATTTTTACTGAACTGAACTTATTGGTACTGAATTGAACTTATTTTTACTGAAATGAACTTATTACTACAGAACTAGACTTATTTTTACAGCACTGAACTTATTTTTATTGATTTATGTTGTTTTTCCTTCTTTGCACTACTAATTTTTACTGAACTGAACTTATTATTACTAAACCGAACTTATTAGTACTGAACTGAACTTATTAGTACTTAATTGAACTTGTTTTACTAAATTGAACTTATTATTACTGAACTGAACTTATTTTTACTGAAACTTACTAAAATAAGTTGACGAGAACAGGACCGTAGTTGTTATATGTTCATTTTAATAACTGTTGTAGGTGAATATAATGCTCTTTCACGTAGAAGAAAATAATGCTCCTTCCCACTACTTATGGAACATATCCCATAAGAGAAAATTAGCATTGCATTTATATATTCAGTTTGAACTACTTTAAATGAATCTTATAACTTGTAAGGGGAAATTTGTAAGCTTTTCCTTTGCTTTTATTTAAAATGAGAAGGAAATTTTTTAAAGTAAAAGTAAATATATAAATTGTCTTGTATTTGAAGAATGTTGTCTTCTACTAAATTTATGTTGTATTTAGGCAGGAATTTTGTATTTAAAGTAATATGGGATATACTAATTTACTATTCTTTATTGTAAATTGAAAATTGATAAGGGAAATTGGGTTAGTTAGTTGAATTTGGAATATTAACATGGGTCTAAAATTATTATCGATATGTTAATTAAATTGTGCTAGATTCACATGGGGTCTAAAATTGTTATCAATATAGATTAATTAATATACTACACTTAAATTATGCTATTAGAATTGTGGTTAGGTAATATTTAAGAATAATATGAAATATTAATGTAGTATAAAAATTAATGTAGTAATAATTATGACTATTTGAAGAATGCTAAACCAAAGCTAAGCTACAAAACAAGCACATAGGACAAAACCTAATACCACCTAGGAGAAGGAGGCTATTAAAAAAAAGTTTAACACAAAACAAAAAGGAAGAGAGATGCTTTTTCCTAGAGTAGCTGGCGTGTACCACATGAGGAAGATGAAGCTTTTTCCTTCCTAGCTAGCTGTTATTGACATGACATGAGAGAAGAAGGTTGCGTGTGGAGGTAGCAAAGCACCGTGTCAATTTTTTTTCTTTTTCAAGAAACTATCTGTTGCAAGATAAATCAAACTATTGTAACTAGATTCTGTATATCAATTGAAATCTAACTAAAATCCAAACTAATTCCTAACTTGTCAGTATACATATTTTTCCACTTTAATTTTCATTCAATAGATATAAATAGTAGAAGTTGGGTCGGCCCACCACACAATATAGCATTATAAATACTCTAAATCCATCCATTCTTTATAACATATAAGTTTCCAAATTGAATATAATGTTCAATACTCCTATACCGTGTTCAACTTCAACTCTTCATTTAACCCAAAAAAAAATAATATTACTTTATCAACAAATCGACACTGTGCAAAACGGTGGATTCCAAACTTCTATGTTAACCGAAATTTTCGGAGAAAGTGGGAGCGGTAAAACTCAAATTTGCCTACAGTTGGTATTGACATGTTAGTTGCCTCCAAATTTGGGAGGTGTATACGACGCTTCCATTTATATTCATAACAAACAACCTTTTTCGACTAGCCGTCTAAATACCATGATGGTTGCATTGAAGAAAAAATATGGGGATATGCATGAATACATGTCTTTGGACAACATAAATGTCAACGCGTCGACGACTAGGAAGCACTATTGCGTGCTTTACCTTCCATAGAGAATTTGTGCTTAGAGGCTACTAATACGAATAGGAACGTACGAGTTATAATTATCGACTCCATTGCATCTATATTTGGATGTTATTTCACAAACAACAAAGAAGACATGGTCAAAAGGACGAATTGATTTTTCACCATAATTGGGAAATTGAAAGAAATCGCTTACAAGTATAATATTACTATTGTTATAACAAATGAAGCGCGAGACACGATAAATGAAGAGGCATCTAGATGGACAATTAACAATACAACATTACACAATTCTGGACGAAAGGTCCATCCAGCATTAGGATTAGCATTGTCAAATTGCGTATCAACCAGATTTTTTATAAGCCGTGAACAACTTACAAATGGAGTAACTCACAATGTGATTATACGTAACTAACATCGGGGTAGTTTAATAACCGCTTCATCATTTCTCTAATCAATCATGTCCTGATTAGTTCTATTTAAAACGTATGTTTTGTTATGGGTTAGTGCTAGTTGTCATGATTAGTTATATTTAAAAAGTATATTTTGTAATGGGTCAGTGTTGATTAGTGTTCATTACATCTTCCATGTCAACTTTGTTTACGTGGGCCTTGGCCTTCACAAGGCATCCTTTTAACAACTGATCTGCTTGCAATAATTGGATAATTGACGAATGATGTTGTCCAAAACAACTAGTGATGCTTCTCTTATTAAATGGATGGGCCTTTGCCTTCACAAGGTCCAACTTATTTTTCCCAACTTATCTACTTCTACTATTGGATAATTGACACCAAAAGTTCTTACTACAACCACCTTGGGCCTTTACACATCATCAAGTAAATTGGGCCTGCCTTAATTCAATATAATGGGCCAATGTATACAAATGTTTCCAAAAAATCATTTAACAGTTACTAAATAAGGCGATTTATTTAATACTACTACTTGGACAGCACGACCTTCACTACTCCGACAGCAATGCTTTCACTACATCACACTTCTCATTCTCGTCGCACAAGATATCTTCGCAAACAAGCAACCGCCTTCTCTTTATTAACATCAAACTGTTTTCCACATTTACAAATCATTAAAGGTAATCCAAAACTAAAAGGCATGAATGAACTTTTAGTTTGCCCTCTACTAACTTATCGGATTCATATGTACCACTAATTGGTCGGCATTGGTTTTAATTGTCTTCAACATGTGCACTCCACAACTATGCCTACGAGTGTCAATATTATACTACCTCCGTTTTTTTAAATCGCATCATATGACAATGTTACACTATTCATTAATGTTGCTTTTGAACCAAATTTGTGGCTTATATATCACAAAAACATAGTCATGTGGGATTTTGTTAGATTGGTCTCAATGAGTAGATTATTAATATCAACTTTGTATAATTTTTTCATAAATATAAGTCAAGATATTTAATTTTTAAAGTGTGTATTGGGTTGCGTAATATGGTTCAATGATACAAGTAAAAAAAAAAGGCGGAGGATTGGATTTAACTTACAAATCTTCTTGTTATATTAGGTTCATCGAAACAACCGGCCAATTTTGTAGTGTACCACATTGCCAAGTGCTAAACACCTTCTCCATTGCAAATCCCTACAGTTAGGCATTTGTTTTTGGACAAAAAACTTAACTCACATCATAATGTAATTTCTTGTGATGAACTAACCAATGTTAGTAGGTCAAGATGATGATCTTCTTCTGCCGATGTTATCTCCATTGAATCAATCACATGAACCTCTTCTCTATTTAACGAGTACGTAACACACCACCAATGGTTAGCTTGGAGTACCGGAACAAAAACCTAACCACCAACACATTTCTACTCAAATTTCTTTTCCAAATTTTACATGAAAATAACCTTAAATCCTTTGAGTGTATAATTTTCTAATTACAATCATACCACATTGATCCTGTTACATGGCGTGTCTTTCATTTTCTTCGTATAAGTGGTAATGACACGGACCATCTTACTCCAATCATCACCTACTACCTGCAACGTCCTGATCTGCAAATATAATAAACTAGTCAATAAAATGTCATACTTCTTTTTCACTACCACATATCGTGAACCACTTACTGCAAATGTCGGGTCCAACATGAACCGCCTACTACGTCCTTCATACCGTTTCTCTCATACTTTTTCATATATCAAACCCTAATATACTAACCAAATCATGCATTTAAAATTCGTTAATGAATTAGTAGCCATACAATAACATTTCATATAAATCATTACTGCAACTTACAATGTCATCCACCCAACCTCGAGATTTGGCTACCAACTTGCAACTCTGTAATGTTGCATAATTTCCATCACAACTAAGCATTACAGGGTCCAATCTTTCCCTACTACTAAAGCCATATGGTTTAAGTGAGTTTCAAAATATAAGAAAATTAAAAGCAAATGACAATTGCTACCAAACAACCACTATAACATACTTATACTTCATAATATAATCGATCAACTTCCTTCTAAGTGCCTGGAACTTTTGACGACGCCTCATCGTAACCCTCATTAACCTTCAAAGTGGACTTAACTTTCCTTTGTTTACGACTACGCTAACCAATTACATCATCGCAAACTGGACTAATACCAACACCATCCTCATTTTCTAATACATCATATTCACCACCGACATCTTCATCTCCAACCAGTTCTGCTTCAGGGATACCCCACAAGTATTTCGAACCTTTCTCCACTTCCAAATTCGTACTACATGTGACAAACGGTTCACAATAATTCTTCAACTTATCAACCACGAAACCAACTTTACCTAAATCCTCTTCATCAACACCATCCCCTTCACCATTCTCCTCATTAGAACCTGCCAAGTACATAACATCAATACCTGCACTTTACTTTAATACACTATATAGTACAAGAATTGTATTCAATTCCACCTTACCACAACAAATATTGGTCAGTTCCTATTCTTTATCCAATTCATGATTGGCATCCACAGTGTCATGCTTATTTCCCACAACAGATTTCCCTTTTTGCTTCGACGCTATCTATAAAAACTTACTTCAATCAAAGTACGTGATGCGCATAACATACCGAGATTAAAGGTTTTAATTCTTGTACCTTGTAATGATTTGGCTTGAAATCATGGGTGTTTTTACGTCGCCCCTTGTATGCACCATTTTCCTTGCGCATACCACCTACACTTCCCTGTACAAGTATGTTATAGTGGTTGTTCTGTAACAATTGACATTTGCGTTCAATTTTGGACCTAAAATATATTCATCTTATGCTACAATTGTACAATATAAGATTGAACAGTTGGTTCAACATAGCATATGGAGTAAAGTGTAACCTAGAATAGAACAAGATTTTTGGCTTCTTGAAGTACTCATCACATTGTCTTGATAATGCTATGCACACAATCATTCATCTATCCTCTTAACATTTCCCAAACTTTAAAATCACTAAAAAAACTGAATCAAAGTCTTGACATTTTTTTGGCAATTCAAAGTTAATTGATTTTACTAGTACTTAGTTAAAAAACATAAAACCAACTACTCATTGCCATGCTTAATTAGTCGTGCACAGGCATCACATCCTTTGCTTTCAATGGGTGACGGAATCAATATGAAACTTCGACGGACTATTCCAACAATTACTTACATATTTAATGATAAACAAATTAAATTAAATAAATAATTCACAATCATACTAACCCCAAGTTTTCCATAATCCCCACCAGATTTCTTATCTTCTCTTATTGCTAAGTTAATCTCCGATTTGCTCCATGCTTTCATCCTTGGTAACATGCCCCAATTTACGGGTAATCTGTTCAGCCGGTCTAGGTACAATATCTGTCATGCAAACAACACCCCGTTCATACAAACTGCAAACAACACTAATAATACATTATTGTTAAAATTACATTCCAATTTTAAGTTCTCACCACTAAAAATATGCTACAAGCGCCGCAACTTTTTGCAAAACCCTTCCTTGTCAAACTTCTTCGCAAAACGATCCACTACCTTCATCCAATGGTCAAGCATAAAACCACACCAATCGTATTCAGAGGCATTGCCAGCTACCGATATGGCATAAAGTTTGTTAAAAGAAAGTCTATGACATATTGTTGGGCATATAATGTCATTAAGCACGATCATCATAAACCCCTTTTTGAATTCATTAGCGTCAGATATTGGACCTTCAACCGATTCCATTATCTTCTTCCGACTTACCCCACTACTACCAGGACCGCTACTAGATCCATACATTTTCCATAATTTATCAGCTTCTCTTTTCATTTCCTCACCTTCAAATGAAATGGGAACCTTTCTCGAACCTAATGGTAATCCTAAAATCTAATATACTTGTGTTTTTGGCAATGGAAACACCCTACCATTGCTAAAAGTTAGTGTTCTCATACGTACATCCACACAAGTATATAGCCAATAGCAGAAGCTCTGTGGCAACCCTTTGTCTGCAAAGGTTAACAAACCATTAAACCCCATCTTGCAAACCAACCGCTTTTTAGTGTCATCGAAATCCTTTACAATATGACCAAATGTCTCCACTCGACAATTATGAACACCTTGCTACACATTTTATTTACGATTGTCTTATATCAATATTTCACATTACTACTTTATCAATCAATTAATTTCATTATTACCAACTTGTTTCTTATGCAACTCCTTGTGTCTAGCAATCACCAATCCTGCTTCTTTCACTCTAACCCCTTCACTTTTGTCATTATCCTCCTTCTATCAAATGCAATTATTCTTACTTCATTATGTCCATCAAAATGCAAAATCTTGTTTATCTTCAAGTATTGATGACAGATGTCCAATACTCAATTTCACAGTCATGTTAACAAATACTAATACTATTCCCAGTCATTAAACCACATAACAATGATCACAGTCAATTATTCACAACTACATTGAGGATTATGTTTTATATGCAAACATATATAACAACTACAATACTTATTTATTTCACCAAACATGCATTTTTGAGTTATATAAAGAATGTCATTTTCCAATTTATCTTCCACAATGTAATGTTCAACTAGCTCGAAATTAAATATTACCTCCGTTTCAATAAATTGGAAATTCGTTTCACTACACGATTCCTTCAACTTATGCGTCCTTTTGCCAAGATCATGTCAATTCTTCTCCTTTTTTCTTACTTGCAATTCGATCAAAGTCGACTCAGTGGTTTTTCCCTTCTTTCACTTTAGAACTGAAGAGAGAGAATGAGAGAAAATTGATTTACAGAGAGAGTTGAAACAAAGAGAAAGGACTGACAGGGAATGAAGAATCCCCCCTAATTTTCTAAGAGATTGACGGTTTTGCCCCTCCTTATTACTTCTCCCTTTAACTTTAAGCTGAAATGACCATATTACCCATGTTAGATGTTTCACTAACATCTAACTCTTAGTGATTCAGCATTCCTCAAAATCTGGTCATATTTCTCTCCTAGTTTTGGTTAGTGTGAACGCAATCTAGGACCAGGACTGGCTAACATCCAGGCTAAGCGACCGCATAATGCCTCCTTTTTTCGGGGCCCAAATGTTATGAGGTATATTGATTGATGAAAAAACAAAAAGGTCATATAAATGCTTACCATAGCTTAGTGGTTAAATGACAAAATGTAAATATTGCAACCCCGTGTCAGCGCACGCTCGAGGTCCTATGCCAGCACGTATTTTGTACTTTGCTTGCTTCTTATTCCTGTTTCATTATTCTTACTTTTCCCATGCATCAATACTAGTACATTACTACTTGTTAACTTAATTTTTCATTGTTTGTTTTCCTTTCATCTCCTATTACAATATTATCCATCTTGGTCCAATACATATTCCTTAATGTGGTTTTTCCTTTTTTTTTATCTTCGTATAAGTCCATTTGTGGTGGTTGAGAAAATTTTCAAATATCAAAGCATATATCAATTTTTTAAGGCCCTGTTCTCGTCAACTAAACTCTGTTAAATTGAACTTATTTTTACTGAACTGAACTTAATGATACTGAATTGAACTTATTGCTACTGAAGTGAACTTATTTTTACTGATTGTTGTTTTTTCTTCTTTGATTTTTACTGAACTGAATTTATTTTTGCTGAAACTTATTAAAATAAGTTGACGAGAACAGGGCCTAACTGTCAAATATAAAATTTTAAATTAGAAAATGACTAAACTCAATTTATGGTTAGAGTTAGAGACTTAAAGTAACTCAATTCCTCGTTTATTTGGCTTGGGTACTCATTCTTCCCTGCAACTTTCCAAATATTCTCGCTTGTATTCTCGCTTCGAATGCAAAGCTTTTTATCTTTATTTTGAAAATTTTAGCAACTTATTATTGTCAAAAGAATTTGGCCTTTTTCGACCAGCAGATAAAATTTGCTTTCACCATTCAATTTAAAAATAAAAATAAAAATTAGGGCCTCATTTATTAGTTACGCACAGGGCTCCAAAATCTCCAAGACAGCCCTGTCTAGGAGAATATTACAACTCCATTCTAGCTAATCAACTTGGAGTACAAGGATGCATATTACAACTCAAAAGGACTTACGATAATCCGAAATTCATGACTCAATTTTTGGACTTCAGAATTAACTTGACACACGTTAATTAAAATACTCCATCCGTCTAAAGAAAGCTCTATACACTTTCCTTTTTCATCGGTCCTAAAAATCTCTATACACTTCTACATTTGGACATGGCCCACTACTACTTTATTCCTTTTACTTTTCAACAATGATCCACTACTCTCTCATATCCAAATACAATAATACCCACTAACTTCTATCACATGTATCTTTTTAATAAAATACAATTGATAACCAAACAACAACTTATCATTTAAATCTGCGTGTCTGATCAAGTATATAAAGCTTTCTAGGACGAAGGAAGTACTAACTGGACTCTTGGATCATGTAAAAATTCTCAAATTTAAGAGTAAGGATAAAAATCATGACCTTATTAACTAAAAGCAATAAAGATATATTAGAGAAGGACTAATGGATCAAAATCACATCATTCCCTCCCTCTTAAAAGAAACTTGTCTCAAGTTCCAAAATCATGTCAAGGGACCAAATCATTCACATTGAAAGAAGCACATACACCTTTTCCAAGAAGTATTGGAAATGTGTCATAATTCTCTCTATGCACAATCTTGAATAAACCTTCTTCAATAGGTTCGTGTTTTCCTTTTGCATTGTTGTTCAACTTTTGTGCACTCAAGGAAAGACAAACATGATCTCCGATGCCAAATGGAGGATTTTTCCATACTTGAAGTAAACGTTCTTTATGCTTTTCTTTCTTTTATTTTCGATTCATCTTCACTTCATCACAAGTAACAAGTGGAACCACCTTGCTTTCTGCCTTTGGAACTAGACTTTTTGGAGGCAAAGCTTGCAGTCCCATTCATACCCCTTTATAAAAAGCGGACACCACATTTTCGTGGCAATGTAAATAACATCACGATCAAATTACCTGGACGTCCAAGTAATAGTGCATATGCGTTGATAGGAACTACATGACACCATACTTCACCATGAAAATCGCCAATGGAAAAAGAAACAAAAACTTGTTTTGAAATTTTCACGCCTCAATCATTAGTTAGCCAATTCAACTTATAAGGTTTAACATGTTTACGAATAGTAATTGGTAAAGCATTCACCATCTTTTGAGAACAAGCATTAGTACATGAACCATAGTCTACAATGACCGAACAACTACAATCATTCACTAAGCACCTAGTATGAAACAAGTTCTTTCTTTGTGCTAAATCATCAAGAGGATTAGTTTGGACATGTACAAGTTTTTGTACCACTAGTGTCTCATGATCATGTGCGGGGTCAAACAACACTTGATATTCCAACTCATCCAAGTCATCATCATCTTCCTCTCTAGTCTTGTTTTGTTCCCTCATGACCAAAGCATACCTAGCATCCTCCTCTTCCAAGGCAAGGAATCTTGAAGTCATGACCCTTCTATTAGGGAACTCGGATTTGTAGTAATTGCTTCCTTAACACTTGAAACATTTAACTTCATCTTTGTTCACACATTGGATTTTAGGCGCCAAATCTGTCTTCAAAGTATCTAAAACCTCTTTTCCTTTATTCAAAAGTTCAAACTTTTCAATTAGTTTAGGAATTTCAAATATATAAGATGATTAAGGTTTAGTAGATTTTACCTTGCTAGCCTTGATTTTCCTTTCAACCTTGATGGCCATGTCACATGCCTCGTCAAACGAGAAGTAGGGTTGAAGTTATATCTTGTTGCACACTTCCATCTCTAGTCCAACAAGAAATTTTGACGTCTTTTGTTCCTATACATCCTTGCAATCACATACCAAGTATGGTCTTTCAAACTCTTTGATGTAGCATTTAATGTTCATACTACCTTGTTGCAAGGTATTGAGTTTATGAAACAAATCTTGCTTGTAAGTTCTCATCTTTTGCTTGAGTAAGTTCCATGAGTTGATCTTTTCTTTGTCACCTCTTTCCCTTTGTGCTTGCATATTGTCATACCAAAGAGAAGCAAATCTAGATAGCTTAAGGACATCGTACGTGAGTCTTTGAGGATCATTAATGCCCTTATGTTCAAAAATTCTGTCAAATTTTTGTTCCCACTGCAAGTATATCTCTGGATCTAAAGGGTCATCAAACTTGGGAAGATCTCCAAGTTTTATGTCAACTTCTCTGTTGTAAACACCTCTAAATTTTGAATCTCCAGCGTTTTTATTCTCCACAACTCATCCTCACATTTAACTCTTTAACTTCCTCAAACAATTGCGTCATTATTCTCACACAGTTTTCTTTCAAATTCCGACATTGTGCTGAAAATAAGACCGAAAGTTACTAGCAACCGTAAAAAAGTTTCTCAACCAAATTTTACAGGATGAAAAGTTCAGATTATAGGGAAAACAACCTGATTGGAATCACTCAAAAATTCCAAGTAACAAAGTCGCAGTAAAATAATCAACTCACTCGCGCCAGCATTGATAGAAAACGAACAAAATTGAAAATTAATTCCAGAGAAAATAGTAAACAAATTCCAAAAATAGTAGTTTTACTACTATTTTCAAGAGATGATTTGAGGTCTATTTCCAAGATCATGGCTGCTTTCAATTCTTTCTCTCAGGTTTCAGGCCTTGAAGCTAGTATGGAGAAGAGTTGTATATACATAGATGGGTTTGGTACTGATGGAGCAGTCTCTCTAGCTAGTGTTGTGAATATTCCATTGGGTGTTCCTCCATCAAAGTACTTAGGAGTGCCTTATCTCCTAAGAAATTGAACTTCTCCCGATGTAAACCCCTCATCGACATAATTACAGAGAGAGCTCGGGGTTGAATGGCTCATATGCTCTCCTATGTAAAAAAGGTTGCAGCACATTATCCTGAGTAGTATACAAAACCACGGGGCTCACATTATTCCTCTCTCAAAGAAAGTGGTTAAAGTAGTTGAGAGTATTTGCACAAAATTTATATGGTTGGTTCCATCAGCCCTTCCCACAAAGCTCCTATTGCTTGGTTCAATTTTCAGAAATCCAAGGCAGCTGGTGATTGGAACTTGAGTTATATGAATCTGTGGAACAAAGCTGCCATCTTGAAGATACTTTGGGCTTTGGCATTCAAGAATCAAGAGTGACAAGCTTTGGGTTAGGTGGGTTAACTCATACTATATTAAGAACAAGAACCTTTATAGTGTTGCTATTACTAGCAACACATCTTGGTTACTTAGGAAAATCATTGAGAGTTAAACACACTTATCTAATTAGGTGATTGGAATGTTGTGCTGCATCACGATTCTTATAGTATTGAAAAAGTCTGTAAGATGTTGCTTGGTAACTTTGAGGGGGTTGCTTGGAGAATACTCATCTACAACAATAAATCCACTCTTAAAAGCAAGTTCATCTTGTGGCTTGCTATGCGAAATAGGCTTTATACTGCAAATAGACTCTATGCTTGGGGCATTCAATAATGTAATAGAATATGCTCCTTATGTGAACAAGATCTGGAATATGTTAATCATCTGTTTTTGAATGTGATCATGCAGCTGGTATATGGATGTTTATTCTTCAGTTGTTGGGACAGAGGCATCAGATTCAAGGTTTCAGATAGCAAATCAGGTTGTTAAGGCTAGAGCTCATGGTATTAGTAGGGTTTATGAGGTTTATGTGATGCTCTTCACTGAAACATTATATGCAGTTTGGATTCAACGCAACAACTACATTTTTAGAGGCGCTTGTTTACCTCCTAATCATGTTGTGAAAGAGACTGTCTATAGAGTTTCAACTAGATGTGATAATAGGAGTAGGTCTTTACTCATAGAGAATGTAATGTAGTTCCTTTTTTTTGTTTTGTTCTGGATGGCCTCTCCTTCCCATGCTGGTGAAAGGTTAGGAAGCCTTTTGTTGTCTCTTGGTTTATATTACTACTTTTTTGGTAGTCAATAATAAATGTGAATTGGCAAAAAAATGCCAAGTCTGTTTCCACTCTATTGGCCTCGCACTTGAAACTCTCTAGGAAGCCCTCGGTCAATTGAAAATCAAAGGAAACCAGCTCCTATTTCTTACACTAGTCTGATTGGGAGTGTAATGTACTTCATGGTGTGCTCAAGTCCGGACATCGCTCAAGCGAGGAGTGATATTAGTCTATATATGTCAAGGCCATAAAAAGGCCACTAGGAAACGATCAAGTAGTTGTTGAGATACTTGAAGGGAACTTCAAATGAATATCTTGAGTTTGGAAGGGACTCGAGTGGCTTGAACGGGTTTTGTGACTCGGATTATAGAGATTTGGATCCCCGAAAATCTACTTATGGTTATGTGTTTACATTGGGTGGCACAGTGGTGAGTTGGCAATTGCACTCCAAGATGTGACTGCAACATCCCCAATAAATCCACCATGGAAGTGGAGTACACGGCTGGAGGCTTTCGAAAAAGCAAAGTGGATAAGGGTTTAGTTGGGGAGATTTGTCCAAGTACAAGCTTAGTGAACATCCAAGATGGAGTCCAATTGCCCATGAATCAGAACTTGATCCATAGAAGAACCAAGCAAATTGAGGCGAGATTCAACTTCATTCGTGATGAAATCGAAAAGAAGAACCTTAAATTATTGAAGATTGCACCAAAAAACAATTACACCGATATGTTGACTAATCCATCGCCAACCACCAAGTTCACTTTGTGTGTGGATTTGGTTGGTTTCTATCCACGTTTGTAAGCCCTTGTGGGCAACGGGGTGAGTGTGCCCTTTTTTTAAGTAGATGCTTGTGTATGGTGGTAATGAGAACTGTTGAAATGGTGTAGAGTTAAAGTAGAGAGGATTCAAGGGAAGGTGGGGATTGTTATTTGTGCCTTGAACCTTAGAAACGGGTCTGTGTTGGGTCGAGCATGCAATGTCGAGACAAGCAAGCTAGGAAAACAGAGGAAAGTTTCTGATGAGGTTGTTTAGGCAAAGTTGCAGTTGTGTGCAGGAAAAGCTATAGTGGTGTTTGCGCGAAACTACAATTTTCGTCACCCTAGTCAGTAGTCCCTAACAGTTTCTTTGTGGTGCGTGCATTCTTTTTCCGAGCCTTTTTCCTCCAGATTTCTTTTGCCATATATGGGTCATTAGACTTGTAATTTCTTCGACTATACAAGGAAGTCTAAGGTATGACCTACGAATCAGAGAATCATTAGATAGTTACCACATTAACTCTCTTTGTCTTCTTCCTCTTTCTTTCTTCTTCATTGTTTTGAACCTTCACTAAAGAATGAACACTGACCAGTAAAAGGACGTAATAAACCTTGTTAAATGTTATGTCTCTATGCCTTTTCTTGTTTATTTCATTGATTGTATTCTCATTGCTAGTAGTTCTTCTTTGTAACAACTAAACACACAAAAGCAAAGATCTTGGTAAAGTTTCCGCACAAGGTTTCTATTTGGCAACCAAAGATAACATAAGTAATGTCCAACTCTAAACTGAATAACTGATCCATCTTGGGATTTATACAATTTGAATTTCGTAATCAAGATAATACGTGTCAAAAATGTACCTTCCGGAATCCAAAAGTCTCTTGTACTTCGGACCCAGAAAAGAAAACCATAACACACAAACATCAATTGAGTATCTTTACAGTGGCAGTCGGCTCCGCTACTTTTATGGGCGTGTCAACAAGTTACATGGGTCATGACTTGAGAGGGGGAACTCGGTAATATGCTGGAACTATGGCAGGGAAAAACATTTTTCTCACACCCTCTGCTTTAATTAGTGGAAATATGATTCCTGATGCACCCTGTAGCAAAGAAAATTGTATAACGTCAAGAAAAGCTACTCCATCCATTCAAAAAGGGAAGTCATAATATTGACTGGCAAGACAAATAGATCTTTCGAGGAATCAAATCATATGAAAGTGAAGCTGGACATACTGAAATCAATCTGGCTCCGATCCATAAGCGGTTAGGTGAGGGGAAGGGCAGTAGTAAGCGACCAACCCCAAATATGGCAACAGCGAAGAAATGGAGAACCAAGCTCAATGGCTTAGGATTCAGCCCTGAAAGCAGAGAGATTGGTCCATTTGAAAAGATGCCTCCAAGACTTAGATAATCAAAGCAAGCTTGGCGCATCTCTTTTCTAGCCTGATCTGGAGAAGCACGGAAAACCTTGTATAAAGCACCTGCTAATGTGTTTATAGTAGATGCCACTGGCTGCAAATCATGAAACAGTTATATGTCAGGTTGAATGCGCCATATTAATCTCTACACCAAAATTGGCGAGCAAACAGACGGGAGTTCATGTGCATGGAGATTGTAGCTACAAGAACTATGATCTCGACATATCTAAGAGTTTTTGGACCTAGCAAGTGACCAAATAAACGCACTCTACTTTGATTTTGGAGTGTTTATGCCATTAAAAGAACTCCTCTTAGTTACAGACTGGCAAGATTGGTGACTGAAACGAAATGTAAAGCAGTCATAGAAGGAAGGGGAAGATTATGGTTCATTAAGAAGAGAAAGGAATGAATCCTTCCAATTCCCTTCCCTTCCACGCCAAATTTCCCTACTCAAAAAACACTTAAAAAAATCCAGTTAAGCACCTAAAAGAAAGAAAACTCACTTTACGCAGAGTATAGAAGGACTCCAGATATCTGCAGAGGCTAGGTGCATCATTCAAGTCCTCCAGTGGCCTAAGGAGATCTCGCAGCAAGACAATATCAGCCAGAGCTACAGTCATTCCTCCGCCTGTTAAGGGATGGCGCATATTAAATGCATCTCCCATCAGTAAAGCCCCCGGCTTAGGAAGAGGAGCTGCTGGCATGCTTCTGTTCGGCATAGACTTGATATTTCCTTTATCAACAGCCGCAACAAAGGCATCGTACAATTCTGGAGGTAACTGAGATTACATATTGATGGTTAATAAAACTTGAAAGCACAAGGACACTGAATAAACAGAGGACTTCAATGAATTCTCTTCGGAAAGCTTTTCAAAAATAGGCTAAATATACATACAAAAAGATAAAAGCAAAAAAATATTTGACATGTACATACTTGAGGAGCCACTACAGTCTTCAAGTACTTGGCCAGGTCACCGTTAGCGACAGAAGGCACTTTTTCTCCTGGTACATCTACAAGACATCGGACTTCAGTGCTACTGATCGGATAGAACAAGATTGGGGATGGATCTCCTAAAACAACATGTCCATAATTTTTATAAGGAAGTTGAGAGTTCTCCAGAACAAGTCCCACAAAACATGAAGGCACATCTATCTGCCACAAACATAGTGATTTTATCAATTGATGTGTACATGAGATATATCTATATAAATTGCATGTAGGCAACCAAGTTTGTAGGCATACAGACACACGCACACATGCATACAGATTGAACACCATACAAATACTTTATAAAAGCAGATGGGGACTTTCAATTTGCTTTCAGAAAATGTACCTTAGGCTTGCATAGTGAGCGACGTAAATTTGAGAAACAACCATCACATACAATGGTCAGAGGGGCATACGTACATAGCTCCTGTCCAGCTTTATTCTTGTACCTCACACCCTTAATTATCCCAGTTTCTTCAACAAGAGAGGTAACTGTGCCCTGCTCCAACTGCACACTGGAGAAAAAGATGTTCAAAAACATTTCCTATCAATGAAGTACAAAGTAAAAAATTTCCTGCACAATGAATCTCAACCCAAAAGCATGATGAAACAGGCAAACTTCAAACTTCATCTTAGTAGTTAAGAGTTAAGCAGTAACACCTTCATGGCCACAGTAACATCTGACTTTTGATTTCTCATTTTCTCCTCATAATAACATCTTACTTCCAATCAGATCATGCTACACATTCAGTGAAAACTATAAAGCAAAGTGGTTCGTTCCTTCTTAAATTTAAATCATGTGATACTTTAAATGACTCGGGAGTATATTAAAGATCCTAAGAAATTGCTTGAAATTATAAGAAAATTGGCATTACTATGAAATTTATTTTAGTATATGTACCACATACTTTTTATAACTTTGGAGCAGAAATTTAATATATTAAAAGAGAAAGTAACGGCTGAAAACATAGAAATGGAGATAATTATAGATTCACACATAACAGCCTAGCATCACAAACCACTATTTCATCGTACAAAAAACAGCACATCTCAGACACTATTGTGAACTGAAGTAATACGGAACTAGTTTTATAACCTCATTCACAAACATTAGGATTAATGACAAAAAACAAGAAAAATATATGAAATTATGGATCATCATATATGAACTTATTTTCTATACAACAAGATAAGTTATTTCGATGATCAATGTAAAGGACACCTAGCAAGTGGAGCATAAAAGTGGCAAAATTGACGAAATTCACAAGATGTGGACCAATGACAACGAGAAGATGATTATGTACTTGCATCAACAAAAGCAGAAAAAAGCAAGTACTTGGGAAGAGAAGCAGCTTTCTCCCTCATCCTCTGTATAAAGCGCCCGTTATGAAACCCTCTCCCGGAGACATCATCATGAAATTTCTCCAGAGGGTAAGAAAGTCTAGTATTCTTCCCATCCTTGAAGAGAGCATACCCATATACATGTTGAGCATCGATTTTTTCCACGCAATCTGTCATAAAATAGTAGATTTCTAAACTCCAAAACTCATTATTAATCCATCAATTTCACCACAACTATGACAATGACAGCCATCTAACATGCCTAAGTTGTGTAGGAGAGAACGCACAGTAACTTACTGTGAGGGACTAAAAGTTTATCAATAGGGTCTCACAAAGTAGTATTGTCAATCGACCAGATACAAGATTTTTGCTAAGATATGATATACTCTATCAAATCAAAAAGTTTATTTGGTATAAGTTTGAAAAGGTTATCTAGGAAAACATGTTCTCACAAAAACAGAGAGGGGAGGATCGTGAGGCCTACTTCAAAGTACAAACTCAATTAGAAAATTATCCCTCTATCTTTGTTCAATAGGTAGATCTTACACACGAGTGTATGATGAGCATTATACTCTCGAATGTATATTAGTAGCGTTTAAATATACATCAGTTCAAATTTAAAAAACACCCAATATTTAAGATGTTCATTTATTTCATGTTATTGTTCATTCACAAACTTAATATGTTCATTTACGGATATCAAATGTACATCACAAAACTAACTTAAATTTTCCCAAAAATCACATATACTCACCTTTTACATTCAAAAAATTTCAAATTGAAATTTTTTCCAAAAAAACGGGAATGTACATCAAAAGCATTTAAATGTACATCAGTTAATAACTGATGTACATTTAAATGCTTTTGATGTACATTCCCGCCTTTTTGGCAATAATTTGAATTTTGAATGTACATGGTGATTATAAGTGATTTTTGAGCAGGAATGAACTGATGTACATTTAAATAGTTCCAATGTACATTCCCGCCTTTTGTCAAAAATTTGAATTTGAAAATTTTTGAATGAAAATGGTGAGTACATGTGATTTTTGAGCGGGATGTACATTGGAAGCATTTAAATGTACATCAGTTCAAATTCAAAAATCACTTCAAATTCAAAAATTGATTTTTGAACTCATGTACATTAAAATACTTCTAATGTACATTCCAGCCTTATGTCAAAATTTTGAATTTGAAAATTTTTGAATGAAAATGATGAGTACAAGTGATTTTGAAAAAAATTAAGTTGGTTTTGTAATATACATTTGATATCCGTGAATGAACATATTAAGTTTGTGAATGAACAATAACATCAAATGAATGAACATCTTAAATACTGAGGACAATTGTTTTTTGAATTTGAACTGATGTACATTTAAATGCTCCTAATGTACATTCGAGAATACCATGCTCATCATACACTCGAGTGTAGGATCTAATTTGCGATCTTTGTTTGGTACAATAGAGTTATCTATTTATCCAATTGTTCTTCTAAAAAAGGAATAGAAGGGAAAACAATGTAATATATTATTCAAATTGTTTGGTTTAATAAAAGGATTTAAAAGGAATTCAATATATGTAAGAAGCAAAGAAAGGAAAGTGGAAACTTTTATTTTAGTAGGAAATGAAAGGCAACCATTTTCTTTGCAAATCATCTATTTCCCATATTACTTATAAAACCCCCACAATGTTTTTAGAACAAACATAGAAATGTAAATTTCTAGAATTCTCAATGAACACTTCATAAGTAGTACTTCTTGCCAAGCTGATATCTAATACTACCTCCGTTCCATATGTATTGCAACATAGGGAGTTTTACGCCTCCCAATGCACTACTTTGGATGTTAATATCTCTAATTTTATTTGGGTAAAAATTATAACAAGTTGATATTAATTAAGCATATATCGAGACGAATCTAACAAAATCCCACATGACTATATTTATCCTTATGTATAAATCGCAAAAGAAGGTCAAAGAGGAGTGTATGAATAGTGTAAAATGTCAAAGGTTTCAATACATATGGAACGGAGGTAGTATATGTCTATGACACATATATCCATTGTTTTGTGGTAAAGTCAACAAAAGAGGTAGCATATTTTTAAACAAAGTACCGTAGTATATTTATTAAGAAAAATACTATGCTAATTTTTTGAAACTATATGCTATATACAAAACTAGCAGGCTGTATATAGCTATATAAATGTGAAAATAACAATTCTTATATACTACCTTTCATAATGAATATACAACTTTTGTTGTCAAATATACCACCAAAAAACGTAAGGAAGCGGATATAAGTACTATAGACATGTATCCGTTAGCAACTTGGCATTGCTCTACTTGTTCAATCACTTCTCCCATTGTATCATATGCTAAAACGATTATTAGAAGCAGACATGGAAAACACCTTAGATTGCTTTCCTTTGATTTCTATAACCAAACAAGTTGTAACTTGCAATTCTAAACGTACTTATTAATTTGGGTAATTAATATTATAATGATGAGAAGAGGTGAAGAGTTACCTTGAAGTCCCAAGTCGATTAATTTGAGGTATCCCCCTGGTTGTAGAAGCTCACCAACAATGCGATCAGGCTCCTTTAAATCTCTCTCTATTACATGCACTCGCCTTCCATCCTACATTATTATTGTTATTATTACTCACCTTCACAACTAAGCATCATTATCATAAATACATACAAATGTAGTGATATTTTGACTAATCTCCAAATTAAAAAGAAGAAACCTTAGCAAGGGTATGTGCGAGAGCAGCACCAGCTACGCCAGCACCGACTATGATGACGTCAGGGCCAAGGATGTGAGGTTTACATTCTCCGGCGATAGAAGCGGTGGTAGTTACGGCGGAGACACCATTCTTGGAATATCTATTATGAGTCGTTCTCAGGGTCCACAGAAACGCCACGGCCAACAGCGAGGCGATTAATACTCCTACGACGACGACAAGGTAATGGTCAAAGGACATCCTCCAATAGTAATGATTCACTTTCTTCTCCTCGGAGTATTTACGCCGTCGTCGGAATTTCCCGGCGTTTCTCTTCCTCCACCACTTCCTCCCTCTTTCTTTCTTTCTTTCTTTCTTTCACCTGATGATGGGTAAGGGGGGATTTGAAGGTGTGTTAGCGGTTTTTGAGAATTTGCTTTTAACTTTTTGATTTTTTTGTTAGTATTTAAATGAGAAAAGTTTACCGGGATATCTTGTTACCAGAGACAGATCATAGATGGCATCATTTATAAGAGTACACAGCTCACCAGAATCTACTTCGTTTACTTATTATTCAGATCTTGGGATGCTAGTGGGAGAAAGTCCCACATTTCATCTCTATTTTACTTTCTTTGTTTTTTATTAATTATCACACTTTTGATTTCACGGCGAGATAATTTTTTTTGATAAATTATTAAAAGAGATTATCTAATACTAAGGGCTTGTTCATTTCAGTTTAATTTCAGTTCAGTTCAGTTCAGTTCAGTTCAGTTCCATTATTTTATGACCATTTTGTTAAATATTATTATGTTGGTCTAATTTATTTTACTAATTGCTCTTATTATTATTATTATTTGTTTGGGCCCATTTCAGTCATGGCCCACTTAACCGGTAAAATGACTAAAATACCCTTAGGGGGTAAAATTATCATTTTACCCCTAAAGGACCTTTCACGCTAGAAAGTACAGTCATTCAGTCAAGCCCACTGACAAAAAGGCTTTCATGACATCATCATCTTCACCAGATGACATCACCTCAGTACTACCTATAAATAGTACTCTTATCTGATCATTCAGGTACGTTTTTTACCCACATTTCAAAGCATTTACTAGTACTACTCTCTGACCTTCTAAGATCAGATCTGACTTAAGCATCGGAGAGCCAATCCCGGGAAGATCCCCGGGATAGTTCACCGTGCTCGGTTTTGCAGGTATCGAAAATTCGAAAACCTTGGACTTGTTACTGGTTACTACCTTGCTGGATTTGGACTTCCCTAAACTATAAATTTCTATTGTGTTTCTTGTACTCGAAACAGTTGGCGCCGTCTGTGGGGATCGTAACATAACAGCTGCATTTTCGAACACCATGACACGAGGACAAGGTAACCGCAGTACTACTGCTCGAAAGACCACTTCTGAGAATGTGCAGACTACTCTGCGGAACCAAGGAGGTGCAATCGTGGAGGACGAGACTGATGTCCATGTTACTGGAAGACAAGGTGACGCAACTTTCGATGCACCTCCACCACCAGTCACTTACTCGGATCTTTGACAGCTCGAGCTCCGAATGGAAAGACACATGAACACAGTCATGCAACAACTCGTCTCAGTAATCAAGACTCAACACACTACTCCCCCTGACCGGGGGACAGTCCTACATCAGCCGCAGGCTCATCGAAGGGCAGCAGACCCAAAACGTACCCTAACCGAGCACGCTGCAGCTGGCCCATCGAAGAGGATACCTGCCGCTTCGAAAGGGAGATCTATCATGTCGCCAAATCAGGATTACGCTCGTCACATTATGCAGCAGAAGCAGATGAGGGATAAGAACTTCGATGCGCGGGAGATCGTTGAGAAAATAAGAGAACAGTCACAGGTAGGGCATTTGAAGTACTCAACTGCCACGCGAACCACAAGACAGTCTCGTCCCGTGACTAACCGTCACACACCGCGAATTGGAATCTCACAACACATCGAAGATCCCGAAGAAGTAGCTGAATCGGGTTTTCGAGTTGGTTCAGCAGTGGCACATAAATCGCCTTTTAGCCAACATATCATGGGGACTGCTAACCCGGGAAAGGTCAAAATCCCTTCAATCGAGCATTATTCGGGCACTACCGACCCAGCCGACCACTTGGCAGCATACAAGGCACAAATGAGTGTGCAAAAATTTTGTGAAGCCACATGGTGCAGATACTTCCCAACCACCCTCAAAGGGTTGGCCCTCAACTGGTTCACTAGCCTGCCTTGTGGCATCATCACAAGCTTCTCGGCCCTCGAGGCTCTATTCTCCCAGCACTTCATAGTGGCTAAACGCCAAAAAAAGACCAGTGTGCACTTGATGTCAGTTTCTCAGCAAAAAAGGGAAAGCCTAAGTTGCTACATCAAGCGATTTAACGAAGAGTCCCTCAAGGTCTCCGACCTCCAAGATGGAGTCGCCGTTACGGCCTTAATGAATGGCCTCCATCCTGGGCGGTTCAAGTTCGAATTTTCCATGAGAGAGACTTTCACCTTAGCAGATGCAATGAGGCAGGCGCAGAAGTATATCCAAGAGTCAGACATCTTCAAGAATATGCATGATGAAGGAAGTAACAAACGATAAACTGAGCCATCGAGCCAAAAGGAGATGGCAGATAGGCTGAAGAGACATCGACCCTCTGATGGGGGCCATGACCCTCGTTTCAATGTCAATCGAAGGGAGATATATTTGGACTTGAAAGAGAAGTATGTGCTGCCTCGCCCTACCCCCATCAAAACATCAAGTTATCGAAGAGATAAGAAGCTATGGTGTGAATACCATAGAGAATGCGGTCATACGACCAAGGACTGTAGGGAGCTGAAAAAGGCCCTAGACAAGTTAGCCGACGAAGGGAAACTTAATAGATACCTTAGGAGCCTCAAGGTGATCGAAGAAGAGAGAAGGGAAAAGAGAAACAATCGAAGAGCGATGAAACCGAAGGCTATGTAGGAGTCATAGCTGGGGGCTTCGCTTCGGGAGGCCTGACCGGCAATTCAAGAAAGAATCACTTTTATCACTTGAAAAATTGGGAAAGAATGAAAATGCCGGACACCCCCACAATGGTGTTCGGAGAGAGTTCGAAGGAAATACAAACTCCCCATAATGATCCTCTGGTCATCGAACTTAAATTGGCTAATCACATGGTTGGTCGAGTTCTGATAGACAACGGAAGATCAGCGGACATCATCACTTGGGAGTGTCTGCAGAAGCTCAAATACGAAAAGAAAGACATCAAGGCCATCGACCAGCCCTTGGTCGAATTTGGAGGCTAATCTGTTCACCCCCTTGGAGTCATCAACCTACCTAGCCAGTTTGGTGACAAGGGAAAAGGACGATGCCTTCCAATTAATTTCCTTGTAGTTGATATCGACCTCCCAGACAATATCATCATAGGTCGGCCTACGCTAAACAGAATCAAAGCGGCCATTTCGACCTATTAGCTCTTGTTCCAGTTCGAAACAGATGATGGGACGGTGGGTAGGCTGCATGGAGATCAAAAATATGCTCGGGAATGCTATGTCAACAGCCTAAGAAAGAGCAGGCCAGTCGAGCAAAATTCAGGCAAGAGAAAAAGAGAAGAAAAGGAAACAGCCAAAAGTTCACCCCCACCATTGGGATTGTTCTACAATGAAAACCCTGCCAACCAAAATCGACCCCAGCCGGTCGACGAGGATGAAGAAATACAACTCGGATCTGATACTAGCCGAACAGTTCGAGTAGGTCAAAGACCTTAACCAGGACGTTCGAGGTGAACTAGTGGAGCTCCTTCGAGAATATCAGGAGGTGTTTGCATTTTCTGCTGATGAAATGCCAGGGATAGACCCCTCGATCACTAAGCATCAGCTGAATATCAAACCGGAATATAAGCCCGTCAAACAAAAGTTGAGGCACCAGGGCACTGACAGAATTAAAGCGGCAGCCGAAGAAGTGAGAAAACTACTGAGTGCTGGAATGATTAGGGAACGCCAATACACGGAGTAGCTATCGAACATCGTGCTGGTTCGAAAGCCCAATGGATCATGGCGCATGTGCGTCGACTTCACAGATCTAAATAAGGCTTGCCCTAAGGATGACTTCTCCCTTCCCAAAATTGACAAACTAGTCAATTCTACGGCTGGGCATGGTCTATTCAGCTTCATGGATGCAAATGATGGTTACCACCAAATTCCCCTAGCCGAGGAAGATCAGGTGCACACCGCATTCATTACAAGCTCAGGAATCTATTGTTTCGTAGTCATGCCATTCGGACTTAAGAACGCAGGGGCTACATACCAATGACTAGTCAATAAAATGTTCGAGAAGCAGCTGAGACGCAATGTCGAAGTCTATGTGGATTACATGATTGTCAAAAGAAGACTGGTCGAAGAACATGTCCAGGACTTGAGAGAAACTTTATCCACCCTCCGCAAGTACAACATGAAACTAAACCCTAAAAAATGTGTCTTCGGAGTTCGAGGCAGAAAGTTCCTGGGATTCCTGGTGGATGAAAGGGGTATCAAAGCCAACCCCGACAAAGTAGAGCAATCATCAACATGAAATCCCCTCGAACTGTTAAGGAGGTTCAGAGATTGACTGGGTGCATGGCTGTATTGGAGAGATTTTTGCCAAGATCGGCTCACAAAAGTTTGTACTTCTTCAATACCTTGAAGAAACCATGCTTCGAGTGGGATAATGAGGCGGAAAAAGCATTTCAACAACTAAAAACACACTTAGCAACACTGCCGAAGCTCGTTTCGCCCTTGCCGGGAGAAACACTATTCGTGTATCTTGCAGTTTCAGAAACTGCGTTGAGTGCTGTCCTCGTGGCTGAAAGAGAAAGACAACAACACCCAGTCTACTTCATCAGCGAAGCCTTTCGAGGAGCTGAAAGTAGATACCCCCCATCAGAAAAGATGATTTATGCATTGATAATGGCTAGTCGAAAGTTGAAACCTTACTTTCAAGCCCACCCAATCAAGGTACTCACTACCCAGCCGCTCAAGAAGCTTATCGGAAATAGAAATGGCTCTAGCCGAGTCGTCGAATGGGCTAATCAATTATCTGATTTCGGCCTGGAGTTTGAACCCCGAAGAGCAATAAAAGCATAGGCTTTGGTAGATATTATTGTTCAATGCCCATCGGAGATTGAGACTGTCACCCTAACCGGGACATGGCAACTCTTCATAGATGGTTCTTCTTCGAAAGCAGGGTGCGGAGCAGGGCTCTTGATAATAGACCCACTCGAAAATAAAATGGAATACGCAATAAAGTTTGATTTTGCTGCATCAAACAATGAAGCTGAATATGAAGCCCTTTTGCTGGGATTGAAACTATGCCTCTCGAATGGGGCTAATGAAATAATAGTCAAGACACACTCGCAGCTGGTTGTCGGGCACGTCAAAGGAGAGTTCGAAGCAAAAGAAGATGGCATGAGGATGTACTTGGGTAAAGTAAAAGAGCAACAACAAAAGTTCACCAAGTTCACAATCCAACATATCCCACGGTCCGAAAACCAGCAGGCAGATGCATTGTCTCGAATGGCTAGCTCGGCATCCGGAATGGAACCTCGAACTATCTCTTGGGAAGTATTGTGCAGGCCAAGTATCAACAGTCAACTCCTCATCTGCAACATAGACCGCTCGAACAATTGGATGGAAAGCATCCGTGCATACCTCGAGGAACAAAATTGCCAGAAGATGAAAAGGAAGCGGAACGAATTCGACGTCGTTCGAGTTGGTTCCTCTTACATGACCATTTTCTATATAAGAAGTCGTTCACACATCCACATTTAAGATGTGTGACGCTCAAAGAAGGCCAACAAGTGCTTCGAGAAATACATGAAGGCGCTTGCGGCAGTCATCAAGGAGCTCGAACCATAGCTGAAAAAGCTCTTCGAGCCGGATATTATTGGCCAACAGTGATGCAAGATGCCAAAGGGATGGTCAAAAAGTGCCATAACTGCCAAGTATATTCCCATGTGCATCGATTGTCTGCCAGCCTTCTCACCACTATGCAAGTTGTGCTACCGTTCGATCAATGGGGGATGGATATCTTAGGCCCATTTCCAACTGCACCTGGTGGGAGGAAATTCTTGTTGGTTGCAGTCGACTATTTCACCAATTGGGTTGAAGCAGAGCCTTTAGCCACCATCTCAGATAACCAAGTACAGAACTTCATATGGAAAAACATCATCACTCGTTTCGGAATACCCCGAGCACTCATTTCAGACAACGATCGACAATTCAACAGTGGACCTACTAAAGCTTATTGTGCTTGATTTGAAATAAAAACAAGGTTCTCTGCTGTCAGTCGACCACAAACTAACGGGCAAGCCGAGGCAGCCAACGAAGTCATCCTCAAAGGGCTGAAGAAAGTGTTAGATGGAGCGAAGGGATCATGGGTACAAGACCTTCCAGGCATACTATGGTCCGCTCGAACTACTGTTAAAGAGGCGACTGGTCACACGCCTTTGAACTTAGTCTATGAAAGTGAAGCCGTATTGCCAGTTGAAGTTGATATCCCCTCACCGAGGATAACCTTCTATGATTATGGGCAGAATGAGAAAGAAAAAAACGTCAAACTCGACCTCCTACCTGAGACCAGGGGGAATGCGTTGCTCAACTCAATTGCTCAGAAAATGAGAATGACCAGGTTATTCAATCGAGGATTCAAAGAGAGGAAGTTCGAAGTAGGAGACCTTGTACTTCGAAAGATTGAAGCTACAGGGAAGAAGCAAGACCTCGGTAAACTAAGCCCAAATTGGGAAGGACCACACTGAGTGACTGAGGTAATTCTTCCTGGAACGTCTAGGCTTGAGAACATGGATGCTGATCCTTTATTTCGTCCATGGAATGTTGATAAATTGAGAAATTTCTATGTATGAACACAACACAGCAAATTAAGGGGGTAATATAAGAGCAACACTGCTTAGGCTGCTTAGACCTAACCGGTCTAGATACTGATTAAATTACTGTGATGTATGTCGAAATATTAGTAGTATTGCTTCTATAAACTTGTAAAAGACCTTTCCGGTCCAACAGGCTTATTAGAAGTTATAAATAAAATTCGACCTTATCGGTCCTTTGAACTTGTTATTTTGCATGACTTACAATTAACAGAATTTAAAGACCTGGCAGGTCATTCGAATTTGCACTTAGCAGGTTAACCTAACCGGTTATACGAATCAAAGATCACCACCTCAAAAGAGGGTGGTCGAGGTTCTTTATGGACCCCTCTTAAGCAGGGCGTTTGTATTTTATTGGAACCCTCTTAAAGAGGTGATCGAAGTTTTTATTTAACACCAAATTAAGGGTGTTTGAACTTCGTTATTCAGTCTACTGGAAGAAGGATAAAACAATATTAACTTGGCCTATTATTCCAAAAACAAGGGACCTAGCAGGTCGAAAAACCAGTGCAAAGAGAACACAATAAGCAAAATGAGCCTTTTAATTTCATTCCATCAAAAATTACAAGTATTGGGTTACATGGAACAAATTAAGCAAAATGTAAAAGTTGGCTACAAAGATGTCAAGGAAACAAGCCTAAAGCATCTAAGACTCTATATCAACTTCCTCTTCAGAAGAGGATTCAGAAGAGGAGCTCGCATCTTCAGTGTCAGCAACCTCAGCCTCGCCTTCAGCGGCCTGGACCTCTCATTCTTTGATAGGCTTGTTCCTCCTCCTTAGCTTCTTCGACCTCCTCAGCAACAGAGGTCTAAGCGTCAACAACACCCTCATCGCCCTTCTCCTTGGCAATGAATTCATCAAGGGCTGCGTGCTCATGCTCGCTATACTTGGTCAAGACTTGTTTAAAATCCAAGACAGGGACCAAGTCTTTTAAAGCCTTCTCAAAACAGTGATGAATATCATCGTGAGCAGACTAATAGCCCTCAACAACCTTCTGATCAGCGAAGGTGAGCCCATCCTGAGACCTCTTCCATCGGCGGATGAACTTGCTTCTTTTCTGTTTGAGGTCCTTGACGGACTTGTTGTACTTCGACTACAAGTCATCCCGTTGGGCCAAGGCACGCTCGAGAAGCTCCCTTTGACCTTTTAGTCGGCCCTCGAGATCAGAAACTTCTTTGCACGATTCCTCGAGCCTTTTCTCAGCTGCTTTGAGCTGGTTTGACACTTCTTCTTTGTTATTCAAAAGGCTAGTCCTCTCGCTGTTGAAAGCCTCGAGGTTGTCAGCATTCAACCTGTTAGCTTTCTCGAGCTCCACCTTGAGAGTACCAACCTTTCGAGAAGCTTCCCAAAGCTCCTGTTTGCACTTTGCAAGCTCCTCAGCCAGCTTGCTCGGATCCTAACCTTCCTTTTCAGTAAGGCGGGCCATTCGGATAGACATCTGTAAAACCAGCAAAATATTAAGTTGCGGAGTTAAGATATGAGCAAAGACATCAAATCTAAGGAGGTTTACCTGCAACCAAAATTCATTTAGGGCTTCAATCTCCTTCTGAACCCCCATTTCGAGACATCCTCGATGTCCCCACGCACTAGTGGAGCCTCTCAAACTTTCTGATAGCGAGCACGAAGGGCTTTCTTGCTTGCCTTATCGATACTGACAGCACCAAGTTGGCCCTCAGCATCATGAGACCAGTATGACCTGTATTTCTTCACAACAGGCTCATCGATCTCCTGTTCATCAAGGGGGGCCGAATTCGAACCTAGATGAAAACATAAATCAGGGAAAAGTGGGTCGAGCTTGGGAGAAGCAGTCGCCTTCCTCTTTGACCCGACACTTCCCGGGGCCTCGACCTCGGATAATGGCTGGTCAAGGGGAGGAGCAACCTCCTTAGCTGGAGTAGGCAAAGGCTTTGAAGGAGCCAACTTTGCCTTTGGTTTATGTTTTGGATTCTGCACGAAAGAAAAAAAGAGACAAGTTTGGAAAAAGATTAAACAACAAAAGCTAAACAGAGGAAGGTGATCGAACTTACTGTGGGAGGTTTAGGAACTTTGAGTTCCCCCTTCTGAATCGACAGCCTTGCCATGGCTGCCATACCACTCTTCGCTGTATTCTTCTTCATCTCTTCATCGAGATTGTTGTATGCAAGCACTACAAAAGCAAACAATGAGTTAGAAAAAGAATTACTCAAAAAACAAGAAAGCAAGTAAGGAGTAATCGACCCCTACATTGGTCATAGGCAGGGGCCGCGCCAAAAGCCGATAAAAAGTGCTCGTTAGCCAGGTCCTTGTCGTTGGGAAACCAGTAATCCGTCTTGTACCTTCGCTTCCCATGAACATGATACCCTGTGGCTTGGCAATGAATGGCCACAATAGCCTCCTCAGCATCCATTTCGGGCACATTAAGGTTCATGCGAAAATTAGGAAAGCTATCGAATAAAATTACGGGCACATCCCATGGCTTGTCCCCTCGGAATACAAAAAGGAACTCCCCTCGAATAGATCCTGGTTGGTAGGCATCTAAGGTTGCACTCCTAACATGCGACAAAGACATATAAAAGATACAATAGCCCCTATCGAGTTGGGCATAAGTTGACATAGGGCTATGTTATACGCCTCTAAAATCTCTTTAAAAAGCGGGTGCAAGGGAAAACGCAAACCCAGCTCGAAATAAGATTTATATACACCAATACACCTAGGAGGTAGCATTAATATTAGGTCGGTGACCTAGGGAGGATACATTACATAAGGTAGTTTAATGGCATAGAGGCTCGACAGGAACGACAATCCACTTTGAAGATCCCTTCGCCACTTCCCCGTGACCAGTGGCCACTTATTCCCAATCTCTTGTTGGGGGAAGGCAGGGCTCGCATTGGTCAGATGTCGAAGTGACCTCATCAGTTGCCTCCATTATTTGCACTACACCAAGGGAAATGAAAGAATCTAAGTAACTCCTCTTAGATGGAGGAAAGGCTATCGTTACTTTATTGGGATGATCTAAAAACTCTTCTGGTCCCTCGAAGTTTTCCTCACACTCCACTTCCTCAATAGGAACGGCGTCGAGTAAAAAATCGGAGTTCGGGGTCTAATAAGTTATTGTTACAACAGGAGCCCCATCTACCCATGTTTCAACCCAAGGCATATAAGGAAGGGGCAAAGCATGAGAGGCGCTCAATTCGAAAACAGGGTTCATTATTTATAATACAATAACCCCTATCGAATTTATTAAAGAAAGGAAAAGAGTCAAGAATGAGAAATCATACCTTAATCGAATTACACGAAGGAGATTCCTCGCACTCTGATAGCAGCTAGCAAAGGAAGCAAAAGGCTTCTTAAGAGAGACAAAATTAGAGAGAGAAAGTAGAGAGAGAAATTGCAAAGTGAGTAAATGAGGCAACAAGTGAAATATTTAACAAGTCCATTCCATGTAACTCTAACCCAAGATATAGTTGTCCCTTCTCTTCTCCTTTCTTTATTTCACTTGAAGTCTCAAATTAGAACAATTTCTTTTAGAAACAAACATCAGACTTATCTAATGAATCAAACTGGTCAATCATTAAATGGATTAAACTAGTCACCAAATGAATTGAGCGGTGTGCTTATTAAATGGATTAAACTATTCACTATTATCCGAAAGACGTTTTGTTCTCTTTTTGATATTACGTTGGGTCATTGCCTAATTTTAATTTTAAAGTAAGCTGTTTCTTACAAAACAAGCTCCTTTTTTAAATAAAAAAAATGTCAATTCTTTAGCCAAATTTTTTCAACTCTTTGAAATCCTTATATGTTACTACTATTTTGCACGTATAGTCTGCATATAAGGCTAATCTGATAGATAGGAATATACTATGTTTTTTCAAAAATATACTACTTTTTTTCATTAAGTTTTATCAAATTCTTAAATATATTACCTTATTTAAAAAAATATACTACCTTAAACTCTATATGAATGTACTACCTTATTTATTTGATATACTACATGAATCTATAAATATACTACTTTTATATAATCCATAATTTATTTTAAAAATATACGTTGATATATGCCCAGAACCTATCTATTAGATAGAAACTGGGCAAAGCTCATGCTAGTGGATGTCTAAATTCGGGTAAGAGGTTCCGAATTTCTGAACTCTCATTCAAAATGGTGTCTTTTACCATTCAATTACCTCCTTTTTTTCTTTTTTGTTACTACCTTTTTAGGCATTGATTATGTTTGGGCTAGAGCTGTCAAAAGCTGACCTGCTCCAGGATTTTCAACCGAACCCTACCCGGAACCGACCCGATCCGACCCGAGAAATGATACACCCGAGTCCGACCTGCACCCGACCCGAGCTCAACCCGTAACCGAATGACACCCGACAATCTTCAACCTGACCCGACCCGCACCCGACCCGACCTCAACCTGTAACCGAATCCACCCGACAATTGTTGACCTGAACCCGACCTGCACCCGACCCGAACTCAACCCATATCCGAATTTACCCGATGTAACCCGGTTTCAACCCGACCCGATCATGACCCAACCCGACCTCAACCCGACCCGATCATGACCCGACCTGACCTCAACCCGACCCGATCATGACCCAACCTAACCTCAACCCGACCCGATCATGACCCGACCTGACCTCAACCCAACCCGATCATGACCCGACCTGACCTCAACCCGACCCGATCATGACCCGAGCTGACCTCAACCAGACCTCGATTATGACCCGACCGGAACATGACCCGACCTGACCTCAACCCGACCTGATTATGACCCGACCCTATCATGACCCGACCAAAATTTGACCCCAACCGATCATGACCCTACCTGATCTCAACCCGACATGATTGTGAGTCTGTGACCGATCCGATCAAGACCTGACCCAAATATAACCCGAACCGATTATTTTATTAGATTATTTTACTCAAATTTTTTTAATTTAAACCCTCTACAATAAAACATTGAACACTACTTCTTCCCAATAACCTTAATTAAATATTCCAATTTAATATTCTAAATTATATATTCATCTCAACCAGTAATTCAAATCATTATTTTTTCTGAAAATCTAGAATTTGATTCAATACTAGTGATTATTTAAGAGATTTATGAAATTTATAATATTTTAAATTATTTTCAAGTATTGAATATTTCAATCTTCCCAACTTTGAATTTTCTTAGAAATTAACAATATCTATAAAAGAGGAACATAATCACTTAGTTGATTCAAAAATACTTAGTTCAACTAATTTTATAATAATTATTTAATCCTAAAAAAACACAAATTCCTTCTGTATATGATTTATTATCTCTTAATTTAGTTTGAATATTCAAAATATAGCTTCACAAGATATCCTAATTGAATATTCAAATTAATGTTTTAATTTAATGATATTTTGTGAATATTTTTCAAAAATAGTAATAATTCTACATTACCTCAAATAAAAAAATAATAATAGTATTTTACAATGTTCCAAAAGTTAGCGTGAATTAAGAATTTATATGGTAAAGGGATTGTAATTATATACTGTTTACTTTTTAGTTCAAATTAAAACCTTAAATATATATTCAAATTAAGAATTCTTTTAGTTCAAATTAAAACCTTAAATATATATTCTAATTATATATATAAATTTGGTTACAAATAAACATCAAATAAATTAAAAAAAACTTGGTAATTGAGGTAATATGAAAAGTTGATTACAATTAAACTTTATCTTATAAAAATTGTACATACTAACTTACACCTAAAATAAATAACTAAAAATATATATATAAAAATTTCATTACAAATAAACATCAAAGAACTTCAATGAACTTAGTATTCATATTATATAAAAAAATGATTACAATTCAACTTTATACTACAAAATTTCTTCATACTAACTAAATCTTAAATACAAAATTATAATATAGAGAAACATTGTGATCATCTGCAAAACAATAAACAAAAAATTAAGACTACAAAATACTTCTAAATAAAACAATTAATATTAAATGAAAACAAAAAAAAAGAAAAAAAATGCTCTCAAATCTTATATCATGGAAACCCAAGATAACAGCAATTTCATCATCGAGCAAAACATCACAATAAGAATGCTTAAACAATATTAGAAATTGCTGCCGGCAAGGATTTATCATGGGAATCAAGTCTCGATATCATTAAGATAAATCAAGTCTCATCGCCACTTATATATATATATATATATATATATTCGAAACCATAATCTCAATTTCAATGGACAACGTTCAATGGTGGTTATTGGTATAAGACCTAACAAATAGTCTCGTTCGTCGTTATATTGGTTAACGATCGATCATACTAAAATTAAATTATAAAAAACTCATCGGTCATCGCCACTCAAATATAATATCTTTCTATCTATATATATACACATATATATATATCAAATTCGAAATAATCCTCAATTTCGAAACATAATCTCAATTTCGATGGCCAATGTTCAATGGTGGTTGATTTATTGGTATAAGACTTAACAAGTAGTCTCGTTATATTGGTTAACGATCGAACATACTAAAACTAAATTATAAAATTTATAAACTCATCGCCACTTATATATATATATATATATATTCGAAACCATAATCTCAATTTCAATGGACAACGTTCAATGGTGGTTATTGGTATAAGACCTAACAAATAGTCTCGTTAGTCGTTATATTGGTTAACGATCGATCATACTAAAATTAAATTATAAAAAAACTCATCGGTCATCACCACTCAAATATAATATCTTTCTATCAAGTATAATATCTATCTAATATAATTACAAATAAACTTCAAAGAACTTAAAAGGAGTTAGTCATCATATTATATAAAAAATTGATTACAATTAAACTTTACACAATAAAATTTATAGATGCTAATTACATCTATAATACATAATTACAATGTGGATATGATTTTGATTACAATTAAACTTCATTGTGATTTGTGACCACCTGCAAAAGAAAAGCCAAAAAAAAAATTACCTTAAATTACTAAATAGAACAATCAAAATTAAATGAAAAGAAATAAATAAAAAATATAACAATTACATATTTGATTATCCATTCTTTATAACAACATTAACAAAATTAACAACAAAAAATAAAAATTATTACATAACCGGTTCCAAAGCGAATAATACATTAAATGAATAATAACGAATAATTAAATAAATATATATATATCAAATTCGAATTAATCACCATTTTCGAAATTTGATTGACTCGAACTAATCTGATATGATGTTAACTTGACTCGAACATAATTTGACCTATACATAACTAGATCCGAGATCGTGCCGACCTAGACCTGAAACGAAATCGACCTGACCTACACCGGAAATGAAATCGACCCGACCTAGACCCGATCTTAGGCTAACTCGACCCGATCATAACCCAATCCGAGGTTGACCAACCCGAACCGAGGTTGGCCCGACCCGGGCATAACCCGATCCGAGTTCAACCTCGACCCGATCATAACCCGTTCCGAGGTCGACCCAACCCGGGCATAACCCGAACCGAAGTTGACCCGACCGGGCATAATCCGAACCGAAGTTGACCCGACCCGGGCATAACCCGATCCGAGTTCAACCTGACCCGATCATAACCCGATCCGAGGTTGACCCAACCCGGACATAACCCGACCCGAGCGTAACCCGACCCGAGGTTGACCCGAACCGACATAGACCCGACCCGAACCTTACCTGGACTCGAAATTAACCGTCATAACCTGTTCCAAACCCGATCCGAACCAAACCCGACCCAAATTTGACCCGACCCAGGTTCAACCCGACCCGAACCCGAACCGAATCCGAAGCCATTCAAACCCAAACCAACCCGACCCGAAAGTGACCCAACCCGACCCGACCTATCTAGTCGGATACCCAAACTTGACCCGACCCGAGCGACACCCGAATTGACAGCTCTAGTTTGGGCCCACCTTGTGGCCAGCCCAATTCCTTATGGAAAAGACAAAAATGCCCTTACTCTAGACAACCAGGAACCATAAGTTATAACAGCAAGGATCCCATATCGCTGGATTCCTTCCCTAGGAATCTCTGCCTATAAAAGCATCAACCACCCAATCAGTAAAGGGTAATTAATCATTTCTCTACCTACCCCCTTTTATTGCTTACATAAGCTTACATCATTCCATCACAACTCCGCATCGCTGACTTAGGCGTCGGAGCGGCTTCACCCGGAAAGCCCCCGGGTTAGTCTTCCGTCTGTTTTTCAGGGCATCCAGCTAGCTCGTGGTTCGAGCAGAGACTGCACGTGATCATCCCAAAAGCATCCATCATCTCATCTTAAGTTTCTTGGCAGAAACAGTTTGGCGCCGTCTGTGGGGACCCACAAAGTCAGTCGACAAAAAGCCATGGCCAGACCACGCAGAACCACTCCAGCTTTTGAAAATCAGCCCATCCCTCAAGAGGAGATGCATCCTGTCAATCAAGAGACTGCCCAGCATACCGGAAATGGGAACGGACAATCTCGAAGAGACAGGCATGGAGACCTCACGACCACCAAGTAAGACCTCGAACACCTCGAGGCAATGATGAATTTCAAGGATCAACGACATAGTCCAGGCGCTTCAAGGAAGTCAGCGCCTGTCGAACACTCATCTTACGCCTCCTCTCAATGGGGAGCAAGGTCCGCGGGTAAACGATACAAATAGAGAGCGGGAAAGATCCCCCCGGACAACAAGGGACCCCGAACAGCAAATACTCACTCCTGCGTTTAGAATGCCTCGGACTGCTAGGAGTGAAGGGCACAGACCAAATCACGAGGTCGACGCCCGAAGGATAATAGAAGAAAGGCTCCTCAGACGGAGAGAGGATGCAAGAAACATACTGAATAGGAGGCGAGAAAGGCCCCATTTACCAACCAGACAAACTCAGCCTAGCCGGCACAAAGAAGCAAACTCAGCTAGAGCAACATCCCGAAGAAGTCCATCACGGTCAGTACGAACACTACGGGGGTCGGTCAGAACGACAAGAAACACCGAGGCGAGCGCCTCGTCATACCATGAGGATGGGCCTCCCCTCGGAAATTCAGGGGCACTCTCCTTCATGACCCCCTTCAGCAAACAGATCATGGACACTCCCAGCGCGGGAAAGGTAAAAGTCCCACCGATAGAG
The DNA here is from genome assembly GCA_947645195.1 of Patellifolia procumbens. NCBI lineage: Eukaryota > Viridiplantae > Streptophyta > Magnoliopsida > Caryophyllales > Amaranthaceae > Patellifolia > Patellifolia procumbens. Next base: position 54,087 of record CANSGD010000685.1, on the reverse strand, counting down.
CATTATGCTAGCGGGACGGATCCAGCAGACCACATGGCGGCATACAAAGCCCATATGAGTGTACAAACAAGATGTGGTATTTGTTCTTCCCAACGACACTCAAGGGGCAGGCCCTTTAGCTGGTTCTCCAAATTAACTCCCGAAATCGTCACAAGTTTCCCAGTGTTGGAAGCCCTCTTCCTCCAACACTTCATTGCCGGTCGGAGACACAAGAAAACCAGCATCCATCTGATGAGTGTCAAACAGCAAGACAATGAAAGCCTGAGCGAGTACATCAAACGGTTCAACGAGGAATCAATGAAGGTGTCGGACTTGAACCATGTTGTAGCTTTCATGGCCCTGATGTAAGGGCTCCTGTCTGGGAAATTCAAATGGAAACTAGCCGAAAACCAAGTCAATTCATTCACGGAAGCTATGGACCGTGCTCAGAAATTCATTCAAGCCACCGAAATCTGCAACCCGATAAAAGATCACAAAACGAAGAAGGAAGAGACAAAGGACAACCGAGAAGTGTCGAGAAGGTCGAGACAGAGTCAACCCCCAACGTTACTACGGCACTCGGATAATGGGGTTGACCCTCGGTTTAATAGAAACCGGAGAGAAATCTATCTGAATTTAAAAGAGAAGTTAGTACTGCCTCGGCCCCCTCTCATCAGAACCTCCAGCACTCGGAGGGACATGAATTGGTGTGAATACCACAAGGATTGTGGTTCATACCACGAAAGACTGCAGAGAATTAAAGAAAGCCCTCGACCACCTAGCTGATTAGGGTAAGCAGAACGGATATTTGAAAGATGCCCCACGGCACAAAGGTAAAGAAAAGGCTAACGACATGGACCGAGCCGACAACGACCACACCGACGGATATGTTGGTGTGATTGCCGGCGGATTCGCGTCCGAAGGCCTAACCGGCCGAGGAAGAAAGAGCCATCTGCAAAAGCTCAAAAAACAAGTGCTGCCAGTGCAAACGGACAAACCCAACTGTCCAGTAATGACATTCGGGGAAAGCTCTCGTCCCTTATAGACCCCCATGATGACCCCCTGGTCATCGAGATGAAGATCGCCAACTCAAGGGTCAAGAGGGTCCTCGTAGATAGCGGGTCGTCGGAGGATATCATCACCCTAGGTTGTCTGAAAAATTTGAAATACAACGAGCAAGATGTCACTCCCATCAACCAGCCGCTGATAGGCTTCGGGGGCAACTCGGTGCATCCCGTAGGAACGGTCAAGCTACCAGTCAGGCTCGGCAAGAAGGGAAAATGACGAAGCCTACCCATCGACTTTTTGGTGGTAGATGTCCCTCTTCCCTATAATGTCATCATGGGAAGACCAACACTGAATAAAGTAAAGGCGGCCATCTCAGTGTATCAGCTTCTGCTACAATACGAGACAGATTCAGGAGCCGTCGGAAAAGTGTATGGGGATTAACAATCAGCCAGAGAATGCTACGTCAACAGCTTGAAAAACACCAATCCTTCGGAGTCGAGTAAGATTGTCCAGAAGAGAAAAGCTGAAACAGAACCAAACCCCTCGGATTGCATGGGGGTCTTTATAACAGACAATTCGAAACAATTCACTCGCCACCAACCAAATGACGAAGACGAAGAAATAGTCATCAAATCCAACAAAGATCACACTGTCAGGATTGGAAAAACCATCAAAGGTGAACTCAGAGACCGAATCATAACCATGTTGACGGAATTCAAAGATGTTTCGCTTACAAGGCGTCGGATATGCCAGGCATAGACCCCTCTATTATGTGTCATCACCTGAACATAAAAGAGGGCTATCGCCCAATGAAGCAGAAACTAAGGCACCAAGGGCCAGAACGGAACAAGGCCGCAGGGGAAGAAATCAAAAAGTTGCTCGATGCAGACATCATACAGGAGTGTCGGTACACCGAATGTCTAGCCAACGTAGTTTTGGTGAAGAAATCCAACGGAAGTTGGAGGATGTGCGTCGACTTCACTGATTTAAACAAGGCATGCCCAAAAGACGATCATCCACTACCGAAGATCGACAGACTGATAGACTCCACGGCCGGACATGCCCTATTCAGCTTCCTGGATGCCAATGCGGGATATCATCAAATCCCCATGGCTGAAGAGGACATCGTCCACACGGCCTTCATTTCAAGCCATGGAATCCATGCCTACAAGATGATGCCATTCGGATTAAGGAATGCGGGAGCAACATACCAAAGGTTAGTGAACAAAATGTTCGGAAAAAAACTAGGTCGGAATATAGAGGTATACGTCGGCGACATGATCGTCAAGGGCAAAGCAGAAAATGACCACGTCTCAGACCTAAGAGAGACATTGGCCACACAGAGATCGTACAACATGAAACTCAACCCGAAAAAATGTGTCTTCAGGGTCAAAGGAGGAAAGTGCCTCGGATTTCTAGTTGATGAGAGAGGCATAGAGGCCAATCTGGATAAAATAAAGGTTGTCCTAAAGATGCAGTCACCTCGGAATGTCAAAGAAGTCCAGCTTCTAATCGGCTGTCTCGCAGCCCTTGGACGATTCCTGTCCCGCTCGGCAGATAAGAGCCTCACTTTTTTTCCAAAGCTCTGAAAAAGAAAAGATTTGAATGGGACATCGAGGCTGAACAAGCTTTCCAACAACTGAAAACATACCTCTCCACCTTGCCAAAGCTCATCTCACTCCTTGAAGGGGAAACATTATACGTCTACCTAGCAACATCGGACTACGCTTTAAGCGCAGTATTAGTGGCCGAACGAGTGGGAGCACAATACCTAGTCTATTTTGTCAGCCACGCCTTTCGAGGCGCCGAAGCAAAGTATTCCTCAACGGAAAATCTTGTTTACGCCCTCGTCATGGCTAGCAGAAAGCTCAAACCCTACTTCCAAGCTCATCCCATCAAGGTCCTAACCGGACAACCTCTTAGAAAAATCATAGAAGGAAGAAACTACTCGGGCAGAATGACAGACTGGGCAGATCAGCTAGCCGACTTCGGAATTGAATATGAGCCAAGGCGGGCAATCAAGGCCCAAGCCCTCGCCGACTTCATCACTGAATGCACCAGTCGGCCACCAGAAAATGACGATGGTATCTGGGAATTGAATGTGGACGGCTCCTCGTCCAAACTAGGAAGTGGGGTCGGGCTCGTCATCAAACCCCCGAAAGGGGAGAAGCTAGAGTATGCCATCAAGTTTGACTTCAAGGCCTCAAATAATGAAGTAGAATACGAAGCTTTAATCCTTGGATTGCAACAATTCCAGACAGCCGGGGCACAAAAAATACATGCAAAAACTGACTCGCAGTTGGTAGTCGGACAAATTAATGGAGAATACGAAGCTAAAGAGGAAAACATGAAAAAATACTTGCAAAAGGCAAAGAGCATTACTCAAACTCTTCAGGAATTCGAGATATCTCATATCCCTCGGTCAGAAAATCAACAGGCCGACGCTCTTGCACGAATGGCCAGCTCGACCGAAGGGCTAAAACCCCGGACAATCACGTAGGAAGTGCTCAGTGAGCCTAGTTCATGGCATAGCGGTGACCCCTCGGGGTGCACCACCTTAACCTTAGATCGCTCAACAACTTGGATGGACAGGTTGATCAGCTTCCTAAGAGATAGTGAACTTCCCCCAGATCAGAAAGAGACAGAAAAAATCAAGAAGCTTGCTAAGTGGTTTGTATGGCACGACGGACAGCTGCAGAAAAAGTCATACACCCACCCGCTACTCTGATGTATCACTCCCGAGGATGGAAACTACGTCCTCCGAGAGATCCATGAGGGCGCCTGCAGCAGCCATCAAGGGGCGTGTACCATAGCAGGAAAAGCACTAAGGGCCGGATACTACTGGCCAACATTAAAAGGAGATGCAAAAGACTTGGTCAAAAAATGCGAGAAATGTCAACTGTTCGGGAAGATACCTCGCCAACTGGCTAACAAGCTCACATCAATGCATGTCACTCTACCCTTCGACAAATGGGGCATGGATCTCCTCGGACCCTTCCCAAATGAAAATTCCTAATAGTCGCAATACACTATTTCACCAAATGGACCGAGGCCGAGCCGCTAGCTACCATAACGGATAAATAGGTGAAGCTCTTCATTTGGAGAAACATAATCACCAGGTTCGGAATACCAAGGATCCTAATCTCAGACAATGGTCGCCAATTCAATAGCGGCCCCACCAGGGACTACTGCAACCAGTTCGGCATTCAAACGAGATTTTCAGCCGTCTCCCGCCCACAAACGAATGGCCAAGCCGAAGCAGCCAACAAAATTGTGCTCAACGGCATCAAAAAAGCCCTGGATGAAGCAAAAGGAGCATGGGTGGATGACTTGCTCGGTGTTCTTTGGTCGGCCCGAAGCAGTACGGCCAGTAAAGATCGGGGTGCCTTCCCCTCGGATTACATTCTATGACTATGAAGAAAACATGGCCGATAAACCAACCAACCTTGAATTGCTACCTGAAGTCCAAGGTAACGCCCTACTGAAGGCAATAGCATACAAGCAAAAGATGACTCGGTCTTTCAACAGAAAAGTCAAACACAGGCCCATTCAGGTGGGCGATTGGGTGGTTCAGAAATTGGAAGCCACTGGCAAGTCACACCTACAAGGAAAGCTTAGTCCGAATTGGGAAGGCCCATACAACGTCACCGAAGTCATAAAACCTGGCACCTATCGCCTAGAGTCTAGCGATGGTGTCCCACTAGCCCGCCCATGGAACGCCGACAACCTAATAAAGTATTACATCTAAAATTCCGTCTAGCAACCAAGTCATGTAAGCCCTCGGGCAACTCTTTTTACTCATTTGTACTTTGGGGCTAATGGCAATGGAAGTGTGCCAACTTGTTTTAGATTGAGTTTTATATGCTAAGTTCAAACGAGCAAATCAGCATGGTCGTCCCTCGGACACCTAAAAGACTTCTCAGATTTCCAACTTCGGAATTTTAACCTAGGAATCCGAGAACGTCTATCAAAGGCAGGTCGTCCCTCGGACACCTAAAAGACTTCTCAGATTTCCAACCTCGAAATCTTAAACTTGGGAATCCGAGAAAGTCTAACAAAGGCAGGTCGTCCGAAAGACACCTAATAAAAAAAGCCGTCGGTTTTTTAAGCAAATACATCGGAATCAACAATAACAATGCAAAAACTTCAAAATGCAAAAGGAACTCCATTCATTCAAATCAGAGTATAAAAATATTATCGTTACAAAGCAGGAGGTTCAAAATAAATACAGGATGAAGTTTACAGTGCTCGGAACACAACAAATCTACTCTAAACCTGGCCCAGACCGTCACCTTCCCCTTCATCCTCATCACCATCTTCACTATCTTCTTCCTCATCACCATCATCCCCGTCCTCCTCATCCCCGGCCTGAAGCTCGACCTCCAGCTCGTCGGCCATCTCCTTCAGCATAGCCTCGTCCTCGGCCTCGCCCACCTCCTTATAGGTGGCGAGAAGAGCAGACCAATCCACGCCGAGCTTCTAAGAAGCCGCCTCAAACCGCCGAGTAGCCTTAGTAATCCCAATCTCGAGGCTTTTCTGGCCGATCTGGGCACAGAAAGACTCCCCGGCCTTAGAATCCTTCCAGCTCTCCAGCCACGCCGACAAAGCCTGCTTGCCCTCATCGGTGTCCTCCAACTTTTTCAGCTGGGCAGCAGGGGGATGGGCCTGGTCTAACTTCTCCTTTGCCTCGGATAGCTCCTTAGCCAGGCCCTTGGACTTATGGATGGCCTCGTCCCTCTGCCTTGTCAAATTGGCAATCTCGCCACGAAGAGAGACCCGTTCTTCTTCGAAGGCTTTCTGATCGGCTTCGAAGGCCCCCTTTGCCCGATCCAGCTCCAGCTCTGACTTGCGTAATGCCTCGGACAACTTCCAGGTCTTGTCAAGGTGCTTCATTTGCTTCTCCTCGAGCTCCTTCAGCTTGTCCTCGGCCTCCGCCAGCCCCGTAGCGTTGTCGGGACAAATAAGTCATCCGAACAGACAGCTGCAACATGAAACAAAGAGTTAGAATTCAAAGCCAAAAGTATAAGTTGCAAATACAAAAAGCAGCTATCGGATACTTACATCAAGCCAAGAAGCATGAAGCTGCATTACCTCGTCCTCGGGATGTACGAGGTCCAAGGCAGCCTCGTCCTCATTAGTATAGAGGGCCGCCATAACCCTCTTCACCCGAAGCCAGGTCTCTGCCTTGGAAAGCTGGTTCCAAGGTGCAGTCGTCTTAGGCCGCTTCAAAGATGGCTCCTCGGTTTCTGTCTCGAAACCGAGGAGAGGTTGAATCTCCTCTTCCTGTTCGGCCATGTCCATGGCATGAGGGGAAGATGAAGCCCCCTCGGCCAAGGGCTGAGAACTCTCCGCCGTGGCTACTGCAGTCGTCACAGTAGCCCCACTAACCACCACCGGCTCTCCCTCGGAGCCGTAGTTACCTTCTTAGATCGACTCTTCCTCTTCCGAGGGTGCTGTGGATCCTAACATCAAAGGTAAACGAACAAGGTTAGAAAGAGAAAAATCAGAAAGACAAGTCGGGTAGTTGATACACAATAAAACTGAAATACCTCTGGTGGTGCTGGAACGGCCTTCTTTTTGGCTGCCAAGTCTTGGCAAAGCCTCTCGACCATCAGTTGACGAGCGGTCATCCTCTTGGCCATCTCAGCGTCTAATAGGCCTCGGGCAATGTCTGCATTCAACAAAAAGGCTAAGTATGAATACAAGTTAGTTCAAAAGAAATAAAGGCGCAAATATTTACCCCTATTGTAAGCCGAGCTAATGGCGACGGCTGACAGAAAGTTCTCATTCGTCAACAACCCTGGCCTCGGGAGCCAGTTAGGAGGAACCCAAGCCTCGCAATCGTCCACTATCCTCAGCTCCTTCCTAAAATACAAAGCCGCAACAGCCTCCTCCTCGGACATCTCTGGAACCCGAAGGTTGAGGTAGACGTTGGCCTTATCACGATGATGAAAAGTCAGGATGTGCCAACCGTCACCTTGGTAGACAAAAAGGAACTCCCTTCGGAATTCCTTTTGGCTGGTAACCGGTCTCTCAAGCACTTTGTACATAGGGAGGGCCTGAAAAAGACACCACCCGGACCCGTGACGCTCAGTCGGCGCCTCCATTTTTTTGAACATGTTCCTCCATAACCTCACCGTGCAACAGACACCCAACATCCCGCAGATAGTGAAAACAACATTAACCGAACCCCATGTGTTCGAAAGAAGGTGGGAGACGGTTCGGTTGTACTCGTTCAATAATTCCTTAATAAAGGGGTGCAACGGAAACCTAAGACCCATTTCAAAATCCGCCTTATACATAGCTATACACCCCGGCGGCGGGGTCAACACAGTGGCAATGACCTTCGGTTTATACAACATGTACGGGTTTTTTACATAATAACCGGCGGCGAAATACTCTATTTCCCTATCCAAAGAGGCCAACACACCGGTCTATTAAAATAATTAGCAAGACCCCCTTCGGGATCCAGCACTGGGTACACCACCTCGGCCTCCGACGTGCTCGCTTCCTCCCCGGTCATGGTCGGTGGTCGAACAACAACTACACCATTATTCAAAAAGAATCTAAGTAACTACGTTTATTAGATGGAAAGGCAACGGAAATCTCCCATGGATAAGGAATCTCCCCCTCGGACTCCTCCTCAAAACTTTCCGAGTCACAGGTTAAAGGAATCCCCTCGGGTATTATTGAGTTAAGTTCCTCACCAAACACCCCCTCGGATTCGAAAACAAAAACGGTATGGGAGGTGCTCGAATCAGATTGAGCATCCATTATTTATCAAACACAATGCTCAAATGGCCAACAGGCCTTATTCAAATTGAATTAAAGCAAAGGGAAGCAAAACACAAGAAAAACGTACCTGGGTATAAAGGAGTTTGAAGATCTTCAAAGAGACCAAGAACACTCAAAGGAGGTTAAGAGAGAGAAAGCAAAGAAACAAAGTTGTTAAGAATAAGTTTCCAAAAGTGAAAATGAAGTTTCAACTACCAACATTAAATACCCCTCTCTGACACTATTCACCCTCAAAAAGCCGCGCAAACGACAACCTCTTCTTAGGCCTTTTCCAAACAAAATACTTAGCCCAATAAGCCTAAACACGCGTTGGGCTCGATCAACAGTGTCACCATAAATATCAATACCCTTTCCAAGATAAAAGTACGACTTTTCAAAAGACCCCATCACATCAAAAGCACAATTTCCCATAAAAAGCTCATTTCACTTAGTCAAAATACGGCCAAGTATCACGTAGGTGCTCGGACTACATAAGGGGCCTATTAGCCTTAATGTGTTCCGACACCCTACCATGCCTAGTGGTCGTCCTCGGAATCATTGACACCACTCATTCTAACTTAGACAAAATATGGCTAAGTGTTATGTAGGTGCTCGAACTACATCAGGGCTTATTATCTCTTAATGCATTTCGACACCCTACCATGTCTAGTGGTCGTCCTCGGAATCATGGGCACCACTCATCCTAACTTAGTCAAAATGTGGCTAAGTATCATGTAGGTGCTCGGACTACATAAGGGGCTTATTAGCCCTTAGTGTGTTCCGACACCCTACCATGCCTAGTGGTCGTCCTCAGAATCATGGACACCACTCATTATAACTTAGTCAAAATGTGGTTAAATATCATGTACGTGCTCGGACTACATGAGGGGCTTATTAGCCCTTAATGTGTTCCGACACCCTACCATGCCTAGCGTTCGTCCTCGGGATTGGACACCACTCATTCTAACTTAGACAAAATATGGCTAAGTGTTATGTAGGTGCTCGGACTATATAAGGGCTTATTATTTCTTAATGTATTCCGACACCCTACCATGCCTAGTGGTCGTCCTCAGAATCATGGACACCACTCATCCTAACTTAGTTTAAATATGGCTAAGTATCATGTAGGTGCTCGGACTACATAAGGGGCTTATTGTCCCTTAATGTATTCCGACACCCTACCATGCCTAGTGGTCGTCCTCCGAATCAGGGACGCCACTCATCCTAACTTGGTCAAAATGTCGCTAAGTATCATGTAGGTGCTCGGACTACATAAGGGGCTTATTAGCCCTTAAATGTATTCCGACACCCTACCATGCCTAGTGGTCGTCCTCGGAATACATGGACACCACTCATCCTAACTTAGTCAAAATGTGGCTAAGTATCATATTCGGTGAAAAGTCTCATTACACCCCCCTCGGCACATAAACAGTGTCCGAGGAGGCCCTCGGAATCCGAGACACGTCACCAATATGCCTCGGCACATGATGAATACCACCAAGGAGGCCTCGGAAGCCGAGGAAGGATATGACTACACCTCCCTCGGCACACAATGAAAAGTGTCCGAAGAGGCCCTCGGAATCCGAGGAACAATACCATCATACCTCCCTCGGCACGTGATGAATAGCACCAGGGAGGCCCTCGGAATTTGGTAAATAACATCCTCATTATCCTCGGAAACCCTAGAACAGTACTCATGGTGGCCTCGGAATTCAAGGACCAAGTCTCACATGGCTGTCCTCGGAATTCAAAGGCTAGGTCCCCTACAGCTGTCCTCGGAATTCGGTAAACAGCCCATCCATAGCCTCCCTCGGATTTCACCAAGCTGAGTATACGAGTGTTAGGCTCTTAAAACACTTAGTCAAATTCGCATTTCGCCAACGGCCTAATCCGCCAACTCACGGGGTCATTACGTTTTACGCCCTTGGCGCGGGGCTAATTGTTTGGGCCCACCTTTTGGCCAGCCCAATTCTTTATGGAAAAGACAAAAATGCCCTTGCTCTAGACAACCAGGAACCATAAGTTATAACAGCAAGGATCCAATATCGCTGGATTCCTTCCCCAGGAATCTCTGTCTATAAAAGCATCAACCACCCAATCAGTAAAGGGTAATTAATCATTTCTCTACCTACCCCCTTTTATTGCTTACATAAGCTTACATCATTTCCATCACAACTCCGCATCACTGACTTAGGCATCGGAGCGGCTTCACCCGGAAAGCCCCCGGGTTAGTCTTCCGTCTGTTTTACAGGGCATCCAGCTAGAACGTGGTTCGAGTAGAGACTGCACGTGATCATCCCAAAATCATCCATCATCTCATCTTAAGTTTCTTGGAAGAAACATATTGGTTGCACTTTATTTTCATGGGCATTTAAAACTTTCATAAATTTGCTGTTAGATGTGTGCCTGATTCACTTGAAAAAGCAAAAATGGGGGAATTGAAAATTCATGGGATTGTCGACTTTCCACAAAACATGGGAATTTATTTACCCACTCTCCCTTGGTCATTCACAATTCATGGGTTTTGCAAATTCCCACATGAAAACAAAACAAGATTTTACAATTCTTGTTAGTATTAAAATGAGAAAAAAATTCGGGGATATCTTGTTACGGGAAGCAGATCATAGATGGCATCATTTATAAGAGTACACGACTCAACAAAATCTACTTGTTTTATTTATTACTAGAATTAAGCATTGGATTTTTTTAAAAAACCGATACAAGTTTTCAGTTTTTGTAAAGTGAAAACAACACCAACAAGTTAGTGGTTGCACCCTTAAAATCATAACTCTGTTAAAATTTTCCGTCAAATGGGGTCCACCTGTTCATTTCCCTCCTTAAACACTAGGAAATTACATTATTGCCCTTCAGTTAAACGTCAACTATTTTCCCTCTCTTCTCCTTCTTTCCAATTCCCACCTTCAATCTCTCTTCAGTTACACCGAGTTTGTTTTGGTTTGCTTATTTTTTGATCTGATTCGGGTGAGGTCTGATTCAAGTCGGGGATCGATATGCAATCGGGTCCTTATTTGCTCAAGTCGGATCAACTAGGGTCGTGTTTGTTTTGGGCCAAGTCAAAACCTGCAGTAAAAAATTAATTTAAATATGGCAATAACAATTCTTTTATGAGGTACAAGAAATAATTAGGGGGCCCTTCTCTCAAGGGAAAACCCTAAACTATCTAATAAAGAAAAATTATATAGTGTAGGATCTTCAAGAACATCGAACGTCTTTCTTTTTGTAGTAAGGTGATGTCCTTGCTTGGAGAGGTAGTCCGCGATCGAATTTGCTTCTCTGTAAATATGATGTATTGACATTGAATGGAAGTAAGTGAGTAGGTGAAGTATATCATCTCTAAGCATCTGATTACATCAGGGACTCTCGAACTTTCCTTGTATCACATTGATGACGATGAGGTTGTCTCCTTTTATAATGAGATCTTTGATTTTCATATTTTTGGCCTGAATTAGTCCATTACGGAGGGCTGTTGCTTTGGAAATTAGAGGGGAAGATGTCCCAAGATAATAAGCCATGTTTTTGAGAATTTGTCCATTAGATGTTCGAAGGACAATGTCAGCAGCAGCAAAGGCTTGATTGGAGGAGCCATCAAATTTGAGTTTGACGATGTTGGGGGGTGGAGGCCTCCAATAGACTTGGATGGTATTTGGTAACCTGCAGCGGTTGGGGTTGTGGGAGGAAGAGTTAGTGTCTACTGAATTAAGCAAATTCCATTCAAACATTGAGTATTTCTCTCTATAGAGGATGCGTTAGTATGGTAAGTTTCATTTTGGGAGACGATTGAATTCCTTTCCTTCCATAGGCTCCATAGGAGCAAAAAGAATTTGGCCAAGGTCTGTTTGTTGAGGTCTTTAATTGAAGTGAAAACATTGTGGAGAGGGGCGTCTGGGAATGTTGTTCCAAGAAAATGTCTAATCATGTTGGAATGCTAGAAAGTACGGGTCTGAGGACAAAATATAAATATATGGTTTATGGTTTCTGTCGATGTGCGAAAAATGGGGCATTCAGAAGGGACTTGAAGCTTTCTACGTACGAGATTATCCCGTGTGGGCAATCCATTCTGAAGGAGTTGCCAAATAAAGACTTTTATTTTCGGATGAATGTCAATGTTCCAGCAAACCTCTATTTTTGAGATTGAAAGAAGATCGGGTTATGGGCTAGGCATGTGTCAGGGTGTCTTTCTGAGGATTTGAGGGGAGTGGAATCCCTTCTATTTTAGAGCATATTTGAAAGGAAAGGAGAGTCCTCAATAGTGCAGAGTTCCATGTCATATCAGGTACAATTTGAGGTCTAAGTTAGGTATCGTGGAGGCTTCTATATTAAGTATTTAGATGAGACTGGTTTGAGCACACCAATTAGCAAGCCAAAATAATATGTCCGACCCGGACCCGACTATCCAGCGGATCCCGCGCCGGATTAAGTCTCGCATTTGCAAAATTGCTTTCCATGTCGGAGAGTCGTTTGGCTTGGGTTGGTTGATAGGTTTTAGTCGTATCACCTAATCAAAGATAAACCTACAGTCCTCTAACTATGGTAGTCAATGGAAGCAGGGTCGAATCCACAGGGAGACAGAGTTTCTAAATTAATATTCAATCAATCAGCTACTCCAGATGAAATCAGGGAAGAATTAACTGAACTAAAGATTAAGCCAAGGGAGTCAAATTAGACCGAGGTTTTAACTACGGAATAAAAACCTAGGGTATTAGGTCGGTCCACCATGCTTATACCAATCAAATGGGGTCAACTACTACCAAAACCTAAGTCAAGAGTCGGGGGATTAGAGCACGAGTTGAGCTATGGTTAAGATCAACGCTCATGGTTCAACATACGCCGCATGGTCACTAACGTAATTAGAACTACTGATGTATCCTAGGCCTCTAGTCCTAAGACAGATCTGTGCAAACAACTATTAACCACAAGCAATCAATGAAATTGTACACTGACATTAATTACTCAATAAGAACAAACCACATCACAATCACCCTAATCAAGCCCTAGAAATTGATAGAAATCTAAATCACAATCATGGTATAAACATGGCTTTCCTATCTAACACCCTAGAAAGAGAACTACTCACTCATAATCGAATTAACAACAACAAAACTAATATGAAACCCTAACAATTGCATCATGAATAATTAAATAACTAAGCTAAGCAATTAAGAATAATAAAAGAGAATAGAGTAAAGAAGAATACCAATTGACAAAAAGCAGGAACTTTTATCGAAATCGAATAGGTTCAATCACCTTTAATCTAATCTAAAGTGTTTAAATTAAACTAAGAACAATGAGAAATAAACTAGAGTCTAAAGCAGTAAAAAGATGTAAAATATCATCCCTAAAATAATGAGGGAAATAGTATTTATAGTGCCCCTCAAATCTAACTAAAACGGAAATTAAAAGTCGAAGTCCGCGGAAAAGGGTGCCAGACCCGATCGGGCCCGAGCACAGTACCCGATCGGGTGCCCAACAATTTTAGCATTTTTTTTGTCTTGGGCTTTGATATAGCAGCAGCGCAGCAGCAATTGAACTTTACGGCCCACCCGATCGGGCCGTGGGTATCCACCCGATCGGGCCAGGCGACAAAACGAGCCCAGCAGCATCTCCTCATCCGCAGCTTCACAACGAAACCTAGCAGCACCCAACCCGATCGGGTCGGGCAGGATACACCCGATCGGGTCTGGGCACATGTATGCTCGCCCGATGCGATCGGGCATGCCTTGCCCGATCGGGTCCGCAACTTCTATACCCGATCAATGTATTTTCGCCCGATCGGGCCATTTCTGCCCGATCAGTGCACGGAAACCTCCTTTTTGACTCTTCGGCTCTCTAATCTTCACGTTTAGGGGTCTTGGGACCTCCTAAACTATCCATAAAGCTCGCGAGCCATCCTATGTGCCTCGTAACACCTCGTAAAGTCGTGGTTGCTTCCAAATGGCTCGGGAATAAGGAGAAAACTCCATAAAACCTGTAATTCAACACTAAAACACGAAACCACAACTGTATACGATAGTTAGCACAAAATAGCTCCCAAGAGCTCCAATGACGCACAAATTAGCTTGTAAATAAGGGAGAAAACTCTATATATATACGTGATATCATTGGTAGTCAAAGAAGGATTGCTGCTTTAAGTATTTCTTACGCATCATTTAAACCCATTTATTAGAGGGGTGAGTTAGAATTTTCTAAGCTTATTTGGCTAGCATGCCTTGGTTCATATGCTTTGTCTTTCAGAGACCTAAGCTGCCCAAAATTTTGGGTGTACATATTTTATCCCATGCTACAAGAGGGATATTACCTTCATTGTTATGACCTTTTTTCCAGAAGAAGTTTCAGTTAATGGCATTCAGCTTATTAGCCGTAGAACTCAGTAATTTGGTGGTGGCCATAGTAAATATTGGGACAGCTTCTAAGTTACTTTGGATAAGGATTACACGTCCTGCTTTCGAAAGGAAGGAAGTTGTCCACGAGTTTAAGTGTTAATCTGTTCTAGTAATCAGGGAATTGAAGTCCGAAACGGTACTCTTATGCGAAGAGAAGTGTCGCCCTATAGATCTTCCATGTTAATGCTTGGGTTGCATGGTGAAATGGCTTGCAACAAGAGATGTTGTATTCGATGTAGTGTTTTTCGAGAAGTAGATGGACAATTAATGAAAATTAATGAGTTGTCCTGAAGTCTTGCAGAAATTATATAGAAGATTCTTTAGGTTGTTACTTGCCGATAATGTGGCTTTACAGAATAGGAGGAAGTCATCAGCAAAGAAGAGACCAGGGATTTTGTTAGTTCCCGGACACAATTTAAACCCAATTCCTGATTTTTTATCAGAAGATGCAAAAGCTAATTAGCGAGCCAACACTTCCATACCGACAATAAAAAGCTACGTAGACAAGGGGTTGATAGGCTAAAGTCGTATCACCTATTCAAAGATAATTCCTACAGTCCTCTAACAATGGTAGTAAAAGGAAGTAGGGTCGAATCCACAGAGAGACGGAGTTCTAAGTTAATATTCAGCTAAAAAGCTACTTCAGACAAGATCAGATAGAAAAAGCTGAACTAATAATTAACTACTAGAAAACAATATAAAGTGGAATTTTACTCTATGAAATAAAGGTCTAGGGAATTAGTTCGGTCCACCATGCTTATACCAATCAAATGATCAAACAACTATCAGAACCTAGGTCGAGAATCGATAGATTAGAACAATGTCAAGCTATGGTTAAGTCTCAACGTCAATAATTCAACATATGCAGCATGTTCACAAACATAATCAGAATTACTGGTGTGTACTAGGCCTCTAAAAGTAAAACGGATATGTGCAAACAATTATTAACCTCAAGTAATCAAAGAAACTGCACAATAACGTTAATTACTCAATAAGGACAAATCACACCATAACCTATCTCATCAAACCCTGGAAACTAATAGCAATTCAAATAATCATGGTATAAACATGGCTTCCCTATCTAAATCCCTAGAAATTAAACTACTCACTCATAATTGAATCAACAATAAACAATCTTATATGAAACCCTAATAATTGCATCATGAATGAATAAATAATTGAGGTAAGAAATTAAGAATAATAAAAGAGATTAGAGTAGAGAAAAATACCAATTGATAGAAAGCAAGAACTTTTATTGAAATCGAATCCGAGGTCCAATCACCTTTAATCTAATATAGAGTGTTTAAACTAAATAAAACTAAACTAAGAACTATGAAAAACAAAGCTAGAGAAAAAGAGGTCACTAAATATAATGAAGGATAGCTATTAATAATAGCCCATAGTCTAATTAAAAAAAGATAGAATTTCGGAAAAGAGTTGTCCGTGCTTCAGGCCCGATCGGGTCAATTCCCGCCCGATCGGTTGGGTAAACTGCAATTCTGCATCAACTTGCGAAGGCCGTATCTCTCAAACCAGAAGTCCGATTGGGGCGTGTGACCTATCATTGGAAAGCTCTTGAAGTCTAGAATCCAACCCAATTGGAATTTCTGGATTATCAATTTTATAACAAAAGTGATAATGAAAATAGTGAAGGTGTGTCAGTTTTGGCACTTCTTTCACTAACTCTTTGCTTCATACCAACTCAAAATTGTCCCAAACGGATGCATTGTGATCCTTGTGCAAGCTACATTCATCTTCAATGATTAATAGGCTACATCTTTGGTACTCATGATCACTTTGTATCAAAATAACCTGAAAATCATTGAAACACACAAACGGGGAGTAGTAGAGCACAACTTGTGTAATTCATGTCATTATGCACCTAAATGCTCAAAAAGGAGTTCTAAATGCAATCTAAATGCATCTAGAAACTATATATAAATGTGATACATCAAACTCCCCCAAGCTAAACCTTTGCTTGTCCTCAAGCAAATAAAACATGAACATGGAATAAATTGCCTCACCCCATAGATAAAAACAATCAAATCTCAAAACGTTTTCAAGACTAAGAACCGTTCAAGCAGGCAAAATTCAAGTTCGACTAATCAAATCCATCCAACCACCGATCATCCAAGCAATTCATCAAATTTTAGCATCCACAAGGCATACAAATCCTGAAAGGGCTCTCACAAAGGTGTCACTCCTCTCTATTTTGTGGCAGGCAAAGAACATGCCCGAACACTCACCAACCCGACCATAATTGCCCTTCCCACTCACACTCTCATGTGTTTAAGAAGGTTAAATGACGCTCATCCTAGTCAAGTCGACTCAATTAGCAGACATACTCTTTAACTTTGACAAATTGACTCGAAATCAATCCAATAAATAATGCAGGCACGAGCTCAAGAGGACTTTATAGGGTTGTAATGGGGCTTAGGTAAAGGGTAGGGATATTTTTAGGAGATGTTGTGGAAAAACCAAGAAAGGGGGAGCATGAATCACTCAAACAAGGCCTAATATGGCCTAAACAACTCCCAACAACACCATATAACCACGAAAAATAACCCAATTCTCATAAATTGATGAAAGCTCACAACAAACCCAATTTTCAAGCAATGAAGCGAATTTTTCTTTATGAACGTACGTGAATGAAAGAACTTTGAATTCTTTTGAACTTTTATTTCATTTTTCTGAACTTCATTCACGCAACTCTAATTTTGCATTTTCTTTTCTTTTTCTCACTCTCAAACCACAACAAATACACTTTTAAATTCCTCAACAACCAAACTAAACCAAGAGACCAATTTCAAACTCAACCCATACAAAAGCTCCCCCAATCTAGGCTTGGAATAATATCAAGTGAAGGCCTTGGGCTCATAATAGGGGTTTAAGTAGCACGAAACAAGTCATTAGGCTCAGCGGGGCTAAGGGGGATAAAAGTATATCAAAAATTCACTCTGAAGCTCAAGAATAAGACAAAAGAACGCCTCTATCACAGCATATGCCACAAGTCATCGAAAATCAGACAAGTACGAAGTCAAAGTCAAGATCAATCCACTAAAGAGGAACTAACACACAAGAATAGACTGATAATAATATGAATCCAATAGGCTACAAAGAGGCCTCACAGTCTAACCAATTCAAGTATGCAGCACAAAGTGGTGTAATATAATCAAACTTTGCTCGAAATCATAGCAATCAAACATCAAATCATAGCCTCAAGATCACAAATGCCCAGCTATCCAGAAAACAAAGTCAAATCAATTTCAAATAGAGCACAACAAGGGGCACAGGGAGGCAACTAAACCAGTCATGGGAACCATATTTTATTGATTTTTTCAGAATTTTTCGAAAGCAGTAAAAGAGATAGAGAATACAAACAAAACTCCTCCCCCAAGCTGAACTTGGCAGTGTCCTCAATGCCAAAAGGTGATAAGGACTATGCTAAGAGGAAAAACAATGTTAGTACCCTCACTCTCGCTCACAAAAAGAAGAAAAATAAAAATAAAAAATAAAAAATAAAAAAAAAATGAAAAGAAAAGGAAAAAGGGAAAGAATACGAGTTGCCTCTCGCAAAGCGCTGGTTTATAAAAGTCCCGCACGACCATATTACCTCAACCATCAGTCAGAAGAGGAACAGGGTTGTAGGAATAGTACCCTAACATGCCCGTACACGATCTTATCCTATCATCATTGGAAGAGTCCAATGCCTTGAGTAACTTATCAAATGCGCCTGCAAACATGTCATTAAGCACTAGATATGGCTTGATGACAAGCGCATCTATCTTCACATAAATAATAGCAGAGAAAACGAATGATTTGTGAAGATAAGTAAAATCAAAATAAAAGGGAGAAAAGAAGGACAATGAACAACTTCCCTTTGGTGGCGTAGGCTGTGAGGATCTCAAGGAGAGAATAGGAGCAACCGCAACTGTGAGAAAATATGGGGCATGGCGAATAGGGAGAGAAGGGACAAGATCAAGTCTATGTGAAGATGGAATATAGGGACAGGGAATAATAGGCTCAACCTTGACGGTTTTACTTACAATTTCACCATCCTCAATATTGGGCTCGTCAACACAAGGGCTCTCAACCAAGAGTTCCTCCTCTATCAAAACATTCATTACATCCACACTCCCCTCAGTCTGATCATTCTTTTGAATTTCAGGAGTCAGATTATTATCATTCACCTCTAATATGGCATTCTCGACACAATCATCATCATAATCATTATCATCATAAATCGCCCGTTGACTATCAAGTTGCATAGCAAGCGATTTTTCATAATTTGAGACATGTGTGAGGTAACACATCAAGTCTTAATTAGATTTTTCAATTCGTTCACCAAAAGACTCAATCATTTGCTTAAGTAGATCTAGACTCTCTGAGGATTCAGATTGTGAATGATTATGGACTCCATGTGGGTTAGAATAGGTATAATCAGTTGCATAAGACTCGTTAGGGAAATGGTTAATATCATAGGAATTCATGCACAAATTATTTGGATATTGACAATAAGAATATGCATCAGACACATAACTATTGTAATACCCATTATCAAAATTATATTGCTCTTGCAAATTAGAATACCCATTAGTATAGTATTGCCCCTGATAATTGGAATATCCATTATTATTGTCATATGGCCCTTGAAAATTGGAATATCCATTATAGTTATTATATTGCCCCTGAGAATTAGGATAACCTTCCCCATACGAATTATAAGCCGGCCACTCCATATAAACTCATGAGTAAGAAAGAAAGAATTTACAAAAATAAGAGAAAAAAAATAAAAAAAATAATAATAATAAATAAAAAAAACGTACCTCAATTAGAACAATGAAATTCCAATGAGGCACAGAGAAGTAGACCAAATAACTAAACAAAAACTTAGAAACTAGCCGTCTCCCTGGCAACGGCGCCAAAATTTGATAGGCTAAAGTCGTGTCACCTATTCAAAGATAATTCCTACAGTCCTCTAACAATGGTAGTAAAAGGAAGTAGGGTCGAATCCACAGAGAGACGGAGTTCTAAGTTAATATTCAGCTAAAAGCTACTTCAGACAAGATCAGATAGAAACAGCTGAACTAATAATTAACTACTAGAAAACAATATAAAGTGGAATTTTACTCTATGAAATAAAGGTCTAGGGAATTAGTTCGGTCCACCATGCTTATACCAATCAAATGATCAAACAACTATCAGAACCTAGGTCGAGAATCGATAGATTAGAACAATGTCAAGCTATGGTTAAGTCTCAACGTCAATAATTCAACATATGCAGCATGTTCACAAACATAATCAGAATTACTGGTGTGTACTAGGCCTCTAAAAGTAAAACGGATATGTGCAAACAATTATTAACCTCAAGTAATCAAAGAAACTGCACAATAACGTTAATTACTCAATAAGGACAAATCACACCATAACCTATCTCATCAAACCCTGGAAACTAATAGCAATTCAAATAATCATGGTATAAACATGGCTTCCCTATCTAAATCCCTAGAAATTAAACTACTCACTCATAATTGAATCAACAATAAACAATCTTATATGAAACCCTAATAATTGCATCATGAATGAATAAATAATTGAGGTAAGAAATTAAGAATAATAAAAGAGATTAGAGTAGAGAAAAATACCAATTGATAGAAAGCAAGAACTTTTATTGAAATCGAATCCGAGGTCCAATCACCTTTAATCTAATATAGAGTGTTTAAACTAAATAAAACTAAACTAAGAACTATGAAAAACAAAGCTAGAGAAAAAGAGGTCACTAAATATAATGAAGGATAGCTATTAATAATAGCCCATAGTCTAATTAAAAAAAGATAGAATTTCGGAAAAGAGTTGTCCGTGCTTCAGGCCCGATCGGGTCAATTCCCGCCCGATCGGTTGGGTAAACTGCAATTCTGCATCAACTTGCGAAGGCCGTATCTCTCAAACCAGAAGTCCGATTGGGGCGTGTGACCTATTATTGGAAAGCTCTTGAAGTCTAGAATCCAACCCAATTAGAATTTATGGATTATCAATTTTCTACCAAAAGTTATAATGAAAATAGTGAAGGTGTGTCAGTTTTGGCACTTCTTTCACTAACTCTTTGCTTCATACCAACTCAAAATTGTCCCAAACGGATGCATTGTGATCCTTGTGCAAGCTACATTCATCTTCAATGATTAATAGGCTACATCTTTGGTACTCATGATCACTTTGTATCAAAATAACCTGAAAATCATTGAAACACACAAACGGGGAGTAGTAGAGCACAACTTGTGTAATTCATGTCATTATGCACCTAAATGCTCAAAAAGGAGTTCTAAATGCAATCTAAATGCATCTAGAAACTATATAAAAATGTGATACATCAGGGGTCTCCTTATCTTAGCCCACGGGATGGAGTGAAAATATCTGGAATCGAATTATTCACTGTCGTGGAGTACGACACCGATGTCACACAGAATTTGAGCCAGTCAATCCATTTTTCATGGAAGTTTAGGAGCAACAATGTTTTTAAGAGGAAGTCCCATTCGATGCGATCATAGGCTTTTTCTATATGTAACTTTAATGCAAACCACCCAGCTTTTTTTTGGATTTCTGGAAGGTATTGAGAACTTCCTGGACAATTAAAATATTGTCATGGATTTCTCGATCTTGCATAAACGCACTCTGAAACGGGTTACATAGGAGATGATAATGAAGTGAATAACAAAGTGTTAGAGTAATAAGAATCAAGATTGATTCATGATGTAGTGGGGGAATCAGACTTTACGGTCAAATTCGATTGTTTTGGAGCAAGTCATTTTAGCTCGCATAAAGGTTGGGTATCCCTTATTTGGGTCGGGTCCTAATTCGGGTCTCATATTGATCAGCTCAATTTTATCAAGTCTACCATTCACTATCTGTTATATTTGTACACATGAGTACAACATTGGAATGAATAGGCAAAAAGAGAGAAAAATATAGTATGTCCATGAAGAAGATCAGTTTGGTTACAAGGTGAGTTTGACGAAGCTTAACTTTATGCTTAAAGTATTAGTTTTCCCTTGTTTTTTTGTCGCAGTTTTAGTTCCTCTTCTTTCCAACGGTTTTTTATTTCATTAATTGAGTCTTAGTCTTTTTGGGTACCTTCATAATCATGGTAGTTCCTCTTACATTTTCTCAAGGGAGCTATAACCTCTTCAATGCCTTCGGTCTTATAATATTCTAAGATGACGAGGGAGGTTAGATTGTGTGTAACAAATTCTTTCCAAGGATGGTTATGCTTCCTTTTCTAAAGTTATCCATGAACTGTTTCAACTTGGATATTTCATGATAATTATCTTTCCCATTACTTCATTTCATTGTAGCTCCAATCTATCACCAAAAATTGTTTTTGTGTACGAGTTGTTGTTTATTTAGGAACACTAAAAGAAGGGAGTGAATTGTATGTGTGGAAAATGAACGTACTTTTTGCGGAATTAAATAACAATGAAAGGAACAAGAGAAAGACACAACAGATTTTTACGAGGAAAAACTTCCTGGGCCCAACAGGAAGAAACGACCTCGACCACAAGGGATTTTAAACTCAACTCTTTCATTATAATAGGCCAAACACCTTTGTTACAAACCTATTAACTCTCGGACCACTACTTGAGTTCCTCTACAAACTCAAGTCCCAACAACAGTTCCGTCTAACTGTTGTTCCTCTCGAACTTCAATCGAAGTTCCTTTCTCTTGCTTCACTCAAAGCCTCACACTTTACAGGAGTTCACTCAAACCCCTTACCCAAACTCAAACTACAAGAGTTCCTCTCAACTCTTTTCTCAACTCAAAATACAGAATAATATAACGATATTAAACACTAATGGAACAATGAACTCATATGGTAATGGAACTTGGAACTTGGAACTTTGGTGGTACTGACGTGATACTCAGATTAATACCTTTTTAGATCAATTATCACTTTGTCAAACACTCTGAAACTTAGTTAATTGTTTGTCTTAAATAACAGTCAATTAATTAAACGTGGTTTAGATCATGGGATAATGGAGTAGTGGAGTTAACCCATGTTCGTTCCTATGCTTAAGGAACAAGGTAGCACTATCCCACTATTCCCACTAATTATACACGTTCAACTGAACGCTTATACTGGCAAAGGGATTTCCTAAATTCAAGCAATTCATTTAAGATATTTTTGACTAAGAAAATCAGTTATAAATAATTAAAAGTTTATTTAAATCTTTTCCTAACAAATAATATCTTAATAAGATTTTCTTTAATTAAGCAATTTTATTTTTGAAAACAAAAAATATATTTTAGAAATATCCAAAATATCTTTGAAAATCTTTTCCTAAATTTTCTCCATTGTCAGTTAAATAATTCTAAGCTTGTGATAAGATTAGCTTGTTCCTTTATTTTAAGACAATGCTTGTTCCTTTGCATAATAAAACATTAGGCGTAATGTGATTTGTTTTCTAAAACAAAATTGCTTGTTCCTTTAGATTAAAACCATTGCTTGTTACAGGTCTGTTCCATTCATAGGAACAGACAAACATTCCATTCATAGGAACAAACAAATATTTCTTTATTATCTCTTTTTAGACACATGTTTCTTATATCAGTTCCACTAACATAGTTCCATAGGAACAATTCCAATTCCTTACCATATGACGATCTTTGTTCCTTGCATAAGAAACCTAATTACACCCTTATATAACTAAGCTCCTTTTCTCTTCGAGTTCCCACTCAGGAACTTCATTCTTCTCTTGGAGTTCCAACTCAGGAACTTCACTTATTACCTGTTTATAAAGCACCATTATTATTCATGAACCTTGCACACATAAAACTTATAAACCTTGTTAGTTATTACTTTAGTTTGTCATCATCAAAACCATATAGGGTCAACACGAGTGTGGTATTAACTTAGAGGGAAAAAAACGAATAAATTTGAGTACCATGGTTGCTTATTGAACTTCTATCCAATGTGTGAGTTTTGCTCTTTAAAATCATTTAATTGATTAGTGAGGAAGAAAATAGGTGGCTACCCACTTGATAAAAATATAAACAAAGCAAAACTTGAGTGAAATTTTCGTTTTTCCCGCAAAAAAACTTGGAAAACTATTTGAAAGAACGATTCCTAGAACAAGAATTCCTAAACCTGAAAGTAGCGTATCTAGGCAAAAGGGGGAAAAAATGGAGTTCAATTGCAGCGAAGTGAAGACCTGGAAAGAGGCTATAAACTCGTATCCAAGTCGCATAAACTCTCTTAACAAACCCAACCTTGTTTCCCTCGATGAATTCTACCGTACTCAGCTTCCTTCTCTACTCCACTCCCGTCTTCCTACTCCCTACCTCACCCGGACCGAGCTCCATACTCTCATGCAATGGAAGCTTACCCGGGGCAAATTCAGGTAAATCAATTTATTCAAATACAACACTTGAATTCTTCTATAATATGAAGTATATTTATAATAAATCAAAAATGTATTGGTAGACCACGGTTGCTGGGGTTTGTAGCGTCCCTCGACGAAGAACTTGTAAAATCGGTGTCCCAAAAAGCGTTTAACTGTGTTAAGGACGACTTATCTAAAGCTGTTTCGGAACTGACTGTTCTTAAAGGAGTTGGTCCAGCAACTGCCTCTGCCGTCCTTGCCGCTTACGCCCCCCACCTCGCCCCCTTCATGTCCGATGAGGTTTCTTTCCTTTGTATATCTTAGTTCTTATACTACCTCCGTATTCAATTACTTGTAACATTTTTTTTTTCAACGCACTGGTATACAGTTTTTTGGTAAATAAAAAAGTGTGGATCATGTGATATTTTCAGTATTGCAACTACTTAAAAATTTCCGAATATAAAAAGTATTGCAAGCTTGCAACTAATTAAATAAGGAGGTAGAATTCATTTTAATGACCAATTTTGCTGTCAAATCATTTACTATTTATTTATTTATAGGCTATGGAAGCCGTGTTTGGTCATTCAAAAGATTACTCCTTGAAACAATATCTTCTCCTTGCTAACAAATTGCGGGAAAAGGCTGAGGTTTGTGCTGTTCCTTTCCATCCATCCCATCCCCTTGCTTCCTCTTATTATTTTTTATTATGTTTTTGATTAGGATCTTATATATGCGTCACTAATTTCCGAAAATCTTTTATATTCTAAATAATTGGTACAAACTAGTTGCATAGTATTAATTGTATTCATGCTGAGATCAATTATGTTACTATGTTTTTGGTTTTATCATATTACTACTATATTCGGAAGGGTTTTGATATGTTGGTGATGAATCATAAATATGTTCTTTGGTATGATGATGGAATTGATCTTTCTTATATGCGTTCAAGGTTTGACTCTTCCAAGAGTTCACTGTCATCGCTCATCACCATTCACCAACTTGACATAATATAACTTATGACAACAATAGGTCTTGTGTAAATCGGGCGTTTTTTAGTCACCTAAATCACATCTTTACTTATTTTTTGGCTACTAAATCGATTTGATACCGTTTCCAGATACAGATTTTGGGTTGCAGGAATTGATAAGTAATCTGGCTTGTTCCTATCACATTAGCTCAGGAGTGCTGTAATCTCAATGACATCCGAATGAGAGCAGTATCGATGTAAATTCACATATGCGAGTATTAGAAACTCGTTTTTGTTGGATCCAGGTTATGCTTATCTACTTGTTTCCTCTAAGCTTCCCCAAGTGTATAGGACTATTGAATAATGAACTAATGACTCACGTTTGATATGTGACCCTGTTACTAGATATAGACCTCAATATCCTTACCCCGCTCAATTTTAACGAGGTGCAACTATGGACCGATTGCTTACTATTTCTGAAAATCAACTCATTTAGAAGGGCCTTTTGTAAAACTTTCAGGTTATTCATTGTAACTCAATATTAACTCAACAAGTCAAGCTTGATTGATGACATCTATGTTTCTGTTATCAATAGGCTCATATGGTTTGTTGTCTCAGGAATTAAGTTCAGAAGATGAGCAATTCATAGCATCAGATGTGGAAAGGGCTCTCTGGAGCTCTGCTGTTGAAGCTAAATTAACTGCTTCATCTGCAAAGGTGCTGCAGAAACCTTCTGGAAGAAAAAGGAAAAACTCTAGCTAAGTTCTGATTAACGCTTGTTTTTCAAAATGGGTGTCAGGGATTGCGTCACTACACTAATCGCACAGGAGAAGTAGCCTTTCTGTGGTTGCCCGTATAAGTATCTTTTTTTCAGTGGCCCGTATATGTATCCGAAGTTGTATTTTGTGCCAAATATGGCTGCTACGAATTGGTCTTACGATGTCTGAGTTGTATGACACTGATTTTCTGTGCTTAAACTACTGCCATTTGTACTTTGTACATATAGAAGCAGTGCCTAATTGCAAACTTGGCTATTACCGTTACTGGGTGTGTTCTGGTTTTTATTGTAGTTGTTCTTATGCTAATAACTGTAGTGGTACTGCCACTTTTGTGGTTTTTGTAACTGTTATTTTTGTTGTTACTGGTACCCTTAAGTTTATTATTGTCGGTAGTGTTCGTTGTAAAACCATAGTGTCAATTTGCTGTCCCAAGATAATTACGACGCCTGCTGCTTGAATTTGCTGAATTGCATTAGCCATTTACTTCTAAACTGTTATCAGCTTGTTACATGCTCTAGCTCGTCCTTTTTGGGATGACTTGATCTTATTGTACAACTGTTGGTTTCCATAGCTACTCAGGGTAGTGCTCCTTGTATGCCTTGGTTTTTTTCATTTCCTTTTCCCATTGCTAGAAACTGAACTACAATTTTGGTTCTGCATCTTTCCCCTAGGAAATGAAATGAACCCCTATGGCCTGTATCCTAATCCTGTTTGTGTTATTCTAAATGGCACTCAACAAATATTTTAACTCATGCCGTTTATGTCAATCTAACCTTGCTATTTTCCTTCACTAGTCTTGACAATTACATATTGCAGTGGCTAAGATTAGTAGGAAGGTAGTTGACAATTTTTTTTACTATATGGGTTGTAATAATATATAGACTACATATGTATCCCCTTTGTTGGGTTATTAGACTACTCTCTGGAATACATTGATCCTTGTTTGGCTAGTTTCTGCTCTTGGTTAACGTTTTTAATCTACTTTAGCTCCTCATCCCCCATTGCTGTATTAACTCTTAATCATTCTAAGTGCAATGGGAATTTCAGTTTTATTTGCTTTTACTTGAGGGTGTGCAGTCTTCTATTCTCTTATAGTTCATTTAATGCTCATCTCTCTATGTCTCTTTCTCTGCATATTGTGAAAGTTAATTATAGTAGATACTGTTCTAAAATTGCTTCATTGATAACCCCTCTCCCTTATCAAGACGCCAATGATAGACACACTGCACTTATATCCCCTTTTTATAGATCTCATTTCTCTTCTCAAACTTATCAAGAACCCCAAAATTCCTTCCGACCCACCACTTTGTGTATTGTATATCACTTACTATGTTCTCAAGCTTCCCCATCTTCAGTGCACTAACTATTCCCATCATCCCATGCTACAAACTTGGGCACACTATAGAGTGATCATACTAATATGGCCAGTGGCGGATCTAGGATTTTCCAGATGGTGGTGCAGCACTACCAATCGCCGTTCACATATTGAAATCAAAATTTTATCTCAGACAAACTCTCTAACAAATTTCATTCCAAAAGTAAAAAAAAAAAAATCATATTACAACTAAATAAATCCTGAAAATACAACCAAATAGTACTACGAAATACAAAAAAATGTCCAAGTAGTAAAATAGTACTTCTTCCGGTTTTTTAATCGCTACATTTCTCAAATCACGGTATCCTAGGCAAAATTTGGTAGTGGGTTTAATTATATGTAAGGGTATATGATTAGGTAAGTTAGTGGGGACCATTTGCAAACAATTAAGAAAAAAAGAGGAGAGAGAGTGGATGGGGACATTTCATTTGGGCGGGTTTTTTGGGGAATAAAACAAGAGAAGAAAGTGGTGCTGGGGACAACTTCACTAAGATGGGTTTCCTGTTGGTTATGTTGTTCTGATGAATATGATTGGATTGTTGGAATTATTGTTGGTGATGTTGGTTAGGTTGGTTATTGTTGGATATATTGTTCATTTGGTGATGTTGGTTAGGTTGGTTATTGTTGGAATTATTGTTGGTGATGTTGGTTAGGATGATTATTGTTGGTTATTGTTGTTGATGTTCAAAGGTTGGTTATTGTTGGTTTAAATTGCTTATTGTTGGTTATGTTGGTTATGAATGGTTATGTTGGTTAGGTTGGAATTAATGTTGGTTATGTTGCATATGAGAATGGTTATTGTTGGTGATGTTGGTTATGAATGGTTATGTTGGTTATGAATGGTTATTGTTAGTTAGGTTGGAATTAATGTTGGTTATGTTGCATATGACAATGGTTATTGTTGGTGATGTTGGTTTAAGTCTCCTATTCACCTACTATGCAAGTCCCCTTTGCATGTGGTTATTGTTTTAAGTCCCCTTTTATTTACTTTGCACAATATTTAAATGATGAGGGGGATTTCTTCCTTATTCAACTCTAAACCACATATTGATTGCTCTTCATTGTTTGTCTTGGTCATGTTGGTGGAGTTGATGCTCCAGCTTCAAGCTGTCGAGGAAGCACTCCACATTATGACTATAACTTCATGAATTGAGTAGCTAGTATGATGGTCATAGTGAGTTATACATATACTCCCTGATGGATATTAACTGTCAAATGATGTTATTTGTACATGTTCATCTATTTCAGAATGTGGATTTCATATTTCAGTTTAGTAGTCCCCTGTCCTTAGTTATGAAAGACCTTGCATAAAATAAAAACATAAGACAATAAAAGCCACATTAAACTTCAGTTTTTTAGACAATATTCATAAAGATATCACTACATAACTGATATCACGTATTTATATAGACTTTTCTCCCTTATTTACAAGCTAATTTGTGTGTCATTGGAGCTCTTGGGAGCTATTTTGTGCTAACTATCATATATAGTTGTGGTTTTGTGTTTTAGTGTTGAATTGCAGGTTTTAGGGAGCTTTTTCCCTATTCCCGAGCTATTTGGAAGCAACCACGGCTCTACGAGATGTTACAAGACACGTAAGATGGCTCACGAGCTTTATGGGTAGTTTAGGAGGTCCCAAGATGGCTCACGAGTTTTATGGGTAGTTTAGGAGGTCCCAAGACCTCTAAACGTAAAGAATAGAGAGCCAAAGAGTCAAAATGGAGTTTTCCGTACTCTGATCGGGCAAAAATGGCCCGATCGGGCGAAGAAATATTAATCGGGTAGAGAAGTTGCGGACCCGATCAGGCAAGGCATGCCTGATCCGATCGGGAGAGCACCCATGTGCCCAGACCCGATCGGGTGCTGAATGCCCGACCCGATCAGGTTGCTGACCATTTAAGTTGCTGCTGCTTCGCCACGCCAAGGGATCGATTTTGGGCAAATTTGTTGAGGACCCGATCCCAGACCCGATCGGGTCCTGGATCGGGTTTACTCAATTTCTTGTCATTTGTGCTGCTGGCTGCGTGGAAACAAAGGCTAGGCTGAAAATGTGTGTGGGCCCGTTAGGGTGGCTTTTGGCCCGATCGGGTCCTGTGCATTAAGTCGCGATTTTCGTCTTTTTTAATTCCGCTTTTAGTTAGGCTTTGAGGGGTATTATAAATACCTTTTTCTCATAATTTTAGAGACATCTTTTTACTCTAGTTTATTTCTCATTGTTCTTAGTTTAATTTAAACACGTTAGATTAGATTAAAGGTGATTGAACCTATTCGATTTCAATAAAAGTTCCTGCTTTCTGTCAATTGGTATTCTTTCTTACCCTAATCTCTTTTATTATTCTCAATTACTTAGCTTAGTTATTTAATTATTCATGATGCAATTATTAGGGTTTCATATTAGTTTTGTTGTTGTTAATTCGATTATGAGTGAGTAGTTCTCTTTCTAGGGTATTAGATAGGAAAGCCATGTTTATACCATGATTGTGATTGAGATTTCTATCAATTTCTAGGGCTTGATTAGGGTGATTGTGACGTGCTTTGTTCTTATTGAGTAATTAATGTCAGTGTACAATTTCATTGATTGCTTGTGGTTAATAGTTGTTTGCACAGATCCGTCTTACGACTAGAGGCCTAGGACACGTCAGTAGTTCTGATTATGTTAGTGAACATGCGGCGTATGTTGAACTATGAGCGTTGAGTCTTAACCATAGCTCAACACATGCTCTAATCCCCCGACTCTTGACTTAGGTTTTGATAGTAGTTGACCCTATTTGATTGGTATAAGCATGGTGGACCGACCTAATACCCTAGGCTTTTAGTCCATAGTTAAATCCTTGATTTATTTCGTCTTCTTTAGTTTAATCATTAGTTCAGTTAATTCTTCTCTGATTTCATCTGAAGTAGCTAATTGATTGAATATTAATTTAGAAACTCTGTCTCCCTGTGGATTCGACCCTGCTTATATTGACTACCATAGTTAGAGGACTGTAAGTTTATTTTGATTAGGTGACACGACTAAAACCTATCAAATTTTGGGGCCGTTGCCGGGGAGACGGCTAGTTTTCTAAGTTTTTATTTGATTATTTGGCCTACTTCTCTGTACCTCATTGGAACTTCATTGTTCCAATTGAGGTACATTTTACTGCTTCTTTTTGTTTCTTTTGTATGCCCAGGTCTCAAAGAAACGATTCCCCATCCTAGCGGACCCCGATCTTACTAGGACAATCAGGCGTATCCGAAAGAAAAATCAGAAAGAAAAGCAGTCTGTTCAGCTGAACACCTCTGGAGCAGACACCTTGAGTTCAGTTATGGCTAAATCACTGAAGTCATATGGGGTGCCCAACCCAGATGGTCTCTCCACTGGACCTACTATGCCCACCATTGCCGCAGCAAATTTTGAGATTAAGCCTGGACTCATCAGCATGGTTTAGCAAAATCAGTTTGGTGGGCATCCTACTGAAGACCCGGCAAATCATCTGCAACGGTTTCAACAGCTTTGTCGAACCGTTAAACATGCCGGTGTCACTCCAGATCAACTCAAAGTCATGTTGTTCGAGTTTCCATTGAGGGATAAAGCCCAAAAATGGTTGAACGACATGAAAGAAATAGAATGGAGTGAGATTTCTGCTGCATTCCTGAGAGAGTATTATCCACCCACAAAGACAGCAGAAATCAGAAATAAACTAGCCACGTTTTCCCAAGAACCTGGTGAAACATTACGGGAAGCGTGGGCTAGGTTTAGAGATCTACAAAGAGAGTGTCCACACCACAATATGGACAAATGGTTCTTGACGCAGACATTCTACAATGGTCTGCAGCCTCAGACGAAGAGTATTGTTGATTCGTCTGCAGGAGGAGTCTTTTTAGACAAGGCAGTCGATGAGGGTTATGAATTCCTAGCAAACCTTGCAGCCAATGACCATTCATCATCTAGGAGTTTGACTAAGAAGGTACTTGAAGTTGACGCTATTTCATTGCTTACATCTCAGATGGCGCAACTAACTCAGCAGCTAATGAAGTCCTCTAGTTCAGCACCCCCTTTGAGTATCAATGCTATGTCTACCGTAGCACCTATTACCTCATCTTACTGCGAGGTATGTGGTGTTCAGGGTCACTTTGGGCATGACTGTCAGTTCAGTCAACTTTAGATGGAGCAGGCAAACGCCTTTCAACAAAGACCACAAACCTTCCCCCTCCACATAACTACCAAAACTCACAAAACCATCATCCTACACCTCCACAAAACCATCCCAAACCCTCTTACTATCAAACCCCACAAAACTTTCAGAGACCCCCATCACATAACTTCCACAACCACAATAATTTCCAAACTCCACAACATTTTCCCACCCCACCTCCACAAAACAATAACCCACAAGAGCCTAGCAATTCGGAACTGATGAAACTGATATTGTCTATGCAAAAGGCAAATGAGGAAGCACGGAGGGCCCAAGAGGAAGCACGGAGGGTCCAAGAGGAAGCACGGAGGGCCCAAGAGGAAGCACGGAGGGCCCAAGAGAAGCACATCAAACTTCTCGAGGATCAGTTGCTCAATTGGCAGAAACTAATGCACAGAGGCAACAGGGACAATTGTCAGGGCAACCCGTTCAGAGAGAACATGTGAATGCCATCACTCTTCGTAGTGGCATAGCTTATGATGCCCCTCCGTTCCCCATTGATGAGGTTACCCCAACTGCGGGGAAGAAGAGGGTGGTAGATGAAGGAAAAAGGAAGAATTCGACGTCTGAAGTCGATTTGTCTAGAGAAGCTGAACAGACAGAGAAGAAAAAGGAGAAGGTTTCTGAAACGCCTTTCACACCAAGGCTACCTTTTCCTCACAGGATGCAACAATCAAAGGTCGATCAGCAGTTTGGTAAGTTCTTGGCTATGGTCAAGAACCTTGAGGTAACGATTCCATTCACAGATTTAATTACCCAAGTGCCTGTTTATGCCAAATTTCTGAAAGACATGATAACAAAGAAAAGAGACTTTGGTGGGGTAGAACGTGTCGCTCTTACTGAAGAGTGCAGTGCTTTTATCCAAAATAAAACCCCACCAAAGTTAAAAGATCCTGGTAGCTTTTCTATACCCTGCCAACTTGGACCTATTTTTATTGATAAGGCTTTATGTGATTTAGGTGCCTCTGTTTCTGTTATGTCATTGTCTGTTTATAAGAAACTGAACATGGGAGCACTTCAATGCACACAAATTACTTTACAGATGGCGGATCGTTCTATAAAATACTCTCTAGGTGTTTTAGAGGACGTTCCTGTTAGGGTTGGGAAATTTTATATTCCTGTTGATTTTGTGGTGTTAGATATGGATGAGGATGCCCAGATTCCTATTATCTTGGGTAGGCGATTTTTGTGTACTGCTGGTGCTGTAATTGATGTCAAGTCTGGGTCTTTAACTCTGAGTGTTGGTGATGCTAAAGTGATTTTTAAACTAACCAATGCTGTTAAGGCACCTATGCTTGAACAATCTTTTTGCAGGGATGAGGTTTTGGATGAAGTAGGTGTGGAGAAGGTTCCAACTACACCTAAGGTTGCCCCACCGTCTGGAGGCATTATCAAGAACATTTGGAGAAGAAAGATATTTGATGAGGGTGGCACTCATTGCCAAGCCCCTCCTATTTGAGAGAGGGAGGATTAGGGTCGTGCGGGACCTTTATAAACCAGCGCTGTGCGAGAGGCAACTCGTATTCTTTCCCTTTTTTCTTTTCGTTTCATTTTTTTTAATTTTTTAATTTTTAGTTTTATTTTTCTTCTTTTTGTGAGCGAGAGTGAGGGTACTAACATTGTTTTTCCTCTTAGCATAGTCCTTATCACCTTTTGGCATTGAGGACACTGCCAAGTTCAGCTTGGGGGAGGAGTTCTGTTTGTATTCCCTATCTCTTTTACTGCTTTCTAGAATAGATTTACTGCTTTCGAAAAATTCTGAAAAAATCAAAAAAAAAATTGGTTCCCATGACTGGTTTAGTTGCCTCCCTGTGCCCCTTGTTGTGCTCTATTTGAAAATGATTTGACTTTGTTTTCTGGATAGCTGGGCATTTGTGATCTTGAGGCTATGATTTGATGTTTGATTGCTATGATTTCGAGCATTTTTGGATTATATTACACCACTTTGTGCTGCATACCTGAATTGGTTAGACTGTGAGGCCTCCTTGTAGCCTATTGGATTCATATTATTATCCAGTCTATTCTTGTGTATTAGTTCCTCTTTAGTGGATTGATCTTGACTTTGACTTCGTACTTGTCTGACATTCGATGACTTGTAGCATATGCTGTGATAGAGGCGCTCTTTTGTCTTATTCTTGAGATTCAGAGTGGATTTTTGATATACTTTTATCCGCCTTAGCCCCGATGAGCCTAATGACTTGTTTCGTGATACTTAAACCCCTATTATGAGCCTAAGGCCTTCACTTGATATTATTCCAAGCCTAGCTTGGGGAGCTTTTATATGGGTTGAGTTTGAGATTGGTTTCTTGGTTTAGTTTGGTTGTTGAGGAATTTAAAAGTGTATTTGTTGTGGCTTGAGAGCGAGAAAAAGAAAAGAAAAGCAAATTTAGAGTTGCGTGAATGAAGTTCAGAAAAATGAAAGAATTATGAAATAAAAGTTCAAAAGAATTCGAAGTTCTTTCATTCACGTATGTTCTTAAAGAAACATTCGCTTCATTGCTTAAAAATTGGGTTTCTTATGAGTTTTTCATTGATTTATGAGAGTTGGGTTACTTTATGAGGTTTTATGGTGTTGTTGGGAGTTGTGTAGGCCATCTTAGGCCTTGTTTGAATGATTCATGCTCCCCCTTTCTTGGTTTTTCCACCACATTACCCAAAAGTATCCCCTACCTCTTACCTAAGCCCCATTACAACCCTATAAAGTCCTCTTGAGCTAAAGTCTGCATTGTTCATTTGATTGATTTCGAGTCAGTTTGTCAAAGTTAAAGAGTATTTCTGCTAATTGAGTCGACTTGACTAGGATGAGCATCATTGAACCTTCTTAAACACATGAGAGTGTGAGTGGGAAGGGTATTTATGGTCGGGTTGGTGAGTGTTCGGGCATATTCTTTGCCTGCCACAAAATAGAGAGGAGTGACACCCTTGTGAGAGCCTTTTCAGGATTTGTATGCCTTGTGGATGCTTGACTTTGATAAATTGCTTGGATGATTGGTGGTTGGATGGATTTGATTAGCCAAACTTGAATTATGCCTGCTTGAACGTTTCTTAGTCTTGAAAATGTTTTGAGCTTTTGATTGATCTTTCTATCTATGGGGTGAGGCAATCTATTCTATGTTCATGTTCTGTTTGCTTGAGGACAAGCAAAGGTTTAGCTTGGGGGAGTTTGATATCACGTATTTATATAGACTTTTCTCCCTTATTTACAAGCTAATGTGTGCGTCATTGGAGCTCTTGGGAGCTATTTTATGCTAACTATCGTATATAGTTGTGGTTTTGTGTTTTAGTGTTGAATTGCAGGTTTTAGGGAGCTTTTTTCCTATTCTCGAGCTATTTGGAAGCAACCACGGCTCTACGAGATGTTAGGAGGCACGTAAGATGGCTCACGAGCTTTATGGGTAGTTTAGGAGGTCCCAAGACCTCTAAACGTAAAGAATAGAGAGCCAAAGAGTCAAAATGGAGTTTTCCGTACGCTGATCGGGCAAAAATGGCCCGATCGGGCGAAGAAATATTAATCGGGTAGAGAAGTTGCGGACCCGATCAGGCAAGGCATGCCCGATCCGATCGGGCGAGCATCCATGTGCCCAGACCCGATCGGGTGCTGACCGCCCGACCCGATCGGGTTGCTGACCATTTAAGTTGCTGCTGCTTCGCCACGCCAAGGGATCGATTTTGGGCAAATTTGTTGAGGACCCGATCCCGGACCCGATCGGGTCCTGGATCGGGTTTACTCAATTTCTTATCATTTGTGCTGCTGGCTGCGTGGAAACAAAGGCTGGGCTGAAAATGTGTGTGGGCCCGATCGGGTGGCTTTTGGCCCGATCGGGTCCTGAGCATTAAGTCGCGATTTTCGTCTTTTTTAATTCCGCTTTTAGTTAGGCTTTGAGGGGTATTATAAATACCTTTTTCTCATAATTTTAGAGACATCTTTTTACTCTAGTTTTACTCTAATTTATTTCTCATTGTTCTTAGTTTAATTTAAACACGTTAGATTAGATTAAAGGTGATTGAACCTATTCGATTTCAATAAAAGTTCCTGCTTTCTGTCAATTGGTATTCTTTCTTACCCTAATCTCTTTTATTATTCTCAATTACTTAGCTTAGTTATTTAATTATTCATGATGCAATTATTAGGGTTTCATATTAGTTTTGTTGTTGTTAATTCGATTATGAGTGAGTAGTTCTCTTTCTAGGATGTTAGATAGGAAAGCCATGTTTATACCATGATTGTGATTTAGATTTCTATCAATTTCTAGGGCTTGATTAGGGTGATTGTGATGTGGTTTGTTCTTATTGAGTAATTAATGTCAGTGTACAATTTCATTGATTGCTTGTGGTTAATAGTTGTTTGCACAGATCCGTCTTACGACTAGAGGCCTAGGACACGTTAGTAGTTCTTATTATGTTAGTGAACATGTGGCGTATGTTGAACTATGAGCGTTGAGTCTTAACCATAGCTCAACACATGCTCTAATCCCTCGACTCTTGACTTAGGTTTTGATAGTAGTTGACCCTATTTGATTGGTATAAGTATGGTGGACCGACCTAATACCCTAGGCTTTTAGTCCATAGTTAAATCCTTGATTGATTTCATCTTCTTTAGTTTAATCATTAGTTCAGTTAATTCTTTTCTGATTTCATCTGAAGTAGCTAATTGATTGAATATTAATTTAGAAACTCTGTCTCCCTGTGGATTCGACCCTGCTTCCATTGACTACCATAGTTAGAGGACTGTAGGTTTATTTTTGATTAGGTGACACGACTAAAACCTATCAATAACCAAACCTTCCATTATATCACCTAACAACCAAATAGCAAAAGGTTTGTGTATGCAGTCACCAAAAGATTGTCAACTAGTTTCACTTTCCTATATATACCAAAAAGTTGTTTCTTCTAATATCACTATGAAACTACCTATATATACCAAAAAGATTCTTCATAACTTGTCAACAT
Organism: Patellifolia procumbens; assembly: GCA_947645195.1. NCBI lineage: Eukaryota > Viridiplantae > Streptophyta > Magnoliopsida > Caryophyllales > Amaranthaceae > Patellifolia > Patellifolia procumbens. The sequence goes on along the minus strand of CANSGD010000685.1, from coordinate 18,305 downwards.
TGCACACACTCTCTCAATCACTGTCCATTCCACCTTCAACTTCAGATAAAACCCCTCCATCATCTATGGTCATATGCGTTTCATTCAAAAACTTCAATGCATCATCTATGATTTCTTGATCTACCTGTACATATTATGGTAAAAGCCCTTGTCTCTCTAACCTTCTCTTCCCATGATGTGGATTCTTGTAATTATTGCCTCCTTTGCATTTCAATATTTCAACCATAACCCATTGCAATTGAAGCCATGTGTATTTAAGCACTTTAGGATCAAAAAAGGCATAAGCTTCTTCCACTTTCTCAATTAGATCATCTATATTTTTGGGGAAACTTTGGTATTGAATAGCTTGAATTTCTCTAAAAAAACCCAAGGTTAAGAACATTTAGGTCAGGGGACTTTGCTGGTTGATTAGTTGTATGTTAAAGCCATTCTGTGTTGTTTCCTGCATGAAAGCTGGGTCATCCCCTTTGATTTGTGGCCTAACATTGTATTGCTGTATATAAATGGTCTTTGACAGCCCAGGAGGCCACCTTTGCATGATTATGGGGATGACTTTGTTGATGATCATATCTCTGGTGACAGTTTGTGTGATTCTTGGAATTGGTTTTGTCTCCATTGTCCCTTTAGGCCTGTTTTTACTGTTTTTTCTTTGCTGCAATTTGCTCCATAAATGGGAACATCCCAAAATTTCCATCATGTATCTATATTCCTTCTACATCAAATATAGGACAAGATGTGGCACCCATAAGCATAGCTTTAATTTTGTAGTTCTTGGACTGTTGGCTATAGGGGTCATCTTCTTTTGGGAGTAGAGAAAACCTCCTCATCTCTGGGTTCAAATAGAACCATTTTTCATCAATGTGATAGACATTTTCCATGGGGGCAAATGTAGGAGGTTCTGTAGCTGTAGTTGGCTGTATACGTGAAAAAATCCACTTCATTCTTGCAAATTTATGGTCTTCTGTTAGTGCTTGTTTGTTGTTTGAAGTGTGACTCCTTAGTAGTCCCCTCTTCAATAGGTTGTATACAATAGAAGGAGACACTCTTAGGGCGCCCACAAAACTCCTAAATGTTGTTCTGAGGTGGAGTGGCACAAATTGTAACCACTCCTCACTGTACACTTTGGGTTTTCTACCACATCTGCCCAACCTTTTGGACCTTAAGTCAATGATATTATGTGCATTTCTCTGCCTTAGTGACTCATTCCATAGCCTAGACACTGTCACCCTATGCACATTCCACTTTGAAGCTGTTTTGGTGATTGCACCCCTTGGTAGTTTATTCTCCTATGTTAAAAATAGTAAATCATCTATGATGCCTCTTTTTGTTTGCATTGACATATCTCTTGGAATTTTATCACCAATCTCCTCAGAATCTGTTGGTTGTATTTCTACTGTTTCTGATTGGTTCAAAGACTCGTTAACAGGTTCATGTTCACCATTATTTTGAATGTCATTAATATGTTGTTCTTCAAATGGTTCAGAATAAGAGTCAGAGCTACTAACCATATATCTAGCGTAGAACATCAACTAAGTCCTCACTTCATCTTCCAGAATAGAATCAATGCTATAGAAGTCATGAAATTGGGCATTAAGGTCTGACATTTTGCTGGGCTGATTGGAGAAGATGAAGGATTTTGTACAAATGGGCTGTATTTTTTTGCCAACTAATTATGCTTAGATAGTAGCTTGCTACTGCTAGTTTGTTAGAGAAATGTAAACTAAGTGCATAGTGTGTGATGTGTCAACAGAATTGTAAGCCTCTCCCTTAGAACAGTGTGATTTTTTTTGGCATGGTGAAGAGCAGTTGCAACTGCTTGGCTTTTGGGGGAGAAGATATGGAGCTTATATATGTATGGGAATTAATGATGCAAATGGATGGCTTTTTTTTGAGGAGGGAATGTTTGAAAATTTTGGGGCAACATTGCCACCAAAATTTGGAGAGGGAACAAAATTTCCCTCCAACAGAAACCCATCTTAGTGAAGTTGTCCCATCACCACTTTCTCCTCTTGTTTTAATCTCCAAAAATCTCGCCCAAATGAGATGTCCCCATCCACTCTCTCTCCTCTATTTTTCTTAATTGTTTGCAAATGGTCCCCACTAACTTACATAATCATATACCCTTACATACAATTAAATCCACTACCAAATCTTGCCTAGAATACCGTGATTTGAGAAGTGTAGCGATAAAAAAAACGGAGGAAGTATTTGTTATGGAAAAAATAGAACCCATCAAATGTGCCAAAAACCCAAAATCAAAAGACATCAACATATTTGTAAGAGTTTGTGCTTTGTTAGAATCAAATGCATCAGACACTTTTGCAATGTCGTCAAGTGACCCAAGAATTGAAAGATATAAATCAAGCACATTCATAATTGTTTTGAAGTGAGATCCCCAACGAGTGTCACATGGTGTACCTAACCCACGTTCTTGATTGAAACCGGACCCCGTTTCAAGCTCACCCAAGTTACCTCTTCTCAATGAACTTTCCTTTTCATCGTGACCACGGAAAGACAATCCTTGGAGTAAAAGCCATTGAATGGTTTCAATCGAAGCTTCAAGTCGCTTCCTATAAGCACTCATAATTTCCTTTGTTTGTTTTGGTAAGGTTGTGGTGATGCTTGCCTTTTATTTCTTGACTAAATTCATGGCTGAAATTGCATTGTTGTGAGCACTCGTATCTAATCGATTCCAAGATCTGAACCCCCCACTAAAAAAGGCATCACCTCCAACCGCATTTTCATCCTTGAATAAATAGCAAATGAAATAATAGGCAGCATCTTCTGCCACACTGTACTTAAGCCAACTCCATGTTTTAAACCAATCGACAACAAATCGACGCTTTTTTTGTGCAATAAGTCTTTGGAGAAATACATAATCTTTAGGTTGACATAAGTCTCTTTGAAGGTAAGTTCTCCTCACTAAATCTCTATAGCTGGATGAAAGTCACTCATCTTTCTTCTCAATCCCAAGTCTTGTGGAAGATTTTTTAAATCCATTTCACTTAATCTTTCACCAAAGACTGGAGAGCAACATTGGCCATGTTGATTTTGAGGGTAATCATGAGTTGGATTTTGAGGGGAATAATGAGTTGGGTTATAAGGGGAATCATGAGTTGAATAGTGAGATGGAGAAGAATGTTGTTGACTTGCTTGATGTGGAGGCGAAATTTGTTTATATTGTGTTGGAGATGGAGGAGAATTTGGAATAGGATTTTTTTAGTGAAGAAACTAGCAATATTCCATTTTGTTTAGAGTACATTTTCTCTTCATTATGAAATCTGAAAACCATGTAAGAATTCAACTAAATCAAACAATCACATCAAAACTCTAACAGATAGTGATAACCATGAAGCACAATTTGAAATCCAAATTAATATCTAACATATATAATATGATTAATATCTAACAAGAAAGAATTATGAACTAATCAACCCATTTTATGTTGTAAAACAACATTTTTAATCACTAATCAACACATTTGATGTTGTTAAACAACATTTTCAATCTAACTATTTTCCTTTCTATCATAAATTGTTCTTTCATATAATCATATCAACTATTTGATGTTGTAAAATCAAATTATTGTCACTTTGTATTTGAATAGCAATTCAAAGAATTTTCTACAATGACTACAAGTTTTCACAATCTAAATAATCAATTTAGAGTAAACCCACATGAATTTCAAGTAAATTAAAGAAATTTAGAGCAAATCTAAAACCTAATATTTAGTAATTTAGAGCAAAAATAAGATATAAACTTAGTAACTTATTTACCTCAGTGTTTATCTCGACATCGAGTGGATTCCGGCGTCGTTCAGGGCCTCAGGGGGACCACGGTGAGCCGTCGTCGAACGGGCGAAGGTCGACGGTGGTCACTGTTCGTCTGCTCGCACTTTGCAAATTGCAGACGCAACTTCGCCAAATCCAAGCCACAACGAGTCAACGACGAGCCGTAGTGTAAGGTCGACGATGGTCTATGGAAAACAACGAGCCGTCGCCGGTCTTCCGTCGGAGGTCGGAAGGTGACTGCGAATTGAAGGGAGAAGGGAATGAGCGTTTCGAGCGTACGAAGAGATTCAGAATTAGGGCGAAAAGGGAGAGGGGGAGTCAGAGACGCGTGATTTTTTTGATTTTTGATTTTTTTTTTTAAATTTCACTGATGCACGTGCACTAGGGTCGCGTGCACTAGCTCCGCCACTGAATATGGCTTGTGTTTACTTTTTTCTGTAGCATCTCTCCAACTAGTTCTATTTGCATTTGATACTCACTGCCCAAGTGGATAGGCTGTCCTATCCTTGTGTAAACAACCTATTGTGATGTATTTAACATCAAAGTTAGGACTACGCCGTAAATTCTATGCTACACACGGACCTGGGATGAGCACTGTGCGCACGGATCTCCAATAAACAATGAACATCACCCAATGAACAACGAACATCACCAAATGAACAATGAACATCTCCCAATGAACATCACCCAATGAACATTAGTTGGACATCACCCAATGAACGTCACCCAATAAACATCAGTTGGACATCACCAATTGAACATCAGTTGTGTTGTTTACAACTTTTCGTAAACTAAAATACTCCTTGATGATGGACAAATGTAGGGTTGATAATTCTAGGAGGCTTGTGTAGAGATGTTGCTCCGCTCCTGATCGTGCAAAAAAGGGGAACCTACCCAGAGGTTTGAGAGATGATTCCCTCTCCGATGCTTAAGTCAGTTTTAGGTTAAAGATAAAAGGAAATAGAAAGTCAGTAAATATTTTGGCAGAGTGAGTTTAGAGCATCCAAATCAGTTACCTTTTCACCTGAAATTTAGGAGTATTTATAGCATTTGGTCTGAAATAGGTGCCAACCTACCTTTGTGGCCTCTGATTGGCTGAGCAATCAGAGTGTGCCACGTGTCAGCCTTCTAATGGCTGCATGACTGATATCACGTATTTATATAGAGTTTTCTCCCTTATTTACAAGCTAATTTGTGCGTCATTGGAGCTCTTGGGAGCTATTTTGTGCTAACTATCGTATGTAGTTGTGGTTTCGTGTTTTAGTATTGAATTGCAGGTTTTATGGAGTTTTCTCCTTATTCCCGAGCCTTTTGGAAGCAACCACGGCTTTACGAGATGTTACGAGGCACGTAGGATGGCTCACGAGCTTTATGGATAATTTAGGAGGTCCCAAGACCCCTAAACGTGAAGATTAGCGAGCCAAAGAGTCAAAAAGGAGGTTTCCGTACTCTGATCGGGCAAAAATGGCCCGATCGGGCGAAGAAATATTGATCGGGTATAGATGTTGCGGACCCGATCGGGCAAGGCATGCCCGATCCGATCGGGCGAGCACACATGTGCCCATACCCGATCGGGCATCCACCACCCGACCCGATCGGGTCAAATGCTGCTACGTCTCCTTTTGCTGCTGCTTTCGAGGGGAACACGCTGGCCCATTTTGCTCCCAGGCCCGATCGGGTGGTAGCCTCGGGCCCGATCGGGTGGGCCGCTTTTCTTGGCTTATGCGCTGTGTTGCCACGCTGGGCGAGGAGAAGCAAAGTTTGGTTGATTTTGTGCTTGGCCCGATCGGGTCTGGCGCTCTTTGTCGCGGATTTCGACTTTTGTTTCCTATTTTAATTAGTCTTGAGGGGGTATTATAAATACCTTTTTCCTTATTATTTAGAGACATCTTTTATTCATCTTTCATTAGCTTTAGACTAGTTTTATTCTTCATTGTTCTTAGTTCAATTCAAACACTTTAGATTAATTTAGAGGTGATCAAACCTATTTCGATTTCAATAAAAGTTCCTGCTTTCCGTCAATTGGTACTCTTCCTTACCCTAATCTCTTTTGTTATTCTTGATTGCTTAGTTTATTTATTTAATCGTTCATGATGCAATTGTTAGGGTTTCATATTAGTTTTGTCGTTGTTAATTCGATCATGTCTGAGTAGTCTCTTTCTAGGGTGTTAGATAGGAAAGCCATGTTTATACCATGATTGTGATTTAGACTCTTATCGATTTCTAGGGCTTGATTAGGGTGATTGTGATGTGGTTTATTCTTTATTGAGTAATTAACGTTATTGCGCAGTTTCGTTGGTTGCTTGTGGTTAATAGTTGTTTGCACAAATCCGTCTTACGACTAGAGGCCTAGGACACGTCAGTAGTTCTGATTACGTTAGTGAACATGCGGCGTATGTTGAACTACGAGCGTTGAGTCTTAACCATAGCTCAACATAGGCTCTAATCCTCCGACTCTTGACTTAGGTTTTGGTAGTAGTTGACCCTATTTGATTGGTATAAGCATGGTGGACCGACCTAATACCCTAGACTTTTATTCCATAGTTTAATCCTCGATTTATTCCGTCTTCTGTAGTCTATTCTTTAGTTTAATTAATTCCTTCCTGATTTCATCTGGAGTAGCTGAATTGGTTGAATATTGACTTAGAAACTCTGTCTCCCTGTGGATTCGACCCTGCTTCCACTGACTACCTAGTTATAGGTCCGTAGGTTTATTTTTGATTAGGCGATACGACTTTAGCCTATCAATGGCCTTGTCCAATCAGTGTCCTCCTCTTCTTGGGATTTGAGCCTGATTATCCTCTCAGAAACAGTAAAAAGGCTTTTGGAGATTGGCAGAATATTCCTTGGAAGGGATTTTATGCCTTTCTATACATTCCCTATATAAGCACCACGTGGTCCTCTAAGATTATGCCATGTGGACAGGGTAGCTCTAATTACCCCACAACATTTGGCCCTAAAAGGGAATTTATCTGAATCCAATACTGATATATTTCCTTTTATCAGTAATAATAATTCCAGTTTTACTGAAGGAAAGGACCAATCAGGTAATGTTGGATGTTGACATGCCCCTCTCACAGTGTGACACGTGTCACTTTTACTGTGGGAGGAGAGAGGTTTTTTACCCCTCTATAAATACTCCTCCTCCCCCTCATTTCCTCATTTGGTATTTCAGAGTTTTGAGAGGATTTTAGAGAGAGGTTCTTGAGAGATTTTTTAGAGAGAGAGTACAGGTCGTCTGAAGAGTCGCTCTGTTCAACGTTCGTCTGTCTTCAGCCTACCTGTCAGTGCTCGTCAGCTATCTTTCCTCCTTCCATACTTATTATTTATTCATTTATTCTTTTAAATAAATGGAATCCTCATCCTCGTCCAACACCCTTGGCCGTCCGAGAAAGTGTCTAGGCCCTAGAAATAAATTCCAAACATCCTCGAGTTCTTCTAGAGTTTAACCTTTTTTAGGCGGTCCTTTTGTGTATTTTTATACTCATCACCCTTGTCCGACGTCCCAGTCTCTGCCTGTGCAGGGTATTCTGGCGCGCGTCAAGCAGACTCCTCGTTTAAGACGCCAGCTAATCCTCCCAACTTCTAGCTCTGAAATGGAGGAATCAACTTGTCGAGGCTCAGAAAGGGGTCCTACTGAGAGTCCAAGACGATCTCCTCATGGGGACAATGACCAGCTAGACGAACAACCTCGACCCTTCTCTAACCCAGAACCATCCACGGCAGGACCATCTGGAGTCCAAAGAGAGGACATTCCCATATATGATGGTAGTGATGACGAAGAGCTTGCGGAGAATGACGAGGATGTCATGAACGAAGATGATGATGAGATGGAGGCTGAAGACGAGGCCTAAGAAGAAGATGTAGAGGAAGCAGAGAGGGAAGACGAGGGAGATAGTGAGGACGAGAGAAGTGCTTCACCCACTCCGTCCGAAATACGGAGGTCCTTAGGAGACTTAGCTGACCCAGGGGCTATAAGAATAGATAGGGCTTGGCTAAGGAAGCTTGGAACTGATCCCCACCATCTATGGGCAGCCATTCCCATAACAGACTATGAGTTTGTCATTCCTTCTAAGGGAAAAACTATTCTTGACGTCAGGCGCGGCCAATTTCCTGTTTATAAGCTGGCCTTAGATTGTGGTCTTAGGTTTCCTCTTCACCCTTTTATAGAAGAGATATTACGTCACTATAACCTCGGCCAAAGTCAACTGGCTCCCAATGCCTGGCACAACGTCTTGACCTTTATAGCTACCTGTGAGCTTAAAGGTTATCCCCTGTCTATGGCCGCTTTCACTCACATGCACTATCTATCCAAGATGCCGAAGACGGTTGACGGATCTTGGTTTAGTATATGTAATCGGACTGGATTTATGATGGCTTGGGGTAAACCGTCAAAGATGCATAGCTGGAAATCCCACTTCCTATATCTCCAGGCCCCTGACGAACAAACAGCCCAACGTTATCGGAACCGCAGTCGTGCGGTTACCAACACTGGACACGGAGCTCCCCTTCTGGGCCTGGAGAATAAATATGACGACCTGGTAGTTGACCACTTCAAAGTGGTAGAATACAAAAAGGAGGGTTGTATAGGAGCAAATTTTTAGTGGCCGCTGGTCTTTGGTTAGGCGAGGATAAAGGTAATCCAGTTCTTATAATTTTCCTCTGCCCCAACATTATGACTTTATCTCACTTGTTTTTGTCTTTTGTCTGCCAGAGGAAGCCAGATCACTTCTATCTCCTTCCCAAAGAGGAGAAATGGACTCCGCTTGCTTTGCCCATAAGTTGCGCATGGAGGCGGCCAAGAAGCCTGCCGAGAAACGGGGTACCACCCTGGTAAGACGGCCTTTTCTCATTTCTTTTCAAATTTTCAACCAAAGGTTGCTCGTAAAAAGAAAACGTCCAGATACTGGATCTTGGACGTCCTTCCTTGAAGAGTAACTAATTTTGCTTAAGGTTTCCATCTTTCAAAGAAGGAAGGCGTCCAAGCATTTTACCTTGGACGTCTTTCGACAATGATTTCAAACTAAGTCCAAACTATCCAAGACAGGAAAGCGTCCAGACTTCCAAACCTTGGACGTTTTCCTTTATGAATCAGTTTGTCTTTATTAACAAATTGTTCATAATAGGAAAGCGTCCAGGCATACAAACCTTGGACGTTTTCCTTAATGGATCAGTTTGTCATTATTAACAAATTGTTCAAAATAGGAAAGCGTCCAGGCATGCAAACCTTGGACGTTTTCCTAAATGATTCAGTTTGAATCTCTTTGTGCGCAAGTTGTTCAAAAAGAGGAGGGCGTCCAGGCTTCCAAGCCTTGGACGTCTTTCTTAATGAATCACTGGGTCTTTTGTTGGTAATATGTGGTTAAGTCATCCAAATCTCAATATTTCGGACGCTTTCCTTCTGCAAGCAATATGAACTAACCAAATTGTTTTTTGGAAAAATTCACAAGAAAGGGCTCAACTATTACCCATTTACTTTTATAAGTCCCAACTATTGATTATTCCCTACAAGACCCAACTTTACAACTTTGTGACTTTTATAGGTCCTTACAGGTTACTTTCTTGTGAATTTTTTCAAAAAAAGTCACAAAACAATCAATAATTGGATGGCAAAAAATAAATTATAATTGAATGGCACAAAATAATTACAAAATATAAGTAAATATCCCTGTAAGGACCTATACAAGTCACAAAATAGTAAAGTTTGGTTATTGATAGGTTTTAGTCGTGTCACCTAATCAAAAATAAACCTACAGTCCTCTAACTATGGTAGTCAATGGAAGCAGGGTCGAATCCACAGGGAGACAGAGTTTCTAAATTAATATTCAATCAATTAGCTACTTCAGATGAAATCAGAGAAGAATTAACTGAACTAATGATTAAACTAAAGAAGACGGATTAAATCAAGGATTTAACTATGGAATAAAAGCCTAGGGTATTAGGTCGGTCCACCATGCTTATACCAATCAAATAGGGTCAACTACTATCAAAACCTAAGTCAAAAGTCGGGGGATTAGAGCACGAGTTGAGCTATGGTTAAGATCAACGCTCATAGTTCAACATACGCCGCATGGTCACTAATGTAATAAGAACTACTGATGTGTCCTAGGCCTCTAGTCGTAAGACGGATCTGTGCAAACAACTATTAACCACAAGCAATCAATGAAATTGAACACTGACATTAATTACTCAATAAGAACAAACCACATCACAATCACCCTAATCAAGCCCTAGAAATTGATAGGAATCTAAATCACAATCATGGTATAAACATGGCTTTCCTATCTAACACCCTAGAAAGAGAACTACTCACTCATAATCGAATTAACAACAACAAAACTAATATGAAACCCTAATAATTGCATCATGAATAATTAAATAACTAAGCTAAGCAATTGAGAATAACAAAAGAGATTAGGGTAAGAAAGAATACCAATTGACAGAAAGCAGGAACTTTTATTGAAATCGAATAGGTTCAATCACCTTTAATCTAATCTAAAGTGTTTAAATTAAACTAAGAACAATGAGAAATAAACTAGAGTAAAACTAGAGTAAAAAGATGTCTTTAAAATAATGAGTAAAAGGTATTTATAATACCCCCAAAGTCTAATTAAAATAGGAAACAAAAGACGAAAACGCGTAATAATGCACCGGACCCGATCGGGCCAAATACCACCCGATCGGGCCCACACACCAAATTAGTCCAACTTTGTTTCTTGGTCAGCGTAGCAGCCCAGCAGCAACTCTGGTGGAATATGGCCAACCCGATCCCAGACCCGATCGGGTGCTGGATCGGGTCCTCAGCATTTTGGCCCAGCACTTCAAATTACGCATGCAGCAGCAGTAGCCTTACTATGGAAGAGACCCGATCGGGTAGGGCAGCGGGTGCCCGATCGGGTCTGGGGACATGGCTTCTCGCCCGATCGGGTCGGGCAACGTTCACCCGATCGGGTCCGCAACTTCTATACCCGATCATAATTCCTTCGCCCGATCGGGCCATTTTTGCCCGATCAGAGTATAGAAATCTCCTTTTTGACTCTTTGGCTCTTAATTCTTCTCGTTTAGAAGTCTTGGGACCTCCTAAACCACCCATAAAGCTCGTGAGCCATCCTACGTGCCTTGTAACATCTCGTAAAGCCGTGGTTTCTTCCAAATGGCTCGGGAATAGGGAGGAAACTCCCTAAAACCTGCAATTCAACACTAAAACACAAAACCACAACTATATACGATAGTTAGCACAAAATAGCTCCCAAGAGCTCCAATGACGCACAAATTAGCTTGTAAATAAGGGAGAAAAGTCTATAAAATACGTGATATCAGCCACCTATGTGTGAGGCACAAGAGCCCTCATGTAACTCCTTCAGTACCTCCTGGCCGTCTTCTCTGGTAATACACTTCATCAGCGGACGACCGTATGATTTCTTATACAACGTCTCATCTCAAATTTCGAACCACTTATCACGAGCTTTAACATATTTTGCCTCTGCCGGATCTTCTGGTAATTGACCGGTCTTCTTGTAGTGAAGTATAGGGTCCATCCAATTATTTGCTCGACTCAAAAACATCACTTCCTCTTGGTCAATGCTCTTCTTCTCTTGTACTTCCCAGAATACAGTTCTTGGAGCGTCGCCTAAAGCTGAACTAGCAAGTTTTGATAAAGCATCAGCTTGATGATTCTCGGACCTAGGCACTTGTACCAAGGTGAATCGGTCTAGCTGCTTGATCTCTTCTTTCACCAGCTGACCATACTTGGCCATGGAGGCTTCCTTGCATTCATAATCCCTGTTAACCTGGCTGACTACCAGGAGGGAATCCGACCTTGCCTCCAATTCCCTAGCTCCAGTTGCTCGGCATATCCGAATTCCAGCCAATAAGGCTTCATATTCGGCTTCATTATTAGAGGCCAGGAATTTAAAACGCAAGGCGTATTCATACTTGTCACCCTCAGGAGACTGGCAAACAAGACCTTCCCCACTACCCTGTGCGGTAGACGAGCCATCAACCATCAACTTCCAACATTGACTGCCCCTCAGAGAGGTCTTTTATTGGGTCAAGTACTGGTCGGGTTAGTTCTGCTATAAAATCTGCCAAAGCCTGCCCTTTAATCGCTTTCCTTGGCTCAAAGGAGATGTCGAACATTTTCAGTTCATTTTCCCACTTGAGCATCCTTCCAGCCGCTTCCAGCTTCTATAAGACTTGCTTCAGCGGCTGGTCAGTATATACCACAATACTATGAGCCAGAAAATAAGGCCTTAACTTTCGGCTAGCCACCACTAAGGCCAAACCAAACTTCACAACAGCAGTGTATCGGCATTCGGCATCTTTGAGTACCTAACTCACAAAGTACACTGGGATTTGTATAGCGTTTGTTTCAACTAACAACACTGCACTGACTGCTTCAGGAGAAACAGCCAGATAAACAACTTTTCTCCAACCACTGGACTTATCAGACGAGGGAGCTGCTGTAAATGCTTCTTAATTTCTTGTAAAGCCTCGTTCTCTTTAGGTGTCCATTGAAATTTTGCCTTCTTCTTTATAGTTGCAAAGAAATGATGACACTTGTCACTAGATTTGGACAAAAAACGTCCTACAGCCGCTAGACAACCAGTAAGCCGCTGTACTTCCTTGATCTTTGTTGGAGGTTTCATATTAATTATAGCCTGGATCTTTTCAGGATTTGCCTCTATCCCACGCTGATCTACCAAGATTTGCCTTCTTCTTTATAGTTGCAAAGAAATGATGACACTTGTCACCAGATTTGGACAAAAACCGTCCTACAGCCGCTAGACAACCAGTAAGCCGTTGTACTTCCTTGTTCTTCGTTGGAGGTTTCATATCAATTATAGCCTGGATCTTTTCAGGATTTGCCTCTATCCCACGCTGATCTACCAAGAACCCCAGAAACTTTCCTGCCAAGACCCCAAAAACACACTTCTTTGGGTTGAGCCTCAGTTTATATTTACGCAAGGTTTCAAAAGTTTCACGTAGATCTTCGGCATGGTCCTTATCCTCCCGGCTCTTGACGATCATATCATCAATATAAGCCTCCAAATTGCGACCCAGCTGAGGTGCAAAAATTTGGTTGATGAGTCTTTGGAAAGTTGCTGGAGCATTTAACCCCTTTTCAGTAATAAAGGAGGTCTTATCTTGATGAAATCCTGAGTATGCGTCCATAAAGCTCAGCAGGGCATGCCCAGCCGTAGAGTCTACCAGACGATCTAGCTTGGGCAGAGGAAAACTATCCGTCGGACAAGATTGGTTCAGTTTAGTGTAGTCGACACACATCCTCCAGGTTCCGTTCGGCTTACGGACCATCACCACATTTGCAACCCAGTCTGGATAATGGGTTTCCTTGATAAATCCTGCCTCCAGCAACTTCCTGACTTCTTCATTAACAGCCTGATTTCTGACGGGTCCTAAATGCGTTTTTTTCTGCTTGATAGGTTTTCTGGCCGGATCAACATTCAGCCAATGAACAACTACTTCTATATCAATCCCTGACATTTCGTCGGACCCGTAGGCAAAAAATCGTGATACTCTTTCAGTAAGGAGATAATGGCCTCCTGTAATTCAGACTTTAGAGCTGTTCCTATTTGCAAAGTTCTTTCTGGACGAGAATCATCCAAACAAATACTGATGGGGGCTTCAGCGGTGTAATAGCCCTGTTTTAAGAGCACCTTTATTAATTATTAGTTATAATATTAACTTAACTAATTTTTGAAACCCTTGTGTTTTAAATGAAAACTTATATTTGATTTTATTATTATTATTAAGAAGCTGTGCTATATTTATTGACGTAATTATTTTAAATTATATTTACGGAATTACTTTTAATAATTTAGAGCTTTATATTAATATAAGAAATGGATTTGAGTTATCAGTGTTGATAAGATTTATATATTACAGAGATAAATTAATTACATTTATGTATATGAGTACTAAATATATTAGAGGAGTGTTTTATTTTAATGAGGAATGACGTGGAAGGGAGAGAAGGAGGTAAAGATTTGAGGTGGAAGGCTGCCCAGTACATATCTAATAGGTGGGAGCAAGGCACATATCAAACTGTTTTTAAAAAATTGTAGTACACTTATATATTTATGTAGTATATTTTTCACATAATGTAGTATATTTATATATAGTTTGGAGTATTATAATTTCTGAAAATTGTAGTACAAAAAAAATTGTAGTATATTTTTAAAAAATGTAGTACAGACCTACCTGATAAATGTTACTGTTTACATCTATCAGATAGGTCTTTAGCTTTTCTCGGAAGGGAGATGTGAGTGTTGGAGATGAGTAATAGGTAAATAATAATAAGAAGAAAAAAAAGGAAACAATAAGGGAAAGGGGGGCTGGCTAGAAACGTAACAAGGAGGAAAAGAAAGAACAGAGAGGTGAGAAGAGAGGAGCAAAGGAAGAGGCGAGAAAGAGAGAGAAAGAGAGAGAGAGAGAAAGAAGAACGAAGGGAGAAGAAGGAAGACGGAGTCGCGGCCCTGCCGTCGGCAGCAAAATCCGGCAAGGGGTGGAGGAGGAAGAAAGGGGGAGAAGGAGCGTGCGACAGAGCAGAGAGCAGTGGTGCAAGATCTCAGGCCATTTCCGGCCAATTTTTCGGCGATTAGAGGAGGAGTAAGATGGGGTAAGATCCAAAACACTAAAACCCTCATCTATTTTAGAGATTTTGATTATTATTGGGGGGTTTTATTGAGAGGAATGAAGGAGTGTGCGTGAGGAGGGCCACGCGAGCCACTGGCAACCACCACCGTTGTTCGACCCCAAGACCACCGCCACCTATGCTCACCTTAAAACCCTAACTGAGGTACTAAACCATTATTTTTTATTATAGAACATAAATTCAGTTTCAAACCAATTGTTGAACTAGTTGATGTTTAATCTTATTTTGTTCAGTCAGAAGTTAGAAATGGATTTCGATTGTTTAGTTACTGATTTAAGCTTATATTAGTGAGTTGATATAAACTGAGATACTTGGATGTTGTTATTGTTGTTTGAAGTCTGACGCTGTTGTTGTTGTTCCTGCCTTGTTGCTTATTGTTGTGATAGTAGGTTCTTTAGTTAGAGGTTTCAATTAGATTTTATCTACCTTCGATGCCATCTTGAGGTTAGATTCCGAATTAGTGTTGGTTTTTGAATTATGGGACTAAGAGTGAAATTGCTTGAATATGAATTTTGTTATTCGTTGAATAGCTAAGACTCGATTGAAGTCATTAGCATTGAGTGAATGCTCGAAGTATGTTCTAACCTATAGAGGGTGAAATGGAATAGTTTATGCCGAATATTTGTTTGGGTTCATTTCAAAATGGGGATAAAATTATAATCGAGTGTGAGAATTGGGAGTATGAAGCAAATTAAGGTTGTTGGTATGCCTGCAAATAAGTATGGAATCAATAGGAAGTATTCTTGATTTTTCTTTATAAGTAAGCTTTTGGAATATACTAAATCACTAAATGTTAATTTACCATCGGATATCTAATCTAAAAGTTGATTAATAACAAAAAGGAATGGATTGAAATAGGAGGCAGTATACTTATAGAGTTCAATAATTTCATAATCTTTATGAATCAGTTAGTGAAATAGCCTAAGTTCACTTATGAATTAAGTTAAGTAATTCTAATAATAAGAAATAGAGTAAGGGATCAGGTCACTATTAATTTGGAAAGTAATTTGAATCGGCTTATAGAATTGTGTTAATTAGTCTTGGCCTAAAAGAATCGAGTTAGTTAGTTCAATGTAATTAAGAAACTTAAGTCCAAGTCTAAAGATTTCCATTAGTTAGGAGTAAGTTATAAATATGAATTGAATATAAGCTTTAAGAGTTCTCGTTAAATTATATATATTGTATAAGTGTCATTAATTGTGGTTTTGGTCTAAGAACGAGGATGACCTAGTTGTCAATTGAACAGTAACCAAGAGTATTGAATAGTCTCATCTAGAGTTTAATATTAACTGACGTACGTCATTAGTATTGATTTCAATTTGGAATAACCTTAAGAGTTAAGTGTGTGGATTAAATTCTAACTTGGCTAACAATAATCACTTAGTGAACCACTTAGAATCGAGTCTTAGAGTTAAATTTATATTATCGTGGGAGTTCACAAACTTAGAATCTTAAATTGAAAGATCAATTTAATGTAACAACATTAGTTCTAGTTGTTGTTGGTTGTTAATAATAACAATACATAGAGGTCACAAAGTTAATGAAGGTTATATGGATTAAGAGTTAATATACTAAACTGATTCAGTTGTATCTCGGTGAGTCTAAGTCGTTTCTTAATAACTTTATCCCCGAAGTAACCGAGGTCGATGAACACTAGAAGTAATGATTAGAGTTCAGTATAAGGGTTTGATTACTTAGTTCCCTTAAAGTCAAACCGTCGATAAATATAGATCTTATGAGAGTAGTATAGCCTATGTTTCATAGGAAGTATGTCTCATTTGTCGGAAGATTAAATTAGCTTACTGGAGGATATTCTATTCTTACTCAACAGAGCGTATTGGCATGTGAAAAGCCATTGGAGATATATTGGGTTTAGTACGGGAACCCTTAGGATATGTTTTGAGCTTTTGGGATATACAACAAGGTTATGATATGTTATTATGTTTTCCAAAGCCTATTTTCGTAACGTGAAACTTACTTTATAAAGTAAAAGCGTATTTTATCGTATGAAAGTGTTATGAAAAGTGTGTGAAAGTGTGATTTGTGTAATATGGTGAAAGTCACCAATGTGCATATATTAAAAACAATATTATTAATGAAGCAACGTGTGAACATGCACCCGAGCTAGAGCGGGTAGAGTCCCTAGCTGTTGCCTTTCAGGATGGGCGAAATTCTGGCGTTATAGGACATGTCCGGTTTAAGTCTTGCAAGCAGAACAGTAAAAGGTGGGGTGACGACCACAACAGTTTGGAGACAGCCGGTACTGCGTGGTACCCCTCTCCATTCCCGTTCACACCAAGACAATAAATAACCATGAGTGTTTGTAAGAAACTTGAATGTGTGGAAGTAAATTAAGTTTCCAAACATATATTAAATCAATGATATATTTTGTTATGAAGTACTATTTTGGTAATGAATAATATAATGTTTCATATTCGTTTCAGTAAATGGTTGAGGTAAATATGGTTATATGTGTTAGATGTGTACATATGTAATGGGTGTTTTAAACAAACCACCAAAGCATGTTTTACTTGTTTTACGGGTTTAGTACTCGCCGCGTTGCTGATGTGAGTCAAATGTTTGTTTTGTCATTTTGTGGCCTGTCACTTGGGTGGGTGGCAGTGTCGTATTAGTTTCAGGTGGATGCAATGAAGTTGTGGAAGCTTGAAGCAGGAACTCTTATCACAACTCTCCTTATGTGTACTGAGGCGGGGACAATTGACTTTATAATAATATAGTGTTTAGTTAAATGTAAATAGTTTAAAGTAGTAATTGAAAGTAGAAGGTGGAAATAGTTGCTGAAATATATTAAAATGATATACAAGTTTATAGTTTGGAAGCAAGTCCTAAGTTAAATTTTAGGCGGTCCGTATTTTAAACATTACTTTGCCGAATTTTCTGTAGACTTTTATTATTTAATTTATACTATTTAGATCATTTAGATAACTTCATTTAGTGTTAATGTTTTATAGTTAAAGTTTAAAAGTTCAGGTTTTCAAGTTCCATACTCTTCGTTTAAGGACGATTAGTGTGATGGTAATAGTCCGGATTGGGCTTTTCGCTGTGTTTAGTTCTAATTAAGTTGGTCGGTGAATTCGGGCTGTTACAAATGGTATCAGGGCGGGATTGTTTTTGGGTACCCACGGATCTTCATATCCGAGCGTAATAGTTAAGTAAGTGTAAAATGTTTCTAGGATTAAAAAGAACCAAGCCGTTGAGAGTAGTTACGCCTTTTAAGTATAATGTGTTGCTCATTGAGCATTATGTGGAATTATATGTTTCTTATGTGCTAATATGTGACACTATGTACTTACGTGAACCCATAATACCCTTAGGAAGTAGTAATCAGAGTGCGCAGTGGAAGCATGGATTGGAGTTTTGAGGACAAAACTCATTTTTAGATGGGAAGAGTGTAATAGCCATGATTGAGACTAGGTTATAATTGATGTTAGGGTTACCAAGGTTAGTATTATATGTTATTTATATTATTATTATAACTATTTATCTTCGTTCGTCGATTTAAAAGGAAGGGTTTTCTTTTGTAAAGTTTGGTTTAGATTTGAAAATAGCTATTATGGTATTCAAACGAGATCTCTTAAACGGAATGACTAAAGTTCGATGCTAACAAGGTTACCATTTTGATGTTTTAGATCCTCGATGAGCCTAGGTATGGGTAGCGGAGACACAAAAATGTTAACTAATGGAGGCTAAACTTTTGATCGCGGATTCTGTGATCTTGGCTTTTCTTATTAAATCAAATAGTATAATTATATTTCTGTTATTGATTTAAGCCTTCTAAGATCAAATCTATTGTTTAAGTTTGAGACGAAACTTTTTAT